>NQII01004288.1:120651-142982 GCA_002778355.1 Clitarchus hookeri
AGGCGAGGGACAGGTTTTCAATGCTTCCATGCACAGTTTACTGAGCTTAACTAATTTGATGTGGTGCCCACGTATAGCCTTTTGTGTTGTAGCATGTAAGATTTTGTTGGTTTGGGCCAGAAGAGGACATTTTGATACATTTTCACATACACTCAAATCTTGTTCCTATGGCACCTGTTTCATACAGATATCTAGTTTGTACCGGCAGATTTTCGGGAACTCTAAAAAATAGAAAATAAGAAATTGTCAAAAATTCTAAGATAATTCTAAAAGCAAAAAAATTGCAACAAATTTTTTTTAACAAAACATTTGTAAACTGCAACGTTAAACAGCACAGGTTGTGTGGACTCTACCCTCGCACAATGCGTCACTTGGTGAAAATAAAAAAACCGGCAGACGTTCATTAAAATTTACAGTCACTCGAGCGCTGCTTGCAAGCAAGGTCATTGTGTAAAAACATCAAAGCAACCATTATTCTTAACATCAAATCCTTAAAAAATTATATAAACAGCATGGCTCCCGCAACTCTAACAATAGAGAATTCGCTGTATGTGTTCAAACCCCAAAATAAGTTTTTGAACCACTTACTGACCTAACCCCAGGCTGCGATCAACATTAACTTTTCCAACATAAACATTGAACCTCAACTAGAAACCTGTTTCACTGCCACACAGTGACCATAGCTTCACGCCCCACTTGTAGAAGAATTTGACGGCATGTATTGTTTGAACCATAGACATCCTTTGAAGCAATGTATGGCTTCATCAATAGATAAACTTTGACCTGGTTCAAATTTATGCAAGTAAGTGTCTTTCACAATGTCTATGATTGGGCGAATTTTGTTTTTACTAATAATGGTAATTAAACACTTTAGTCTCAGATGTATATAGTAGAGTTGGTAAAAGCCTAAAGACCAAAGTTTTAACAGTTTGAGTATTACTGCAATATTATTATGTTGCAACCAACTTCAAGAAAACTGTAGTCAACCTGATATTATTATTACTTATGTTGCTTGACTTCTAAACAGTTACATGGAATTAGACAGTTGGAAATAAAGTACGAAGTGTGTATATAACGTTCATTAATACTGTAGAATTTTTCACTCCCATTTCAATAGAAAATAACCACACACACACACACTAACATTAACACTAAATTTTCTTAAATGTTTTACAAATTGTATCTGCCATTCCAGAAATTCAATATTCTATTTTCGGTTTCAAGTTGCACTGAATAACTACAAGTTCATGCATATTATATACTACGATTCAATGTTCGTAAACAGAAACACTTGTACTGTACTGTTGTTATTACTTCATCCTATTATTAAACATTCATACTAACACTTTATTGTTTACTCAAAGTTTAAAATATATATATATATATAATAAAAAAAGTAAGTGTCTACCTTATTTATTTAAATTGCACTCTTTCTACGTTACTATTTTTTCTTTCTTTTCCTTTTCGTTCTCCTTGTGTTTCAATTTCCTTCCCTTTTACCCTACTGTCTTAACTCTCATTCCTTTTTTTTTTTTTTCCTGACTGCTTTTCTGACCCTCAATTCCAATATTTGTTTGCTTCTTTCAAAACGTTTCCTGATCACATCATAGTGTTTCACTCTAGGATACCTCCTACTCTCAATATAATCTCTTACTGTACTCTCAGCAACTCTTGCCTGTTGCAACTTAACAGCTGATCCCTCTCGCAGCTTTAATTTACGATACCAATTTGGTTGAACCCCCCCTAGCCTGAAGTCTCCCTTCCTGTCTTACATTTCTCATAGACTTAATGACTTCACAACTGTTAGGTACACTCTTCTTTTCAAAATTATTAATCTGCTTCGGCAATTGATTTTCTCTTATAGGAACTGAGTGATCATTAACAACTTCTGAATTTATCCCCTCAGTTTTAACCTCTTTACTTATATTGTCACCATCAGTAATAGCTTCATTGCCGTGTTTATTCTCATTATGTGGGGCAGTTAATGTTGAAACCTTTTCTAACCTTCTTTGCAGATTCAACCCCCCCAGTTTTCTATCTTTGTTAAAAAATCCAGCAATGTTTTTCAAACTCTTTTCTGCAAGTTCCTGTTCTTGCTTTATTGTATACAAGATATTAAACATTTTTGACGTCCATAAAGTGTTATTTGAAGAAAGCTGTGCCATTAGTTATTTCAATTACGACTTAATACATTTTTAAACTCTACCTGTAAACAAATAATTAAAATAACTCCTGGCGGAAATAACCTAAAATTACTCTTGGTGAATTTACTTGTACTAGTGGCTTCACTGATTGATTATTTCTTACAGTGTTACTGCTGTTGTTGATGAATGTAGTCTGTCTCGTACCTGGAACATCGGCGTCGTTCACTAAAATTGCCTGTAACGTGTTTAGCCGCTCGTAGCTCGTAAACACGTGTGGAACTGCCGGCCGGTAACTTGGTTATGTGATGCTTCGATGTGGCAATGTTTGTAGATCCCAGAGTGTAGGTGCTGTTAATCGTGCCCCGCTGTTGAGCAGCCATAATTGTAATGTGGCACCTTGTCAGGGTGCCACGTTTGTATCGATGCACCACGCTGTTATTGCCGTATTTATGATGATGCAGCGTTTGTGATGACAGCTGGAAGTTTCCACTCGGTTAGCTCAGTGGTAGCAACATGAAACTCTTTAAAAAAAAAGGCACCAATTAAATATTAAAGAAGTCAAGTTCCGGTTTATTTGTTACATACTTGTATTTATTAATCAATTGAACAGTTTACATACGAACTTCAGGTATGCCGAGTACGAACAGGTTCACAGGTAAACGGACAAGTACAGAGCTGCGCCACAGTGGTTAATTGATTTACTTATTGAGAATTTTCATTGCCCGAAGAAAAACAGATGCCGCTACCTCCCATACCGGCGGAGAAATAATCTAGCAAGTTCAAGTTTGCCGGTGTGGGGGTTATGCGCCACGCCCGACGCGGCCTTGGCGAGTCGCTGCTGAGAGTCTACTGCTGGAGCGGACAGCTACTACTCGGCCGTTGTCAGTTATCTGCTGGGTGGGTGGGCGGCACTCTGTATATTACTTTGCTCCTCCCCCCCCNACCGTTACCAAATATGGGCTTAGTGTGTGTCGCCACGCTCTTCCCACGCTATCCGAAACTGCGTAGCCCACTTAACTGCGCCGTCAGTTAAAGATAATCAAACTTCTCTAACAAAACCTGATGACGCAGTCAGAAAATTTCTAATCTAATGCTGACGCGTACTGAAAACTATGACTTTCGAAACAGCAAATGGATTCCTGATAAATGTTATTCCACTATAAACAAACTACCACGGCTTTAATTTTGAAAACAGATAAAAATTTTATGAAGCCCCGTTGAGAAAATGAACCGCGTATCCCGAAAATTAATAATACTGTGTCATTACAAGTGAAAGGGCTGCGTTCTTTCGCAGTCGCGGAAAAATTTTACATGAAGCAGAGGTTATTGGTAACCGTGCAGCTGGCAAAAGTTTGATGTTGATGAATTGTGTACACGGGACTGGCGGGAAAAAAAACTCATTTCGGCTAGTGGTAAAAGACGTGCATTCAGAAGTACAAAAACAAAATTTCCGGAAATGAAAGAAAAAGTCTTGTGTACGTTGGAGAAAAGTGACTGGGTACGCCGTAAGTACTGAAATGTGTTCTCTTTAATACTTTCAAATTGCTCGTGAAATTGGTATGACTCAAAACTTTAAAGCAAGTAGGAACTGGATTCAAAGATACTTGGAAAGAAATGGTTTGTCCACGAGATGCCGTACTACGATCTCACAGCATTAGGGCCACCTACAATGAAAAAGTGATCGCGTTTCAAAGATATGTGATAAAATTGTGTAAACAGCAGGGATATTTGTCCTCCCAAATGGAAACACAGACCAAACACCCATGTATTTTGAGATGCTGGCAAATACAACTTTCAATACAGAGGTTCTGAAAACAGTGTATTAACTGGTGGAAGTGAAAAAATGTGATGCCCAGTAATGCTGACAATTCTCTCAGAGTGAAAAAAGCTCCCACTGTATGTTATTTTTAAAATGAAATCCATCTTTATGATTTGAAATATTTCCCTGGGGGGTTATTGTAACAGCACAGGAAAAGGGATGGATGGACAACATAGTGGTCATGGATTGGATAAAATCTGTGTGGGGACGACGGCCTGGTGTTTAGTTGACTTTACAGACCATGCTTGTGCTAGACAGCTTTTGCCGACATCTGACTCAAAAAACAATAAACCTTCCGAAAGCTGGCCAAACAAATCAGGTAACAATACAAATCAGGTAACAATACTCGGTGGACTGACATCTGTGCTTCAGCCTCTTGGTGTGTGTGTGTAAACAAGCCATTCAAGAGTGGTGTGGATGGCGAATGGCAGACATGAGATGACACAGACAGCGTGAGTGAGGCAGCGAAGTTTGTCATTGATGTGTCAGTGGGTTCTGGACGCCCGGGCAGCGATTCCATAAATTTTGGTCGTGAAGAGTTTAAAAAAATGCTGTATTTCCAATCAGTTTCACGAAATGTACATGACTGTAATTACGACACAGTTGTGAATAAACTTCATAATGTATTTTGAAGTTGGGCTGGCATTTTGATGCGACACCTGTGATAACATCGCCAGGTGTGTAATATTTCATGTAAATTTTTTGTAAATAAATTATTTATCAGTGTTGAAAATTACAATATTTGTGTGGTTCATTCAGTATTTACAGCACAAACATATATTTTAAAATTGTTATGTGCACCGTAAAATGTACGTGAAATGTTTACACATCTTATAAAACGGCAGGGGGAATTAGCGTTGTCTTCTTTGTGACGAGGTCGTTGTATGGCTTGTATGGGGTTGTATGGGGGAGGCAGGAAGCAGATAGCTACCAAGGTGACATTCCTCCCTTTCTCACCCCTTTGGTGCGAAATAACCACGCTGCGCTCTTGACACTCAGTACCATGCCATTTTAGTGTAGCTTTCAGTTCGTTTTCAGCTTTTGAAAAGACTGTAGTCATATACTTTACACTTTTGGATAACTTTTGTGATCATTATGGCATGTGATGGCACACAAACTATACTCTAGTCCAATCATATTTTGCATCCAAAATTTATCCCTACAGAGTTAAGCTTAAAATATGGTTGCAGGGCTTACACCTGGGTAGATACGGTAGCTGGATGCCGCGTTGGGGTTGTAGAGAGGATGGTAAAGTGCCTCTCACCGGAAGCACCGTAACAATTATCACGTGCTTGTGGCCGAGTGTGGTCAGGTGTTGTCGTACAGCAACCCGACGCCTGTTGCGAAAAGTCCAGGTCATTTTCCGTGAATTGCCTCCTGCAACTGCCCCAGTGTGCGACAACTGGCAGCATTCACTGTTGCTCTCCTGTGAGGAAATCAACCTAAAACATGCTCTTGTATACCCAAAAGACCGCCTCTATACATGACTTTCTTCACAGATGGAGTTGTTCTGAATTTCTTGGAAGGTGAAGATGATGTGTGTTCCCATGACGTGGATGCTTGCTGTGTGTGAACACGTGATGCACCCATATTTCATCCCCTGTGACAATGCTGTGAAGGAGTGACACTCCTTCACGAGACTTCATCAAGTGCATGAGAAACAATCCTCTCAGAGTGACTTTGTGACCTTCAACGAGTTGCCTTGGCAGCCAGCATGAACATGTCTTTCAGCAGCCCAGTTGCTCTTGGACAATATTGTGCACACTGTCTACCGAGGTGTTGGATTCCTTAGCAATATTGCTAAGTCAAATGTGACTATCGTCTTGATTTAGACCTTCAGTATGACACATTCACATTTGTAGTGGATGTGCTTTGCCGTCCATATTGTTAATCATCTTTCATATCTATTCTGGTATTACTGAACTCATTGCCAGAAAGACGTGTTGGTGCTGGCTCATATTTTCATGGCATGACATTATCACAGTACATCTCGGCAAGGTGACCAAATTTCAGATGGTGAGAGGCCCTTTAGATGCAAAAAACCTTGATAACACTACACATTTCCACATTTGACTGTGTTTCCATGAACGCAGCCATCTTACAACTGATATTGCAATAGTTTAAGATAACGTATGCACCATAGGCTGTGTAACAAAACTGTGGTCGTAGTTGCAGCCTCGCGAGAAATTCAAACAGGAGAAGGAATATGACACTTGTGAGAGCTTTTGTTACCTTATTTTTTTAATCACCATCATAGTTATTAGTTCTATACTCTTTTCATGGACTTATAAAGTAGGTGTTTGTCACTCCTACCTGAAATGCTTTAGCACAAGCAGGGTTCTGCTGTGCAAGCTGTAACGGTATGTGTGTTTGCAGATGCTGCAAAGCGACGTCAGCTGCCGGCATGGATTCGTGAGGGCCTGGAGAAGATGGAGCGCGAGAAACAGAAGAAGTTGGACCAGGAGCGGCAGCAGCGCGAGCGTGAGGCGTTGCATCAGCGCAAACTGGAAGAGGAGGCGGAAACCCTCAGCGGCCTTGTCCCCGGAATGCCCAAGAGGAGCAAGTTTGTGAGTGTTCCCTCTGTCGTCATTGGCTACCGTTGTGTGGGGTTTATGGGGTGTGTGTGTGGAATTGATTCTCCTGCTTCTCTCTGTTAACCATATCCAGACTCAGGTGGACGAGTGTAACATTCCTCTTTTACACTTTCAGAAGTAATACACCAAAGTGGTATACACCCTGTTGACATGCCACGGGCGATGACGTTAACCCGATCTAGCTTCATCACAGCTGTGACCCTCTCCAAACAAAAACAGTTAGGCTGCGTATGCCTCGGGTGCCTCCACGGTTAGCAGCATACCTGCTGGCTGCTGTGGCCTGCTGGACAGCTACCCGCTTTGCACGTGTGCCAGTCTACTTCCCCTCCGGTCTTTGGCCGTAGAGGGGTGATCGCAGCTCCGCTTGGTCACCACTGAGCTATCTCAACCTCTGTACCTTGCTCCCTACACCGCCCCAGGGCTCTGAGTATAAATAGTGCTCACAGTCTGTGGTTTGTAGCTGTGACGCTCAACACCAGTTGCTAGAGGTCTATGAGTACTTGAAAATCAAGCTTGAGCCGAATACATGTTTGCAGCTCCAGATCCGCTCAAAATATTTTTCAGCCCCGAAAAATCTTAGTTTCTATTATCAATATCTGGTCATTAGGTCGGAGACAGATGAATGTGTTTTACTGTTAGGAATGAAAACAAGGTGTTATTTATTAATTAAACATAAATATTTAAATGGTTGACTTGTTCCAGTAAATAGGTTCCTCAGAAATGGAGATATGAACACTGATTAACATCAAAACTAGCCTAAAGTTGGGCCGCAAATCTGCCTAAATTGCAGCGCCTGGTGAGACAGTTTGTTAATTATTTGCTACAAAATAAGACGTTCATTCATGAAAACCCATTTGAAGAGGTAAATGTGTTACACCTCAAAACTTCATATGGGAACACAGATTTCCATCAGAATCAGCATAAAAACAAGGTCACGAATTGGCGTACGGTGCAACACCCAACATAACAGTTTGTTAGGAAAATAAAACTCCATAGTCATTTGAAATTGCGAAACATATAAACAGACGAAAACAGGAGAGATGGATGGATGTATGGATGTGTGTGTGTGTGTGTGTGTGTGTGTGTATGTATGGATGTATGTGTGCATGTGTGTATGGAAGGATGTATGTTTGGATGTATGGATGTATATACACTGAAGAGCCAAAAAAACTGGTGCACCTGCCTAATATCGTGTAAGGCCCCCAGGCACGCAGAAGTGCTGCAAAACGACCTGGAATGGACTCGACTAATGTCTGAAGGTATGCAGGAGGCAATTCACATCATGAATCCTGCAGGGCAGTCCACAAATTCAATCTGCGCCAATTTGAGAAAGGGTTGCACGTCTGTCACGTTTAATCATTCTCATCAGTTGTCGTTTGTCCCGTTCTTTCACGATCTTTTTCCGGCCGCAGCAATGTCGAAGATGTGATATTTTATCGGATTCCTGATATTCACGGTACACTTGTGAAATGGTCGTATGCGAACATCCAAATGTTATCGCTACCTCGGAGATGCTATGTCCCATCTCTTGTGCGCCGACTATAACACCACGTTCAAACTCACTTAAATCTTGATAACCTGCCATTGTAGCGGCAGTAACCGATCTAGCTGCTGACTGCATCGCGTTACTCTGATTGGTTCCATACCTCTGTTATTTGCATACGCACGCCTATACCAGTTTTTTTTACTCTTCAGTGTATATGTGTGTATGTATGTGTGGATGTATGTATGTATGTATATATGTGTGTAAGTAAGTAAGTAAGCTTCTTCCTTTGACACAAAAAAACATCATGTCACTAGGGCCTAGCACTGTAATTTGCAATGATATTTTTAACTATAACAATAAAATATGTTTACTTCAGTGCTACCTAAAAATTGAAATATATCTGTAGGCAACGTTTAATTTACAAATAGTATATCACAAAAAACTAGGGTAAAACCATATCTTAACTGTGAACTATTTCTTACTAGCCATTGATAAGGTTCATAATTAATGATGTTTGGTACTTACACCAAATGACACCTACCTTGTTTTTGAATTCACAAATTTCTACACCATGTGTTTAGTTTTCTGGTATTGAGTAAAAATTTTCTAACGTCATTTGTATTAAAAAAAGGTTTCCGCTTTTTTTGGCATCATTTAAGAAGCTGCTAGCCAATCTAGCATAGAGAAATTATGTAGCTCTTCACAAGTCTGATTTGCATCACACAAACACCCGAACATACCTACATTTAATGTATATTACAAATTAAAACATTCGCACACAGCAACACCTCAAGTTATACTAAGTTCATTCATTTTACTTTTACGTCGTATAGACTTGAAAAAACGTAGGGTTAGTGTGTTTTGTTATATTTGCGATACATGTTGCGATTCTGAAAGTAAAATAAATGTGGGTGTTTGTGTTTTTTAATTTTTATTTACTATTTAGGCAATTCCCAATTTAAGGTCTTGGAGTCAATACCTCAGCTCGTTGATGTATGTCACTTGTTCTAAAAAAATTACACCAAAAAAATGTTTTACACTCCACCTGAAATATTTCTTGAGTGTTACGGATTGCATTAAAACAGTATTATAATTTTTGTCCAAGAGGTTTGATTTGTATGAGCCTATTTCCACAACAAATTATCAAGGTAAGTAATTTTGGGCAAAATTAAATTTTGCATTAAATGTGTAGATGCAGTGTCATGAAATACTGTACATTTAAATTGTCTTCTGCTAGGTATTGTGTTTTTATTTTTGTGGTGAAGTTTAATTCATAGTTGTGTACACATTAAAATTTTATAAACAAAAAGTGATTTTTTTCTTAAGCACAGGTGTAGCTTAGCAATCATTAGTTTAAAACTGCGTGGTTGGACGAATTTTTAAGAAACTTGCATAGAATGACAAATATTACGGTGGAAGTATACGCTACTTCCACCTGAGTTATACAGGATGGTGGCTAGTAGGGTACTGAGTTACTGTATTGGTGCAGACTAAGGGCACCTGTAGTTGTTGCGTAAGGGGTGAACGAATACTCTTATTCTCAGTTAGTTAACACACATCTTTTATTTGACTGAAAATAACATCTGTATTTACACACACACGAGACTGAGTCCTCCCCCCCCCCCCCAAGGCATTAATTTAAATCTTAACAAAAAAGGAATCGTGAACATCATTTAATGTACACAAACCAATATTATTTGCTGAAATTAACGTGTACATATTTATAGTGCTAATTACAATATTTATTACTTTTTTTGGTTTATTTAGTGATAATGCAGTGGGCGTATGAGCCAGCTGAAAGTCACATGGCAGTGTTTATTTTGATAGGTACATGGAAAGAAATGCGACCAACATGCTGAAATTGAAAACTTAGCTAGGCTTTCAAAATTGCTCACTTTACTGTGAACAGTCTTTAGTTATAGAACTTATTTACTTATATTTATTTGTGTTAGTAATTTTTTTTGTCTGTTTATAAATTCAAAAATTAAGAATTTCTTTGGATTTTCAATTTTAGGTTATATTTGCTCCTATTAGGTGGCTATAAATGGTTTATAAATTTTTTTGTGTAGAAGAAGTTATTACTTAAATCACTTTATCTCGGTGCTATGAGATTTCGACAGTGGGGCAGTTAAATAATCTTGTTAATGAAGAATAAAGGACTGTCTTAAAGTTTTTTTAAGTAAATGTGTGCACAAGAGGAGTAGGATAAGACGTACCGGCAACTGACGGACGTGGTTGCATGCAGGAGAGCGATTCGGAAGACGAGGTGGTAGTGGCAACGGCAGCAGAAGCGGGTGGGCAGACACAGGACATCCACAGCCCCAGTCACTCCCCGTCGCAGATGTCCAGCCGGCGTCGCTCACGCTTCAGCAACATGGACAGCCCCGACGCGTCGCCGCTGCCCGCCGAGCGCGAGCCCAGTCCACGGCCGGAGCCCGTCCGGTCTCAGGAGGAGATCCTTCAGGAGCAGGCAAGTGGTGCACTTGTGCTCGTAGATACCTATAGCACATGGCATGGCGAACCGTTCACTACGGTGAAACTCTTACATCATTTTATGAAGGACCTGAAAAAATGTAGTTGGCCCTATATAGTAGTACAATAATCAAATTACTTGCAGTTTTTAGACTACACGTATGTGAAACTGTTCATCCTTATCAACAGATAGTTAAATAAGGTTTCAAAGTAGCCTATTTCGTAAAAGTTTTTTTTTTTTGCCTGTAACTTATGTTTTTTTCAACTAACACAGAATGATTTTTAACAACAGGCGACTTAGACGCAACCATGTGTACCATAGGAAAAGAACTAAAAATGACCGACAACTTCACAACAGTACAATAAATTTCACAACCGAAAAAAAAAAAATAATATCCTTCAAAAGAAATTTGGTGTCTGTCTCTTACAGGAAAGGTTAGAGCATATACTTTACACTTCGTCTTATTTTTTCTGTTATATTTTCCTATTTAATAGTGATTATCCACTACTCTGTTTCTGTTCTATTGGCAGAGATTCTTTTACAATACTGAATTTGAGTAGATAAAACTGAGAAATAATGCTGCAGTTATTAAACTGAATATTGCCATTCAGTGGTGTTCCATGTTTCACAAGTAAACTGTAACAAACACTGATGCAGCATCCATCATTAAACAATAAAACAATTTGGAGTGGCACAAACACTACCACTCACCTATATGTTTGTTGGATGACTAGCTGTCGATGGCCACTTCGGGCAGATACAGTTGCAACAACTCTTGAAATGGCAGCACTAGTGCTGCCAACCCATTTCATAGGGGCGGGAAATTTAAATATACCCACTGTATCAAAATTGTTGCCAAGTCTTTTGTCACTATATACTGACGCGTGATGGCAGGAATGCTTGGCACATCACCTAGTCTACAGGGGAGCATTTTATGCGGGTTCAGGTTGAGAACCCTTGGTGGCCTTATGGGCCGATTATTGTAGGTGTGCCTTAGCTTGGAGGAACCCGTTGTACAGAGTCGGCCGGGTCGGGCAACGGCAAGCTGTTTAGGCGTCTAAGATGGTGTGGTTGGCAGTGGATGTTGGCTTACCACCTGTTGACCGGCGCTGTAGCTGGCTGCTGGCAGCCTGCGGTAGGCGACTCTGGGTCCTGTCCAGGGGCGGCTGGCATGCGTATGGAACTGGCTGGTCCTGGGGATGCTGGGCTTCAGGTGGCAGCTGCAGGTGGCATCACTCTGTAGTGGGTGCAGGCAAGTCTCAGTCACACGGGCAGTCCTAACTGGAGGCAGATGACGGCTGGATGCGGTATCCCATCGGTCCTCTGGAATGGCTCGAATAAATGGCTTAGGGGGACTGAGGAGTGAGGCCCCTGCAGTCAGCGGGCGGCTTGTGCCTGATCCCGAGTGGATGAAAGGCTGAAGGCCGACTGGGATGGGTTATTTCACAATTGGTTGGCTGTAGGAGCCGTAGATGCCTTCTTATCGGCCCACTTAGTCCCTCCTCGTCTGGTGAGTGGCATGCGGTAAGGTACTGAGGGTACGTTGCAGCAAGTAAGTGGCAGGTGACAGAAATTCCCTAGCTAGAGTACCCAGATGCAATATCACACCACGTCAGTCCTAGCACTCCAACCGGCGAATTCCACGCTTTGGATGGAGCGGGTTAGCTAACTCGGGTGGTCCAGTTGCTTCCTTGTGGAATGTACCTAGTAGGGGGCTCTACTGTACGTGTGCGCCGAGTGCCTTTGCGCACTGGGCCCACAGTATGGGTGGCCGGCGAATTGTGTGGTGTTTTGCAACGTACGTACTACCCAACAAAGGTAGCCGGCAGTCCTGCTCTAATGTTGGCAGTGATTTGGCAAGATTTGGTTACCTGCCGCTCCCTTGCGGGACAGCGTTTACTGAGGGGTTGGAGGTATAAATCACCCTTGGAATTAGAACTCAGTGCGTGGACTTGAACGTATTTGTTCTTGGGAGAAAACACTGTGACTTGTACTAACTCCTAGGCTTTCGTAGTTACTAAGCAACTGGCGGAAGTTACGTTACCAACAGGTGAAAGGGACCTGTTAAAGCAAAATGTATGTCCGGAACAACTAATGAAGCAGTCGTGAAAAAGATTCTAACCCTACTGTCGCCTAGTGTAGTCCAGAAGGGTTCAGGCGAAAGTACTCCCAAGTGGAGTGGGTGTCTCGGGGGGGTGAAGAAAATGTTGCTGATAGAAGATCTGGTTTAGGCAGAAAGCTCTAGCATGGCAGTGGTAGTGCGAGCTGCTAGGTTGCCAAAGCAAAAGAAGCCAAGGTGATGACAACTCAATGTCAACTGGGTTTCTCGGGGCTCGGCCACCTCTAAGTACTAAATGGAGCCTTCCTTCGGTTTCCTTCGGGTCGTTAAGGCATCTTTGGCTGCAGATTCCTCCCTGTGGGCGGTGTCATCCTTTGCTATGCTCTCTTGGCGAGGGTTGGAAGCGAGGTATCTGTTGTGAGTAGTGATGCGGTGTCGCCATTGTGTGTACTATGTGGTCGTTGTGTGTTAATTGAACATGAAGCGTGCTGCGTATCCGTGTGCATCAGCGAGCAAGAAGGTTTTACAGAAATATCGCGATAGTTACCCAAAAGAATGGCAGTTCCTTGTTCCATCAAAAATATATCGGAGAGACGCTTTTTTTTGTGATGTGTGCAGCTACGATTTTGTCATCGCGCATGGGGGACGAGACGACTGCCGGCGCCATGTTGAATCTAAGAAGAACAAAGATAACGGTAAAGTGCAATCTGCTCACAAAACAATTTCATATTTTTTTTTGTAAACAGCGGTGAAAATGAAACTACCAATGCTGAAATGTTATTCACCTCGTTTCTTGTGGAACACAACATTCCGCTGACCGTTTCTGACCAGGCTGGTCATCTCTTCCGAGCAGTGTTCCCAGACTTGGCAATAGCGAAAAAATATGGTTGTGCAAGGACTAAAACTTCCGCCCTAGTTCAATTTATTTCGAGTCACACCAAGAAAGAAATTGCTTTTGTGTTGCGAATTTCAGCATTTTCTCTAACAACTGCTGGGAGCACTGACAGAAACGGTGTTAAATTGTATCCTGTGGTAGTTCCTTTTTTTAATGATATACTAGGGCAAGTTTGTACTCTGCTAGTATCGTGTCGTTTGATAAAGAATTAGTTTCTTTAGAAATATGTTGGGAAAACTGCATTTATTTTTCTTCCGACAATGCAAACACTAGGATAGGTGCCAACACAGGAGTTTTCTCATTTTGTAGGGCTAGACATCCGTCCATCATTCTTCAGCGTTGTTCTTGACATTTAAACCATTTAACTGCACAAAAGACTTCTGTTCAGCTTAGTATTAATGTTGAACAATTTTTGATCCAGGTGTTTTATTTTTTGGAGAAAAGTAGTAATAGACTAAACACCTTTGAAGTAACATCAAGAACTCTGTGGGAATAAACCACACACAATTTTGAAATGTGTTAGCACCAGATGGTTTTCACTTCTGGGATGTGTTGAGAGGGTTTTGGAACAGTGGGATCCTCTAAAACTCTTATTTTGTGAACCAGACAGTCAACTTCATGCTACCTACTTCACAGTTTGAGAGCATCAAGTTATTGATGCCAGTGATAAGTAAGAAGGTATGGAAGTGTTTTATTTATGTTTTTAACATATCGTGGTGATTATTATATTGGTGAAATAATTTTTCTTTTTCACCCATGTGCACAAATTTAAATATTTAATGCATGTGTGTTGTGTGTATGCCTATTAAATTTTGTGAGTATATCTGTATTTTAGAGAGAAATTTTATTGCTCGTGATTTATGCATATTTTATTGCATATAACTGTGATTACTGATAAGTAGGGCCATAGGCTTTTTGCGATCGCGAATAAACGACGACAAATGCGAAATCGTCACAAAATTTAGTTTTTACGCGAAATATGGCATATCTGACTTTAATGCCCTAAATATTGCCACGTTTTCCCGTAAAATTTTGTTTACAGTATTGCAAAGCAAACACACGCTCATATTTTAACACTTGGTAGCGAAATACCGTATTTCGGCATGTATAGACTGTACATATATATATATAAAAAAAAAAAGGCTACAGAAAGTTGGTTGCAACTTATTTACGAGATATTGACATTTAAAAAAAAAATAAAACCCCTTAACATGTTCAGAAATTGGTCTATAAACAGTACATTTTAATGTTTTATCTTAATTTGTAAGAAAGTAAAAAAAAATGTGAACAAATGAATAGTTTCTCAATCGTGCAATAATTTGTTCACTCTTGCTCATAAACAAAATATCCTTTATCGTGCACGCATAGAAAGTAAACATGGTGGAGCTCGGTCATAGATGCCGTACATGAGAAAATAATTACGCTGCTGTACAATAGAAAGATATCTTACGTAGTTCGCTCGCCCGCCACCGCGCCACAAATGCACATTGATAGACGCCATTTTGTGTAACATGTTGCCATGTTTTTGCTTTCTCAAGTCACGATACCACCGGTGGAATACTATACGCGGGACGTATATTTGTAAACAGTAATAATAAAATTTTCAATTGTTCTGTTGTGTAAGGTAGAAAACATTACTATTTCGTTTTTTTAAAAAAAAAGGATAGTTCCTGGTGCTTCTTAATTCTTTGCCTAATATAGATTATACTCCTAAGTTGACGACACTAGTTTCCACTGTTTTATTTGGTATTTACTTTACTATTTGTTTTTGCGTGGGTTCCTGTTACGTGCGCTAACGTATTTTAATACTCCGCCATTGTTTAATATACCCTGAACGGGAACGGGATTTGAAAATGGATGGTTTCTTCATATTTGATGAATGAAACAAAACTATGATGTGTAAATACTGCGACAGCCGTGTTGAATGGCAACGCAAAGACACATGCAAAAAACATGTACAAGGTGGTTTGCACAAATGAACAAAAGAATTTTACCTAAAAAACAATAGCACTCCAAACAACTTAGCATTGTTAGCGCAATTGATAGAAGTCAGACAACGAAACAAAATAAACAAGAGTTTATAATAGACTTCACGTAAATGTTGCTCGCAGCCAACATACCTATTGAAAAGGCAGATGATGAGTACTTGAAAGAAAAATTGGCTTCGAAAATATGTACCAGGTAAGCATGTAAATGCAGGGTTTTCATCTATCTGTATTTTTTGTTTATATATTTGCACAGTGATGCACAGAGGATGTCTTCCCACTTTATGAAAAAATATAGATCTTCATAGGTTACTATAAAATCAACATATTCTAAATTTCATAATCCAACAATTTTTATTTAGTTCTTTGAAATCACATTTCCAATGTAGGCCTACATGTCAAATTTTTAGGTTCCTTTTTTTATTGCTATAAAATATTGATTACAAATATAAACAAGAAAATACAGCAATTTGTCTGAATTTTCCTTACAAGCTTGTGTTAATTGGATGGAATTAATAAGTTTTAAAAATAAACAAAGAAGTAGACCTACCCTATTTCTCACTTTTATTTCAGGTTCGGGAGATATTCCAACGACCCAGGTCCTGAGGGAAAATTATGCCCCAAATATCAGAGAGGATAATTTCACTCAATTAAAGGAGGCTTTAAAAAAGAAGAAAGTTTGTATCATGTGTGATGACACCACAAACAGAATGGTGTGCTGCGTATTTGTTGTTTTGTTACGTGTTCTTTCAGACTTGGTGAACAATGTGTGTTTGTTGGTGGCATAAAAGAACTGGAGAATGCTAACGGCACTGAGTGTTCACGAGAAATTTTGTCTGTGGTAACACAGCATGATATTAAATATGAAAATGTTGTAGCAGTGGTTAGTGACTCTGCACGCTACATGACTAAATGAATGGACTCTTTGAGGGTGATATTTTCCAAAAGCATGGCTCATTGCTGGGAAGTCTCCCTTTGCTGAACACACTCACGCAGACAGAATTCCTGCAAGGCTATCTTGCTTTTCAGCAGCAAGTTTCAGGAAGAAGTGCAAACTACTGATGTCCTCAATGTTTTGCATGGTCTACGTGAGCAACATTCAACTTTTGTGTCACAAACTGTGTCCATGCTGTGGATTCCCACATCAAACGTAGACAGCGAGCGGGCTTTCTCTGCATATGGACAGAACCGAACAACACTGAGCTAATGCTTGCCAATACTTTGGTGCTAGCATGTAAATTGACACTGTTCTAAACAAGATATATTTTTTCTTGTGATAGGATTTGGTATTCTCATTTTCAAAACTTAGTGGTGAATTATTGTGTGTGTGCTTAAGTTAGAAGTCTTAATTATTTGTCTGTACATACATTGGCATTTATCAATTTGACACTTGTTTCGGTTGTGAACTCTGTTTTTGCAAATATATATATGCTTTTCTGTACTGTATATTTTACATTTTGTAGTGCTGTGTTAAATGTAATCCTCAAATAATATTTTTAATGTGAATTTATATATAATTTTTTAGTAGCCAGTAATGTGAAATGTAAAAATCCTGTTTTTTTTTTACGAATTATTTCCATTTTATTTACCTAGAAGAAACAATTCCATTGTTTTATAGTTTTTTTTGTGCTGGATTTTCAAACATTCATGACGAACAGTAAAGTTTTTTTTACCACTTTAATGTTTTTATTTACAGCATTAATGTTTTTAAGTGAATTTTTGTACAGCTTTTAACAGTTCTTTATGACGAAATTTGGAAATTTTATTTACCACTTGTAGGGCGCCTTAGTTATAACGAAACAAAAATCCTTGATTTTGATGTACTTTCGGGTGTTCATTTAATGTTTATTTAGTGCACCAGCAAAGGAAATTGTTGTATATAAATAATATAGTTTGTTTCCATTACTTTATAACTAAAATTACTACAAAAAATGAAAATGCATATGAATTTAAACTTTTATTAAGAGTAAGCTCTTTTGAAATTATTTTTCATTTTTTAGTTTTCATTGCATGAGAAAAAAGTCTCATTCGCACAACCCTAAGTGTATGATGAGGATTCGTATCCTATGACCACGTGGTATGTTTGCAGATGCTGCTAGTGCGAAGGGCGCTGACGGAAATTCTCCTGGAGGTGACGACCGAGCAGCTCGAGGAAGTCGCCCACCAAGTATTGAACAAGTTCAGAGCGAAAGGTACACCCTGTCTCTTAACTTGCCCGGCCGTGTGCACGGACTTGCAGGGGGTGTCTGATTGGGCTGGTGACTGCCTCATGAACTTGATGCTCGCACGTTGCGTGCTGAACTTGGTGCTTGTGCGCCGCGGACTGCCGTGTTCCAGTTGGGGTCCGTCTGTTCAGTCTGCATTCGGGTCGATTACTGCAGAAATACACTCTATTATCAGCTGTGTTTCCTAACTTGAAATCTACTCATTTAGCTTATGCCTGCTACGTTCTTCATGCTTTTCTCTTATTGTCGAATATTCCTGCATTACAGTATTTTTATTTAACCATCATATTATCGTAATTAAAAATTTTACGTAATTTAAGTTTCACTAAAACTTTGTACCTACAAACATTCCGACAGCTTGTACTTCATTGCAAGTATTAATGTTTCATATTTGGATATTTGTGTGAAACATTGTTTGATTAAAAATCATAACACACTCTTAAACAAACCTGATTGTGTTATTTTTATGTATTTTTGTTTATTTTTGTAGACTCCACACTTACTGATTTTTTAAGTACAGGAGAACCCATTAAAATTGAGTCATTAAGAAGGATGCGAGCTATCACAACCAGATATATTGGACAGAATACCCATCATACTCGGGTGACAGGATTACCCTTGCAGCTCAGTATGATGTAGAGAACTTGAGCAGTATTGTGCAGCCCCACCACGGGTGACAATAACTGCTGCTAAACAACACAGTATTTAGTGGAAGAGACTTTGGATGTCCATTTGTGGTATCTCCATCCTTGCTGCTTTGATGCCTACGCAAAGTTCATCTGCCATGGCTATGGGTGTCCTCTGGCAGACCAGTTGTCCAACCATGGGTGAGAGATCCAGTGAATGTGCAGGCCAAGAAGCAGTGTGACAAGGTGGTCATCCAGAAACCATTGGACGATGTTTGCCACACATGGTCGTGCATTGTCCTGTTGTTACAGCTCCCAAGGCTGGCCCTGAAGATAGGGGACACCATCGGGCTCCAAAGCCTTTGCAATGTAACGGTTGCTAGTCGGCATACCAGCGATGCGGTGTAGGCATGAGTGGTGCTGGAATCTGATGGAACTCTATATGATTACTATAGGTGCTGGGCCGGTATGACATTGCATAATGCAGAACTCTGCCAGACGTGCACCATGGTGCCACCATACATGGATATGACCATCATGGTGCTGCAAGCAGAAGTTGGATTAATCAGAGAAGACACAATTTGTACCTCCAGATCTGATGTTCCATACACCGTTGTAGTCTCATGCCTGTGATGAGCAGTCGGTGGCAGCCACAGTATTTTACTTCTGGACAAGAAGCCCTGATGCTGCAGACAGGGACGAACCATGCGTGCTAACACAAGATTGATGTACAATGTGCCTGAACTGAGTGACCGCGTTAAGTGTGGTTGTATGGTCCATAATTGCCATGTATACCAGACAGATGGTGCAGAGAGGCTTTTTAACTTCCTGCGTTTCGTTCAGACTATCTCCTCTCCTTGACCCACTGATCCCATATCAGCTTCACTGTGATTGCATTTCTTCCAATGTGAGAACCAATTTTGTGGTAGGATAATCCATTATCCCAATAGGCCATAATTCTCGCACTGTCAAATGTGGAAACTTGTTCATATTATTGTATTTTTTGACACAGCATGCTCATTCCATGTGAACATGAACGGTGGAGAAATACAATGCCTGTACCTCTCAGGGACTCCCCGACCTCCACTTATGTACTGCCTGCCTACCAGTGTCGCCATTGGCAGAGGTGCTGTGCCACTCGGGTGAACAATTAATCAATCGTCGTCCTACCCTACTTTGTGCATTCTCTCAGTGTGTGATCCATCAGGTGTGTCCTTTTTGCTGTTGCAATTTTAATGGCAATCTGTGTAATTCAACTCAACATGTATTGCATGTAATGTCTAAATTTTGTGCGTTATATTACATTTTGGTACAATTTCTTAAATATATATTGGGAGATTGTTTCACAGTTGTATTAAATGCTGTTATTGCAGTTAACAGTATTTTGTTAATGCACTTATCGTGATACCAGTAAACCAGTAATGATCTGTAGTCAGTACTGTAGTGGCATGTATTTCAATATAGTATTATATTTAAATTGGCATTGTTAAATAAAATTCAAATAATTAATGTTGGTGCCAAATCATAAAATGTGCCACTCAGGCACGTGGCGACAGGCAAACAAAATGCTCGCTCACGCCCCTTTCTGCCCTCATATTCCTGGGCACATCTTCCTCCCAACGGAAAGTTGCTCACCACAATCTCACCAAGTTATTGGCCGAACTTGTTGCTATGCTGGCGATGGCCAGGCAAGATAACTAGGCTAGGCGCGCAGACTGCATATTGGAGCAGCCACGGAAGATGGGAGGGGTGTAGAACAGTTATGTACTACCTTTGTTCCTTTACATGTCGCGCGGGGGGGCAGCCTTCCCTTCAGGCGCAGAGCGGCATGCTCATGTCAAGTCGCAATTGCCAAAGTTTTTAACCATTTTTTTTTATCTCACGGTATGCAAATTATGAGTAGCAACACTAGAACCCGTGTGTATTATAGCTGTGGACTCGCAAATGTATTTTTAATCAGTTTTTATTGTGATTTATTGCATTTCTCCAACAATTTTTATGATTTTTTTACTGTTCCTGTGAATGGCCTCGCAAAATTGCTGCCTCGTTACACCCAGTACTCGTAAATTCAGGTCTCTACTGTATATAGGCCTACATAAAATCTAGCATTTCTATGTAATACAAAGTAAAGCTGTGTGTACAGACAGTCAGTTGCCCCGGCGTAACCATGTTTTACTGGTCATGAAGTTGTGGTGGTACCTCTCTTTTGCTGCTTTTCCCTTCAGCGACGAGTACACCTTCCGGGCCTCTGCATGGAACCACAAGTTCCCCATCCACGACCAAGGTTAGCCTGGCTGCCGTCCACCGCCTAGTCGGATGGTGCAGCGTAAAAGGTTGATAAGACGAGAGGTGGAGAAAGTGGGTCTTCCTTAGAAGATGGCACAGCTGGTCAGGTCAATCAAGGGGTTTCCTGTTGGGAGAGGAAATGCCTGGACAGCCTCTCAAAGGGCAGTGACCTGCCTCACAGTGCGTTGCCCATCCCGGCACGTGGTCCCATTCCTTGGTTGGCGGAGAGATTGGGATATCGCAGGCAGCTCCATGTCCCCTTAGACTGGTTTATGTGTAATGTCCCTAGTGTCCAACTGCAGTCATCTCCCCGTGAGTATTGTGGTATAGTAGGACATTGCCGGCAGACCAAGCACTTGACAGAGAGGTGCAAACGCAGCCTCACACACCACTTCCGTGTTGGCAGACAAGGCAGGATATCGCCATACCCTGACCAACGAACAGCGCGGAGATAGACTGCTAGTTTACACAATAGCCTGCAGGAAATAGGGGAAAGTGGTGGTGACGGGTGCCAACTTCTGGAAGTAGAGTTGAGATTCATGGTTTGAAAGAGGTTACAGCAGGATTCGTTACCAGGAGTAAAGCAGACTGAAGAACAAAATGCAGGCCAAATCTGAATGTGCTGGTTTATTGGCAAGCCAATTGCACACATTCAGCCTGTACCCTGAACGAGGCCAGAAGGGTCGTGTCTAGGTTGCTAGGATGTCTGTCTCGGAAGATGTGGTTGCACAAGGGGGCAAGGGCAACCCCGAAAACTGGCGAGACTTGTACTAGGAGTACTGGGAAGCCATAGCGTACAGCTAAGCAAAGCGAACTTGCAGAAGCTGGCATGGCACAGTGCGAGATCCGGCAGACTTACAGTCTTCTAAAGGAGTTGCCTGCGTATATCAGCCCCAAAGTAAAGACTGCTGGACATAATTTACTCTCAAAACACAGGGCTGTCACATGGAGAGTGAAGATGGGGCCGATGATGGCCAAGCGCTGGGCTGCATTCCCCTCCGTGGCCAGCAGCCGGAGGGGTGGTAGTGGCCTGGGCGTCGTGCAGGATGCCGTCAAGCAGGCGGTAGCAGCCGGCCTGCGTGTTACCCGTGGGCATCTGCGGTGTGTACAGCGAACAGTGATGAAACTGAAATGCATGTTAATATATCACGTAACACCAAAATTTAAGTTAATCAAAATTAGCAAAAATACTTTATTTCATTATGGAAACTTTAATTATTTCTTCTAGCAAATCATATTCCGAATAATTTTGTAAGATACCGACCAAAGCGAATAGGTATGCATTGTCTAGAAACTTCTACGTATCCATGAGAAAACAGTTTAATACCTAAAATGTGGTTCTTATTTTATTTGGAATGAAATGCTCTCTGATGATATAGTACTTAAAATTCTATGTATTACAAATGTGGTTATTATTTTATTTGAAATAAAATACTCACTGATTACACAGTACTCAAAATTCTATGTATTACAAATGTGGTTATTATTTTATTTGAAATAAAATGCTCACTTGTTATATACATAGTACTTTAAATTCTACGAGTATGTATTACAAGTTGTACATAAATGTGTGTGTAAATATGCATGTTTAACTACATAGAATGTTTGCAAGAATAAAAACACTGAAGTCTTAAATTTTTTAAATATAATTGAGTTAAAAATATAACTACAAAATCTTGTCCCTAGGTATAAGCAAAAGAAAAATTTACCAAAATCTGCAAATACGCGATGACTAGAAT
>NQII01004288.1:143001-164694 GCA_002778355.1 Clitarchus hookeri
AACTTCATCAGTGAAATACTGTATATTAGTTCTGGGCAAGGTTTACATATAGGCAAGAAGTCACTCACAACTCATGTTTGACAGTTATTTCCCACAATTTATAAATTTAGTCTCCATTATGTGCATTTTTTTCATGCATCCAACACTGTGTGTTTTTTATTTCCATGGATTTTTCTGTTATTCCATATTTTCAAGTTACTCCATTTTACACGTATCTTTTCTTTTATTTCATCACCCATTTAGAAAACTCGCTCTACTGTAATATTTTTTTGAGTTTAAATACAATATCCGTAAGATTTTTTGTACCATGTAATGGGGTTTGCAGTGGTGTAGTATTCAATCTACTTACATCCCACCAAGGCCAACCAGGTTCGATTCCCGGTGGGGTCACCTAGCTTTTCATGTGTGGGAAATTTGGTGGACTTTGCCTTTGACCATCAGGTTTTCTTGGCGCTCTCCCATTCCCACTGCCCTTGCATTCCACTGTTGCTCCATCTCCACCTTGTTTCAGCTTCACTTGCGCTGAAGACCTTGCTGTTAAGAGACGTCCAAAACTTCTAAATTCAACTCAACCATGTGAATATTTGCGTTTTGTAGTGTGTCATTAAGTACACTTTCTCTCTTGCTGATACCACCCTGCTGAGAGTGTGTGAAAATCGTGTTAAAATCACAGAGGTTTTAAATTTTTTACTGAGGTATGTATGTATTTTTGGTTGGATGTGAACTTTTCACTGATTTCCTCATTGTCCATATCTTTACCATTATCTGTTTACGGTACAGTTAATTTTCTACAGAGGTCTCCACCAGGTACGATAGGGGTTATGCCATGTAGAGACTACTCTTTATGTGGGAGTCATACCCCGCTTGAAAGCTTGTGGAGGTTCATGACAGTATTTGTATGGTATTCGCTCTTTTTCAATAAATATTTTCGAAACAATTTAAATCTTTAGGTATGTTATTACTAACACACAGTGTTTAGGAATCAGGCAGACTTATTTCACTGGAACACGGCACTAAGTGTTGTATATCTGTCGTTGTTGGGAAGTGATCATGTTGAGTTGGTGGAAGTGTTGTTCATTTGAAACAGGATAATGGTATTGTGTATCATGAATCGATGTAAGGTGTATTGAAAAATGAATCTTGTTTTCTTTACGCCATGTTTTGTATTGTCCAGATCGTAATTATTCTCTACAAATAAAGTGTTAATATTTCTGATATTGTGGTAATTTTAATTATCATTTGTTTGAGTGGGTTGTTTTCAGATCTTGTGAGGGCTAGCAGTGGATGGTACTGCCCCCTCAAGCACAAATGCCCGAACCCCCAACATGTCTTCCTTGTGAAATAACAATTTGTGCGTGCCATGTACTAAATGTTTTATTATTTTATGACAAAGCTCCAGCGTTGCAACTGAGGAAGACCCAGGCGTTAGCGTCTTTGACTGGGAAGCTGGGTGAGTCCTAGTTTCATTTGTTTCCTTGCACTCAGCATACCTGCCAACTCTTCAGTCTAGGATAGATGCTTGAAAGCATTAGAGAGGAATTTTTATTTATAGCTGCAGGCAGACTTGTTAACTTGCTATGTAAGTGTTTTGATAACATGTATGTTGTATTTTACTCTGTGGGGGGTTTTTTTTTAATGGTATTATGTACATGAAGTCAGATGTGGTGTCTGCTTTGTACTGCCAAACAAATAACACAAGCTTCTCATATGTTCTTAATTTGTGTGTTTTTTTTTTCCTGGTAAGAAGGAAGAAGCTAGGAAAATATAAGTTTGTAGTAAGTGCCCTCGTCTAAGGGTAAGATAAAAACTACTCATTTGTATAGTAATAAATTTTTTTCCATTTCTCGTAATGCTCAATGATGAAAAATTGTGGTAATTTTAGTTTGTTAAATTTTTATTATGTAATTGTTATTTAGAAAATGTATTTATGCCCATTGTAGTTGTCTATTTTCTAATGTACCCATTTGTTTACCTGTAAACATTACTAATGAATTAACTTGATTTTTTGGTACATGAATGTGTTCATAGTAATTATGTACTGACAGGTTTTGAATTCATAAGATGATTTATTGATCTCTGTTGTAGTTCCATAATTATTTGTCTTCACAATTTGGGAAGATAAACTTTCCTTGTGAATAAACCACTTTTTTGTGTTTAAATGAGCATATTAAAATTTTATGTGAACAGTTAAGGGGCACGTGGTTTCTAGTAGTTTCAGAATATATACTATTCCACATGGTGTGATTCTCTTTAAAGAAAAATAACTAGCTAGCAGTTAATTTATTTACAGGAACCGGATCATGAAGAGTCATGTCCAGCTGTCCATCCAAAATAATTCTCACCGAGAGACATCACACTATCTCCCATGTTAGCGACATGTTTTGGACAAATTATTTTCTGATGTAATTGGGGTGAAATTGTTAGATAATGTGTAGGTATATTTTTGTTAAAGATGGGAGTCGAATCCAAGATTTGTGGATTCCCGTGAATCCAAGGAATTTAGAGGATCTTAAGTATTTTGAGACAGGATTCCAGCAAAAGATTTTACATAACAGGTTGAGGTTAGCTTTAATTTAACAGCACATTTCAATTCCAGTGATACCTTGATATAACTTTTTCAAGGGACAAACAAAATGAGAGGTTATAATTGTGAAAACATATGTAAATGTACCTAGATGATGGCTACGATTTTATTTTTGTAAGCAGAATATGTTTACTTACCCTAAAAGTTAATTTGTCACGTGGAAATCCTTTTTAGAAGAATGGTTTTTAAATTAACGATTGTGTTAAGTGTTGCCACAGTTTTATGTTAACATGGTCCATGATTTTCAATTTTTAGGATAGAGTAACTCTAGTTCTTTTAATATTTGATAATAATAGAGCTGCTTTATTTAAATTTCATTCATTCTCAGTGTTAAAATTTAAATAGTTTTGTATATCAGTTAAAAAAATTTATCCCATTGTAATGACTCAGTATTATATATTTTTGGGATACGCTGTTCATTTTCTTTTGTTTAACCGGGGTTTCGTAATATTTTATCGACATTCAAAATTAAAGCAGTGGTGGTTCATTAATCGTTATTGGACATATGTTTGCAGTTTAACGTTATTGGGCATACGTTTGCCGTTTAACTTTATCGGGCGTACGTTTGCCATTTAAAAAGTCTTAATTTTTGTAATGCGTCAACAATAGATTTGAAATTTTCAGACTGAATCATCGGGTTTTGTTTTAGAAGTTCGCTTATCTTTAACTGACGGCGCAGTTAAGCAGGCTACAATGCAGTTTGAATGGCGCTGCCGGATGCGATGTCAGCTGCCGTGCACTTATCTTCGGAGAGGGGGGTGATAGGCACACAACAAATACATGTGTGCCTGTCGCCGTCCAGCAGTCGCCATCNTAGCAGTCGATAACCAGCAGCGACTCGCCGAGGGCGCGTCGGGCGTGGCACATAGCCCCCACACCGGCAACTTAACCCTGCTTGTGTGATTTTTACGCTGGTGTGGGAGGTCTCTAATTATTAATATTCTGGCGAGGCAACTTTTAGAGACGTAAATAAACAAGGACTGTGGCGCTGCTCTCTAGTTTGTCTTTGTATCAGTGAACCTTGTTCGTACTCGGCATATCTGCACTGTATGTTAACTGTGGCATTTTTAGTAAATAAACGTAAACAATAATAAACCGGAACTTGACTACATTATTTGGCATTTAATTGGCGCCTTTTAAAGAGTTTGTGTTTCTACTACTGAGCTAGCAGTGTGGTAATTTCCAGACGTCAATACCTTGACGTGCTGCATTACACAGTTAACTTTGTTTCAGCTTTAATTTTTATTTTGTCAAATTTGTACACCAAAAGAAAACTGTTAACAATGTACAAAGATGATTACTATAGATCAAAATATTCAAGTGTGATATAATCTGTACAGTGAATATGGGGTAGAGCGATCGCGATAGCTGTGCAGAACCAGTCTGTGTCTCAACATGGAACAGCTTTTTTTGCAAACACGTTAATCGTAAATTACACGAGGATAGGATTTGAGGTTAGAATACTGTTTAGTAAAAAAGTGCTTTGAGATGTTTTATACTTCCGCTAACCAATTTTTAATGCAGTTTGATTAAATTCAAATTGGTAAAAGTATTTTATTCATACAGTCAACTCTCTATTCTATGACCCTTCATGGCTCCCAGGAAAAGGGTTTTTATTTCAAAAGCCTTATTGGAAAACATTTTTAATTAAATTTTTCCCCCAAAATACGTTATTTCAAGAGGGTTGCTATTCCTGGGATCTTAGAAATGAGAGTTGACTGTATAAAAGTGATTGTCTTTTGCGAATCAAGATACAGACAAACATGTTCATCACTGTTGACCATGTGACTGATAGTTGTGTTGTTTTGGGGTAGGTCAATGCTGGGTATCTTTCAGAAAAGTAAACAAACATTGGCACTACGATCGTCGAACTGTCAAAATCTTGCCAAGTTTACATTAGAGATAGAGTATGGGTGTGTGTGTATATAAAATCTTTAGGATTAAAGATCTTAAATATCTTAACAGACCTGAATTGTAGGTGTTTCTGGCCACAGGATTTTAGATTATAGAAAATTCCAGGTCTGGCAATTAGTTTGATAAACTCTAGCAATTTTGACTTTTGCTGGCATTGTGTTAAGTTTATTTTGTTTTTCAGGTATCATAGTTTGTGGGGTGTTTATTTTTACTTTTCAGTTAATGCAAACACAATTTTTCTTTGCTGCTTAAAAAATGTGTCAACCATTACAATTTTTGTAAAAGATTTTTACGAATGTGGTTTTTTGTGTAAACATTTCTGAAATTCAAAATCATCAGTTTTCACTCTATTTTTATCTTAATATTTTGGAAATAATGATTTTTCATTAGAGATTAACTGAGAAATACTTTAGTAGTAGGAAAGTGTAAAATTGTTTGTTTTTCGCTTTGTCTATGCAGTTGAGTTATTCTTTACATTTTGATTGGGTAACATGATCTTGGTTGCTATGTTCATTTTCAGTATTACCCCCTAATTTATTATAAAATGCAAACATTTAAATTACCTGTTTGGTGTGAAAGTAATAGGTCTTAATAGAGATTGTGCAAGAAAACTTTAACATTGAGGACACTTGGTGGCAGTCTTTCTGCTTGACTTATAAAGTGCATCTTGAAGCACTTTCAAAATGAAAGTTCCATGGGTAAGATGAACTTAAATTGGTTTGTTATTGAAATGTCAATTGCATTCCCAGCATAGAGTTGGAGCTTTGTTAATGCATATTGCTGGTTGTATCACTATGACCATACATTTACTTTACATTGTGTTAATTGTGATCTGGCAGAAGCCTTCATCTTAATGCAAGTGGAATATTATACTGTAAGTTGTGTTCTGTGGGTCCCTGTTGATGAAAATTTGAATTTCTTTTAAACATTTTTGTAGATTGGTTTTATTCTACGTGTGTGCATAGCAGCGCACAGTGGTTTAAAAATTGATGTTTTCACAAATCTGTAAAATTAACATTGTTAGAATTGCATTATTAAATAGAAAATTAGTATGTGGTCCCTTTTACAAGAGTTATTTCTGTAACTGCTAATATATTTTTTGCACATTTTATGCCCGTTTTGCACACTTAATGCCCATACTAAACATAGATTTCTTAGTTTGCATATTCCTGCTTTAGATTATTATTGTTGGTCCCTTTAAAAATTGTAATGAGCAAGATTTAGATGTTGAGTATCATCTGAGCTCTACCTTCAAATGTTTATAAAAAAAAATTTTTGTTGCAATATCTTTTCTTTTTATGTCTTTTCTTAGAGAGGACATGTTTCAAAGTTAACATTTTGCTGTTATATTTTTTGTCGTGTACTTACATTGCTAGAATGAACACATTGTAGTTTTCGTCAAATGGATTTTGTTTTTTCTGCATTTGAGGCAGAGAAACATGGGAGCATTACAGACCGACAATGCCACGCACATCAAGTGCCCCATTGCTCCTATGCGCAAGGCTCTGAGCTTGCGTGCAGTGTTCTTGTTGTGCAGCTTGTACCTATGAGACTTTACGCAGTGACTCTTATCATTTTATTGGTGGAAAGTCTGAAGCAAAGTACAATGCAGGTTTCTATAATAGTTTTGCATTTTTCAGACCATTATATTTTGAAATACAGCAGTGTGAGAAATAGCTGTTTTTAGCTATGTTGGAGGGCTCGGAAATTATGTTAATAATGTGTGTGATGTTTATAGAGAGTTGTGTGTTCCTCGTCTGAAGTAAGTTTTCTTTTCGTATACCGGTATAATAGGAACGCATTAAGTGGTTTTATAACTAAAAACTGATTTCAAACACTTTGCAATGCAATTCAAGCGACAGGTAGGCGTAACTGATTTAACTACCAAACAAAATGAAATACGGCGTTCGTGTATTCACACAGATATTATTGAAACGGTGGTGTATTTTTACGGCTTGGTGTAAAAAGGTCTTTTAGTTTTCAACTAAAAATTTATTTTGGTGTTCATTATTATTTCTACAGTAACCTAATGTAATTGTAAATGTGTGGCTATTAAAATGACTGGTATCTCGTTTGTTATATGTACAAAAATTGCCAGAATAAGGTAATCCCTATCAGTCAGCCCTGCAGGTAGTTTAAACTTACTAAAATTACCCCTTTGTGTTTAGAAAAACTAGCTAGTGATAACATGTTGGTCGCTATATATATTTTTGGAGATTTTGTAGGGGTAGTTGGGTACCCGAAATTTTGGGCAGTATGTAATGGAAATTCCTGGAATATCCCGGAATACCGAATGGGTATTGGGACTGCCCGAAAATATGGGGCTAAGATTCCTTTTAAGATTCATCCAGCTTAATTAATATAACTCAAGTTATAGATACTGTATAAGTAAATGTGAGAATAACGTAGAAAATTGCTTCATTTCTTCATGTGGTTGAAATCTGAACTTTATAACTCTTCACTTAATGTTGTTGTGAATATCCATTTAGCAAATAAGGACAGTTTTCAGAGTTATCGTGTTTTCTTCGATTTTACTGTGTTATTTCCTAAAGTAAATAGATTTCTGTTCTGTTCTGTTCTGTTCTGTTCAGATTTCCTTATTGTCAGTTTAGACAGGAAGTATTTTGCTCCTGTTCAATCTAAATTGCTATCTGAATGTAAAACTTATCGTATAACCACATGTCCTCCTGGTTTTCCATTTTGTTATGCCCATGATAATAGTTGTGAATTTAATCTCTTTTCTGGCCAATATTAGCTTGATTTTTGTGACAAATCTTTTATAAAACTTGTGGTGGGGGGGGGGGACCATTCACTATGATTGTTTGCTACGAAGTTCCCTATAGACGTAACCTTTTTGTGTAGGACTACTCTAGAAACTCGTCAACCTTTCACACACACACATTTTGTCTCGGAGTGGTTTTATTAGCAAAGCGTGTCATTGTGATATTGTCATTCCATATTGACCTTTGGTCAAGTACATTCTGCTATCCATTTCAATCAATCCTTACCTGTTCTGCATTTTCCAAAAAGTGTTTCCAATATTACAGCTTTACATCTTTCCAAATTGCCCAACCTCTCTCTCAATGATTCCCTCATTCTTTAAACTTGGTTCCCTTTCAGCTTCCCAGTCCAGGGCACTAGTTTGTGGGACGTTGTCCGACTTCTCTGTTCTCATCCTACTCCCGTCTGAAAACCTTAGCTTTGCATCAGTTCCAGAGCATTCCGTGGTAATACCCTTACCTACAGCTCTTCCACTTTATGTACGAGTTTTAGTGTTTATGTTTTATCTTGTAATTTTGTTTGCGGTACCTTAGTAGTTGGTACAGCTCTCGTCTCATCTTTGCAGTCCCCAGATCCTGCTTTCAGGGAGATAGTTTGTGCCGTTGTTGGCACTCTCTTTGTAATTGTAATTTGGTAATTTTCTTACTCCATTTTGGGGAAAATTTTAGTGTCTCTGAGTTTGTTTGTAGCAGTGTTGCCTGATTAATATGTGTTTTTGTCTCAATTATAGCATGAGGTGAAACATAGTTATTTAATCAAGCTTCCGTTAAAGTTATGTTTTGTAGTTCTGTCATGTTGACATTATCATATTACAAGAATATGTTTTTTTCTTAATTAATTTGCTTAAAATATTTGACGTTTGTTAATAATTTCATGTAATTGCACGGCTGACATTTAATTTTGTAAAATGTATTTCTAATATTTTGTCAGTTGTATTTGAGAAAAGTTACGGATGAAACTATTCCAAAATTTTCTGACGCCGAGGACGACGACAGTGTTTGCAGCATTCGGAAATTGGCTAGTTCAAATCAAAAAAACTAATACACTGTTCAATAGATATATTGTACACATCACGAACGTGATTGCAACAAAGAACTTTAATAATAAACAAAATAACAGTGTTTGCAGTATCCGGAATCCGGAACGTTCGCTACACAAACTTTTTGGTACAATTGGATTAAGTTATCTAGCATTTCTTATTTGTATTCTTAGCTACCTACGCAGAAAATTCCAAGCACTTTCAGGTTTTTTCTCTTAGTACAGTTAACTTTATTTCTCGTCACAATTCTCGTGTAACGTAATTTTATTTCACTTGTTCTCGAATAAAGCTGCTATGTTTTTACTTTCCAAGTATCATGGTGTCTGTAAACAGAACAACTTTACACATGCGAGAAAACCAAAGATTAACGAGTGAAATTTCTGCAGGTACCATTTCTGGTAATAATTGTTTAATTCTGCATTACAAAATGGCATCCAAATTGATGGTATCCAAGAACCTCACCGCTAGAGTGCTCTGTTGTCCACTTTTTTCCACCACGTCATGCAATGAATTGCATTCATCTGTGGTAAATGGGCTTTGTTTACATTTCAGTAACTGCGATAAATATTACTAAAGGGTATGGTGTTTCGCCGATAAATTTTGTGTCAAGAATGTAAAAATACCTGTAATATAAGTCTTGCGGGATTAAAGCCACTTCATATTACATATTAACAGTAATTTGTATCAAACGAATTGTTCAACACAAAACAACTTCATTTTACGAGATTCAGATACGTCTTACGAACAGGAGTTTCATATTAAGTGATATTTTATAAGGTTTCACTATAATATAATCAGGCAACAAAAAATTGCCAAATTTTGCCATTCTGCCCAACTGTATACCTCACTGTTGTATTTATTTATTCAGGGTGTTAATATGCTTCCTTTTACTTATTGCATGCGAGAATCGAGAATTTATTAAGATTCTCGGTTATTGATTATTCTCACAATCGGTGGGTATCGATCAATTGCAGAATCAATGTTCCCATTCCTCGTATATGTCTTCCCAGTCACTTCGATATATTGAAAGGTCCATGTGAAACATAGTCCAGTGCATGCTGCAATCTATAAATACTTGCGTTTGCCATTCTGTCATTCTTAATCTCTGCTTTTTCTTTAAGCATGTAGTCACTTTGTTTTTACAATATTTTTCTATATAGCCTTTTATCGCAATATTAATTAGTTTTTTTGCCCTTTTGGGTAAGTGTTTAGCCAAAGCTAATTTTGTTTTGTGCTTTGGTGTATATATTTTTCTGTTTGGGCTCTATTTATTGTAGCTTTTTAATTTTTTTGTGTAGCGGTTCCAGTGCACTTTGCAGCTATACTACATTTCATGCATGTCTAGATATATTTGAAGAGCACAAGGCAAGAAGGGGGAATGTCAGTTTCATGTCATTCAGCGCTAGAGAGATTTAAAAGTTTGGAAGTTACTATTCAGTGTAGTAAACAAACTAGAAACCAACATGCTACAATTAGTGCGCACTACAGATTACAGAACTACAGGAACAAGATGTGCAAACAATAATTTGTAAATACTACTATAATTTTTGTCTTGTAACTACACATTACACTCTGTGAAAAGGAGGAATGTCAATTACAAAAAATACAAGAATGAGGAATTTCACCTATAACCAATATTACATTTAACATGTTGGTTGTCCTTAAACTAAGCCAAAGAAGACATACGCTCCATATTACAACATATAATAACTTATGAGCACAATATAACAAAGTTCAAATGTAATAATATAATGGAATACACAAAAATAAAAACATACTACAGTTCCAAAAAAAAACTGCAACGTTATGAGCAGATGAAACTTATTTAGTTTTGGTTTTTCTTCCTTTTCTTGGTTTGGTTGGCTGCTTCGCTAGTCTTGTGTGGCAGGGTTTTGAGGCATTTCTTTCCTTCAGGATTGCAAAACTGTTTCAGATGTTGGAAGTCATTAAATTTCTCCAAAGATATTGATATCTTTCACAAAAAAGAAAAGATTAGTTTTAATGGTATATTGCAAGTATCCCATGGTGTTGCTTGGTTTTACAGCTTACATTAAGCATAGGTGTGCATTCACATACCAACAGGTTACAAGCAATCACATTTCCTTACCTTCATGAAGGTGGTCCGGTCCGGCTTCAAGAATTAGCTTCTCTGCAGTGACTCGTGTAAATGATGTGGAGTAATGATAGGTACTATGACGTCAGACTCCAACATTCCATTGAAAGTGTCCCTATGCCGCACATGATGTTGCTCAAAAACAATTTCTCGTATGGGCCTTGTAGCAAAAGGACATGCCTTTTGGTACAGTGGGGTCAGAAATGAAGACCAGTTTCGCAGTAAAGACTGATCAACTGCAACAACATGAAAAGTAAAAGGTTTATAGTGAGCCGTCTCAAATGTGTATGTCTTATCATGAAATCTGGCCGATTATTCTGGTTGCCCGGTTCTTTATTGCATTAACTGATATAAGGCCACATAAGTAACTGTGTTATTCTCCTACAGACCCCGTACAATTGAATTCGTTAATAAATCTCTTCACTTCACTGGAAGGAATCACAGCAAAACAGTTAAACCTTGAACACTTACATTCGTGGGAAGGTAAATGCAATCTCTTCATTACATTACATGTATGACAAGAACCTTTCCTTTTCTTTCTTCCACTGTTTATTTTGAACACCTCTGACACCTCTTTGTCAGTACCTGATTTAATTGCACTGTTTTCGTAGATGATCTCGCACAACTAGCAAATAGCTGTAATTGTAAACAAATGCTTCAACTGATATTACGTTATACCATTAACAGTTTCTAAACACCAGACGAAACACAAGCATTGAAATGTATTCCCTGCTCGTGACCATAGAGAAATTGCTACAGTTTGTCATCTGTATTGTGTGCGTATTGCCATCTGATGGAAATGTATGCACTAAGCTGCCACACAGAGTACATAACTAGCACTCCACAGAACTGGCTGTGCGAATGAACTGCAACGATTAAAGTTCATTGCAATTGACATTTCACCTTCTTGCATTCTGAACAGACATTCCCCCTTATTGCGCCTTTAAACATTGGCATTTCCACTTCTTACAGGGTACACACATTTTATAGCACAATACTGTCCGGATTATTGACCTTTATGCAGCGTACATTATATCATTATGTTCTCCATCAAAAATTCATTTTTTCCCAGCATTAACTGTTTTGTGTTAAAAACCTGACATTCCCTCTTCTTGCCTTGTTGTCTTCATTTCTTTCCCAACTTGACAGTCTCATTTTTGTAACAAAAAAAGTATATGTAAAGTAATATGTAACTATTAGGTTTCCACTGAAGAAAGATATTTATTTTCAAATTTCAGAGGGGTGCCTTTAAAATTTGTAAATATGCTAGAAAGAGATGATAAAAAAAAAATACTCGCGTTATGCTTTTGCAACACACTTTTTGTCTAACAAGTATCAAGATAGTATATTTTTTTTTTTTAGTTTTTTTTTTTTTACTTTTGCCTAGTCATTTATGTTAATTCTTTTTAACACACACGTGCGTGCACATGCACACAATCACATGCGTGCTGATATGTGTGTGTGTGTATATATATATCTTTTAACCAAATTAATAATACTCTTTTCTATTTACCAAAAAGAAATTTAATGCCTATAACCTATCTTACAGCAAAATATAGGGGCATTTTTGTAGGTTATGTCTGCTTCTAACATTATTGTTATTAACAAGTATTATCGTATTTTGTAAAGGTTGTAATAGAAAAACACTTTTTGTCTTCTTCTTCCTGGAGAGCTGTTGTTTACAACCAAGGAATTTTGATCCCCACCTTCCTTTTGTGTGCTGTCTCATTGCACCGCGGATGAACGCTTTCTGGTGTTCCCAATCTTGTCCTGTGGTAGCATTACACTAGACTTACTTGTTTCAGTACTGTATTAGCCACTTAATAAAATCTCTACAGAAAATGATTAAACTGTGCTTTATAGTTCTAAAATACACAGAATGGATGAAGAAAGTTGACCACCTTTTTAATTCCTTTCACGTTTAGTACACAAATTATAATGAACTGAAAATGATTTGGCCGGTAATGTCGATTCAGTATTTTTCAATCAGAAACAGTGCGTTTTGTTTCCATTGTCCGTCTTATGTTCCCCATATAGTGTACAGCAAACCTTCAATTTTATATAGGTACTAGTGATTTCACGAAGTCATTACCAGGAACAAAAAAATTCCTAGACATTCGGAAACAAATAAAAAATATTGACAATTAAAGGAAATATGGTGAATATCAATTTAAAAGCAGGCTTGCTAGCCTACGGCAATAAAATATAGAGGTTGTGTTATTTCTACACTTTAAAACTTCTGTCACTAAATGCACACCTGTTAGCAGAATGTGCGACACCCGTATCAAGAAAGATAAAAAGACGTTATGTTTGTAGTTCATGAAATTACTAAATTATGCACACTTGTGGTGCAATTTTTTTTTTTTAACACATATGGTGCAGAGCATGTTATGAGTGATATATTGTCATTATTTTTACTTCCAGTGCTCTATTATAAGTGCCAGAATAAAAATTTTGCTCAATTTACATGTTTAAATATTTTGTGGATGGATTAATATCTCTGTTGACCATTAGAAAAATGTGGTGGGCCCATAAGAACAAGGTTAAATTATCGAAGGATGTACATCCGCTCCAACTGATAAGAACTTCCGGGAGCAGTGCTGCACGTCCCATCTTGCAACTGACGTTCAAGGTCAAACCTGTTTTCGGGTGTGTTAAAGGGATCTGGAGTATGCAAATGAAATAAGTATTACATCTTACAATTTATTAAGCACAATACACATACTCTACATGACCTAATACACGAACATCACCATTCGTACCAACCAACTTCCTAAAAATCCAAATCGCATCTCCTAGCTCTAACTTAAGCCTACGTCGAGAATACAAAACTGGATTAGGAGAAATAGCAATAACAGAATTATAAGTAGCAACAAGCTCATTAATAGCAAACGTCTTCCAACATATAATGTCTCGTGAATCTATTTGACTCAGATAATTAACACTAGTCACTGTACTGTTGTGTGGATGCCTGTAGAAACAAACTTCGAGAATACCAGATCCGTTGTGTGCAGTCATTCCCTGGAGAGCAAATCTGTACATAAAACTGAGAAGAACGAAGCTCTCTTGTGCAGTTGTAACAAGAGACATTATATGTTGGAAGACTTTTGCAATTAATGAACTTGTTGCTACTTCTAATTCTGTTATTGCTATTTCTCCTAATCCAGTTTTGTATTCTCGAAGTAGGCTTAAGTTTGAGCTAGGAGATGCGATTTGGATTTTTAGGAAGTTGGTTGGTACGAATGGTGATGTTCGTGTATTAGGTCATGTAGAGTATGTGTATTGTGCTTAATAAATTGTAAGATGTAATACTTATTACATTTGCATACTCCAGATCGCTTTAACACACCCGAAAACAGGTTTGACCTTGAACGTCAGTTGCAAGATGGGACGTGCACCACTGCTCCCGGAAGTTCTTATCAGTTCTCCCGGAAGTCCTTCCTTTGCTAATTTAACCTCAAGAGGTCCTGTTGTATTTAATCTTTCTGTGCTGTGCTATACAAAATTTAATCATAATCAACAAAATGTAATTATAATTAAAATGTCCTGTTGTAGTTAATCTATCTGTGCTTTACCATTCAAACTAAAATTAAAAGCTACAGCAGTTTTCCCAATCACCGCACTTGAGTGCCACATGTTCCATTTACCAGAACTCTCACCGATTGCAGTCATTTTTCCATGTTCCGTTTGTCGATTGCTGTGAAAATGTGCCTATCGAAGCAGTGCTGCAGTTGGGTGCAAACAGGGCTGGCAAAAGCACTTGCTTCTGACAGTTATGTGATAATTGCACTTTTCTAGTTTTTAGGGTGCACCGAGTGTGCACCCGGTGCAGTCTGTTGGAATACACCATTAAACATTTTTTGTGCATTACCTGATGGTTGTGTGTGACCCTTCATTGAGCAGTGCAGAGAACATCAGTTCCATCTTCTACATTGACTGCAACCAAATAGTAGGATAGAATAATTTCTTGTAGTGAAGGGATGAGCTGCGTAACAGTGTACGGTAAGTAGGTAATTGTGTATAGTATTTTGAGTGTAATGTTTTGTTTGGCATTTTGACATTTCCATGCCTGAAAGTTGTTCAGTGTGTAAATTTTAAACAGGTGTATGTGCTTTGATGTGATAATAGAGTTGGCAGGTGTGCTTAATAGTAAAGATCTGACAGTAGCAGATCATTTGCATTTGTATGAAATGACGAAATTATAGATAAATGGGGTTAGACTTAAACAGATGGGTTATCCAATGTGCGTGGTACAGTAGTAACAATGCGATTCTCTAAATTTATGAAGAATTTGTGTTGGGTGTGTAATCATCGAGTAGATTTCAATATAAAGTGAAAGTATTAAAAATGTCTTTTAAGTCCTAAGCAAAATATGTTTTAAAAACATTCAGTTTGAATTGAGCTCCCATCTCATTAACTGACAGTACAGTAGGTATACAGTATGATTGTTCACATTCAGTTTATTACAAACTGAAATACAAATGAAATTGCTTTCACATCCTTACACAACACATTTTAGTGGACTATGGTGGTAATCTAATAAATAAAATAGTCTAGGGGTTAGTTTTCATCGTAGTGACTAATTCCTGTACGACTTCACCTGGAATACAATCCATTAGTATTGAATATGAAAATAAGTTTTATAAAATGTTTGCATATCTGCATTCTTTGGCCTTGCACTTTTTGACCACTTTATTAGGAACACCTAAGTAGTCATTGATATGGCCTTATTGGCCATATTACAGTGTTGTTAATATAAATGTGTTTTGAAATTGTACCACTAAAATTATTTGTGCAGTCAATAAATAAATAAATAAATAAATTAATTAATATAGAATGTAACAGTGTTGAATATTGGATGGCAGTGAGGGTGAGTGACACTGCATGTTGTTAAATGCGGGAAATGAAACCATTAAACCTTATGGAGAAATAGTGGGACCATGAAATAATTGTGTTATATGCAGGAAAATGTTATATAGTTCATTTCATATAAGAAGGCCGCATTCTGACAGTCAGCGAGTGGCAAATTGATGTATTCAAAACAAACAACGTGCCATTTACAAAATACTGTATCAGCTGATGCACGAACGAACAAGAGTTAATATTATGTTGGCTATTCTGAGTGCACTGCCAACGCACATTCGACCAGCCGAAAATACGCTATAAAAAAAGAGTTCCAACGTTAATTAATACATTTTATTTTACGTGGTCATAAAACAGCGGTTTTTAGTGTTGAAAACTAGACTTCGTGCTAAAGTAGAAATGTATAGGTGTTCAAAATTAAAGTCACATTAAAACGATCCATATCCAACAAAACGCAATTTCAAAAACTTTTTTCACGTCTTATCCCCCCCTCTCCAACACGGCTTCCCTCATGTGTTTGGTATTATTTCCAGAAGCCTACAGAAATATTGCATAATATTGTTGGTTTATTTTTTCTAATAATCTGATGAAAAATATTTCAAATTCCTTTTATTCCGAGCCAGTAATAGAACAACAGTAAACTTCACAAAGGCGCTACCTCTTGAGAAAAAAGTGTGACTCAGAGCGCGCGCTGAAATGTTGTGCGCGCCATCTGTGAGGTTATTTTCGAAGTATAACAAGCCAAAAGAGAATAACTTTTGTTTGCTTTATATAATAAAATTACAAACATATACCAATAGTTTTATTTTTCGCGAGCTCTACATAATTTTTAAAGTAACATATATTTTGTGTGCAGCGTTTACGAACGAACCTACACATGCCCTCGAAACAATCTCGCAGCCTACCGCGTTCACCCAAGTAGTTCACCAATTACCGCACGAAGCAGCACGTACTTGGAGCGCTGACTCGTCGCACCCAGTTGATGGCGAATGGATACATAAACGTAAAGTAAACATTGGCGCGGCGATCGTCAACTGTCAAGAATGTGGCCTTCATATGTGAGATAGACTATACCTGGGTTCTACTGTAGGACCAGGTATGTTCAAATGTGGGATCAGCAAGCTTGAGGTGGGCCACATTCTTGCACGCCTCCTTCAAGAACTGTACACTTGGCAGGTGATTGGTTATTCTAGGAATAACAGAGGCATCAAGGGTGAAATGAATATTCTCCTCATGTGGCGCAATCACAAGTTGATGTGTAGGCCTTAGCCATGTTGACTGGAATGTTAAACAGCCCATGCACATCTGGTTCAGACTGTTTTCGAGGCAGGCCGGCACTTGTAGGTATAGGCCATTCACAGTAAAGTGAGCACTTTTGAAAGCCGTCTCATTTGGGATAATAATCAATAAATATATTTTATTTTATCAGCAGACGTTAACTTTTGAGTGCAGTGGAATATACACACTGTTATTACTTACGTGGTCAAAGGATAAAAAAAATGGCTGAAAGGAAACGGCAATTGTGGCTTCATAAGTACTCACTTTAACGTGACAAGCCTATAGAGTCCCGTGATGAATCTGGCCTGACTGGCTGTATTCAACAAAGCACGAACAACAATACTGTCTCCAGAATCACCTGGTTGGTGGACAGCAACACAGTTGACACTAAGTTTGTGATGGGTGTCACAGCAGAAAGAACTGGGCTTGGCATGTTATCCTACGACAGCACTAGCATCCACACTCTCATCATCAGATTTCTCGAGTGTCTGCAGCCTTTTCGAAGTGTAGCGACAAGTGATGCCAAGAGTCACAGTGTCAACATAATGATCTTGGACACTTTTATGCTGGATAAGAATGACTAAGCTACATAATTTAAAAACAAAATTAAGTTTGCATAGTTAGTTTTTAAAATACACATTATCTACTTTGATGGAAGTTTTTCAGAAATATTGCATAGGTTCGTTAGATTAACCAATAAAGAGCAGATAATCATTGGGGGTTTGTTTGTTTATGCCAAAACTAAAGCAAGTGTGTGGAAGAATTATATAGTATCAGTGTGGTTTGGAGCTTAATGTAATTTCGAAGCCACGTAATATTTGGTTTTTCTTTCCATAGCCATAAGTAATGAATCCTGAAATTCAAACAGCCAGAGTGCTGGGAACAGCACTCATAAAATGTACTAATATCTCTGTCATGTGTCTGCTTGTTTCACATCATGCCAACAAGTGTAGAGGATTATATAAATTAACATGTGTGAATGAGGTGTTTCTAATAAAAGGGTCACTAAATGCGTGTTGCACAATGCAGCTGTTGGTGCATCTTGTCACAAGTACATACCTACTTAATGCCTTGCATATTATGGTAGAATTTCTTTTTTGGGTGTGTAAGGCTTGCTGTTCATAAATTATTTCCCCTAAGAATTATAGTAATGTTTTTTAACTTAAACTTTGCACAGAAAGAGTGAGCAGTGTCACTTTAGAAAGATCTTGCTCCCAAAAGATGCTTACATTTGTTCACTTATTTAAAAAGACATATAGTCTCGCTCCACAATTCAGGAGGGTCGTGTAGGCCAGTGGTTCTTAACTTCCTGGAATATTGGTGGCAATATCTGCAGTTGTTTCAGGTTTGTACTACTGATAAAAAATATTATCATTGTGCAAATACCTACTTGGTGTAGTAAACTGATAGAAAATTCTGAATTTTCAAATTTGGCTGTTGAAAGTCATATTTAAATCAAAATGTTTGATTTCTTTATAATGTTCACATGCATATTGCATGTACGTTTGGTTGACTAGTTGTGAAGTTTGTGTACCCATTTGCTTGCTTTCATTGCTATAGAACTATTTACATGAAAGTGAACTTGGAATGTTGGAAAGAACTGTTACCACTTGTTACGTAATAGAATTCTTTGAGTTTATTGCAGCGTGAAGTCTTCATCGTGCAATCCACCGGTGTCACATATGAACTGCTATTACAACATCACAATGTTTGATTTCATATTTTGAGTTAAGTGTATAATATGAGACTGTGTGGTCGAGAACAGATAATAAAAAACTATCTAAAATGTTGATTTTCATCAAAAGTTTTCCTCTAAGCTCTCGAAAAATTATTTTTAGTTTTTGTATCATATTCACAAAAATGAAGTATTTTGATTTTCAGTTCACGAAAGAACAAAGTTGCATTCACACAACCCTAGAAAACGTTCAGGCAGAGTGGAAAGAGGTTACTGTACTCTGTATTGTAGCTTTCTCATTACAATAGTGCTTTGCCACCTTTTATAAGGAAACGTGTTTGGCCATTGTTAAAAACCACTGGCTTGTTCATCAGAGTTATCATCGCCCGATTTACTTTTGGTGGGAGACGTTGATTTATTTCATTAGACAGTGCCGTTCCCCCCGTGCTCAGGTCTGGGAATTTACGGCGACAGCGAGGAGGAGTCCGAGGACAGCGACGAAGAGCCCAGCTCACGCAAGGACAATGCCGCGGACTCAGACCAGGAGCTGAGGGTAAGTGTGTGTCCATGTGGTTTTGTACGGAGCTAATCATGGAACATTGAAGATACATCAGCTGGTAAATTCAACACTGTAAATCACAGCTCGACATGTGCAGTTGAGAAAGGAGAAGTACGAGAGCTGATTCAGAAGTCGTGGCTACTGTTGTTTATATCCCGAAAAGGACGGAGCCAACTCAGGAAATGTACTATGTACACTTCAGAGTGTATGACAAGTACGTTTTAAAGGCGATACCATATGGGGTATGGATGCATGAATGCCCGGCAAGGAACAGAGACAAACATGGCTGGTTGAAATCACAGTTTCATTTATATATTCTCGTACAAACTGTATACACTCATGTGGAAGGGTACAAGCTGTTTAACATCCTTCAAATAGTCTCCGAGATTGTCCACGGGTGCGTTGCCAGCAATGAGGCAGACATTGTCACAGCATTTCGACGAGAGGTGGAGCACATTGATGGATCTCAAGCAGCCAATGGTATTTCCCCGCTGCCTCAACGCTGGCAACGAACCGCGGACGACCTTGGAGACTACTTACAAGGATGTTAAACAGTTTGTACATGTACGATATGTACCCATTCGAATAAGTGTATAAAGTTTGTACGAGAATATATTAATTTAACGGTAATTTCAAGCAGCCATGTTTGTCTTTGTTCCTTGCTGGACATTCCTGCATACCTACCCCATATGGTGTCACCTTCTAAATCTTAGTTGTCGTACACTTTCAACTGTACATAGTACATTTCCTGTGCTGGGTAATTTTTGGGAGATAAACAATAGTTGCTGTTGCATGATATGAATGTAAAGCATTCAAGAGAGAAGGATAACGATAAACACTCAACATACGTGAATGTATTGCCTCGCTATCTTGTTATTCACTGCTCCTCCTGGGAATGCTGCCGGACTATTTGCGAGATACTTGATACATGTGCACTGCATACTGTGTAGTTCCATGCCCACGCACACTACATAGTACATGAGAATATACAACATATGGTCCGCCGAGACCGACTGAGGTCTCTAAGAATAAACACACAAACTGTCACACTATGTACAAAATAATACATCTTGAGAAATGGCAAGCATTATTGGGCGGCCAGGCACTACAACTTGTGTACCGGTCGGCATAACTGTCCCTTTAGGGTGCGCACTTCCATCACTCTTACGATGTTGTCTGCTCCAGGATGTAACTTGACAACTCTGGCCAAGCACCAGCCTAATGGGGGTATACGTTCTTCACCTACAAGGACCAAATCTCCCATAGTGAGTCCTAGTTGGTTGGTTTGCCACTTGCCCCGAGGTTGGAGCTGTTGATGATATTCACGATACCATCATCTCCAAAACTGATTGGAAAGTGCACACATCATTTTCCATCTCCGGGACAGGAAGTGCACTATCACTGTTCTCATCACACGATTCAGGGACAGCTGCAAGGTATCTACCAATAATAAAATGCCCTGGTGTGAGGGCAGGAGAGTCACATGGGTCAGATGATGATTGTGATAATGGTCTGGAATTGATGACAGCTTCAACCTTAGCACACAATTTCATTAACTCTTCCAAAATGAGAATCTGATTGCCAATGACTCGCCTGAGGTGGTATTTGGCTGACTTCACAGCTGCTTCCCATAATCCTCCTTGATGGGGACTAGCTGGGGGAAGAAAATGAAAAATAATTGAGTGAGTCAGAGAGAAACTTTCAACAATGGGAGACTTAAGAAGTTGGATAAGGATAGTTGAATCTGCCTTGCCGCACCAACAAAATTGATCCCACAATCCAAATAGAGACTCGTGCATAATCCTCGTCTTGACACAAACCATGTTAAATCTGCAACACAACTATCAGCAGTTAGATCAGTCACAACCTCAAGGTGCACTGCCTTAGTTGCAAAACAAATGAAGATGGACAGGTAAGCCTTCTGAGTAGGGACACGGCATAACTTGTGTAGTTTTATGGAAATAGGTCCAGCATAATCCACTCCCATCTGCTCAAAGGTTCCAGAGGACGTGACTCTCTGCCGGCAAATCACCTATAAGTGGAGGAGTTTTCACAGGTTGACACCGGAAGCACTGCACTTACGTGAAGACTAGATTGAATTAGGGATCAGGCTAACAAAATCCAGAATTTCTGTTGATACGAGATACTACAGTAATTGTAGTGCTGCATGTAGATATCTGAGGTGATAATGTTCTACCAATGCTTCAACCACTGCATGGTCTTTTTGGCAGTATGATTGGGTGCTTAGTTGCTAACGCCATGTTGGCATTGGACAAGCGACCGTCCGCCCTGAGCACACCATGCAAATCCAGAAAGGCTGTCAAGCGCTGTATTCATGTTGAACAAGGCTTTCCTCCATTGAGGCGTTTCCAGTCGTCATGTAGGTGAGCACGTTGGTCACATTTGCATACAAGAAGGGCAGCTTCCTCCATTTCCAAACTTGTTAAGGAACCACTGTTACAAGGTTGCTTTTTTGACATGTCTGATGAAACGCCTAACATAAGCCATAATGCGAACCAACTTGGGCCATGGAATTTCATGAGTGTTCGGAAGACAAGTTGAGAAGATTTGAGCTCTTGGATATTGTCTTCATGCCCCGACACAGTGGACACTGGCCACTTTTCAGGTGGGTGGATTAGCTAATGGGGGTCTTGCCACCAGAGGTCATGAGAGAGAAGGTCAGGAAGGAGTAAGCCACAAGATGTACCATCCGACAGATTATCTTGAGGCCCGACATGTTTCCAAAGTTGAGTAGGAACACATTCTTGAATTTGAGTCACAAAGGTTTTCAAAAAGTATGGCTGCGACTATCCAAGCTAGAGCCACATTGGAATCTGTTCACACAAGGGTTGCAGAGAAATGCAAGTACTGGCTGAGGAGGGGGGGG
>NQII01004288.1:164721-194124 GCA_002778355.1 Clitarchus hookeri
ATCAATTTTGCCAGTAAATGAGCCCCACACAATTCCAAAGGAGGGAGAGATATTTGTTTCAGGGGAGCTATCCGTGCCTCAGCCATTACCAGATGCACACACACACACACACACACACACATGTTCCCTTCAGTGTTCGTACTATTCAGATACAAGACTGCTGCATAGGCTCTCTTGGAGGCATCGGAAAAAACACGTAATTCACCACTCACTACATTGGGGCATTTGAAGTTTGGAAAGCTAAGGGTTTAAATTTGTCAGGCCTCCATGAATTGATTCCATGTTGCTCTAGTTGACTGGGGTAAGGAATCATCCCTATTCAGTCCTTGAGTCCACAACCATTGCATTAGATTTTTGCCCACACAGTTAAGGATGCAAGCCAACCAATAGGATCTTTATATGCGTGCAATCTGCGAAAGGACAAAGCGTTTGGTGGGACTACCAGTGCTTGTGCCCTTTCGTTTATGTGTTTAAGCTTATTTCCTTGAGCTTGAACTTGAATCAAATATAATATACGTGATCTCTGAAATGCCCTATGAGCTAATAAGTTATGTCGACATGTCTGACGCAACATAAGTATATTTGCGAAAACACTCCTATACACACGAGGAAGAAACAAGATACAGATATGTAATTACTTACCCACGTTCCCAAAAATATCAACAAACGAGAGACAATGAAAACACCAAACCTTACGTTTTCTGCAAAAAATATCACCAAAACTGTACATTTCATTATATAATAATAAAGAGGGGCGAAAAAAAAATTTCTCTGAGGATGCCTGAATTGTGAGAGTGGATTCAGAGTGGTGGCGCGGTCGCTTCATACATGTGGTACACACTACATTTACGCTGTGCACGTAAAAACGAATAAAACTTTATCACAGTTACACATCAAAATCTCTGGATTTGAAATCCAACCAAGGAGGACCAAATGTTGCAAGATTTGATTGATAAGCACTCGAGAGAAAAGTATAACGATGGACACTCATCATATGTGAACTTACCGCCTCGCCATGTTGGTATTCACTGCTCCTCCTGGGAATGTTGACGGACTACTTGTGAGATAGTGGATACACGCGTGCTGTGCACGGTATAGTTCCATGCCCACACATACGATATAGTACATGAGAATATACAGCAGTTGCCATGACTTCTGAATCAGCCCTCGTAATTAAACATGTTTTCACCACTGCAATTATGATCATATGGCAATTGTTAGAGTACTTGCAACTTTGACTAAGCTGCATATTTCTGTGTGGTCCAAGTGATAACGATGGGTAAATTTGGCTTTCATAGCAATCATGTACTGTATACCTTTGCATGTAATATATATTTATAAAATTAATATTTACTAAACAATTTTTTTGTCTGTTACACAGAATATTTGTTTGGTTCAGTCGTTGTGTACACACAGTGTAAAAAAAGGGTGGATTGCAACACCAGGATTGCATAGAGAAGTGGAAACTGTGAAGAAAGTGTGTCATTTTGTAATACGGCCAACCGCGTGGTCGTAGCGAAGAAAATATATTGGTAATTTTGTAAAATGGCGAACCACTTGGTCGTAGCAGTCCCGTGAATCTAGCATATGATCTCGTGTGGATCACAGATAGGAGGCAAACTTCTTCCTACAATTACTAAAATTTTAAAGAAATGCTGAATAATGTAAAAGGTAATATTCTGCTGCGTGCAGCCGCATGCCAGCAAAGTGGTCACTTTGAACATATGAAGTATATCCTGCCCGTCTTAACAAAGTACATAACGTGGACTGCTGGTTCGGCTCTTATACATGTACTATAGAGTGGTGAGTATTAATGTGTACTGTCATTACATGAGGTATCATATGTGAAACTCTACAACGCATAATTTACTGCCTTTATCACAGAACTACTGTGTAGCTGATGTGGTGCCCTAAACTAAATCATACACTTGATTTATGGAGCCACCGAGACCAAACAGTTTCCGATAATACCAAGTGACCTATATACAGTCGACTCTCGTTTCTTAGGCACTTGGAATAGTGACCCTCTCAAAATAACTCTTATTTTGGAAACAATGTAAAAAAAAAAGAATTAAAAAGGTTATTCCAATAACAAAACCTTTTATATAACAAATCTTTTCCTGTGAAATGTCGTAGAATTAAGAGTTTGCTGTATTTCTTGCTTCTCTGTTTTCACTTCTCTACACAACTTCGGTGTTACAGTCTGCCATTTTTTAATGCTTTTTGTATTGGACTGTTGCCCTGTTTGAATTTTAGATTTCTAAACTCTGTCCTAGCCTGTTCAGATTTGTTGCCCATACTGTCCCCAGGTTTCTTATGAAACCTCATCAGTAGGGTCTAGAAATTTTCACAAACTGCGAAATAACGTAAAATATGGAGAAATTATGTTTATTTGCGAAATTATGTAATAATTTCTGTATTCATGAAACATTGATGAAATTGCTTATTTAAGTGTATTTAAAACCACAATGCGAGTTTCTTTTACCACAAGAACTTTAACAAACTTTAAGTATTACAATTTTTTCATTTGTTATAAGGCATTATCTCTCATTTGCATCACATACATATGAATAGTAAAACTATTTGCATGATGATCACGTTGTTGCATATATAAACACAAACAAAATGTTGCGTCATGAGAGTGATTCATAAATTTATTGGTAGCAAGTTCGAAATATTGTCGTTGCATGTACAATTCAAGATATCTCCATCTCACTGTTACTTGGGCAGTGGGCACCCTCCCTCCATACTACCTCGCCTTTTCCAGCAGCTCATGTAACCACCCTTCTGATAACAGGACAATGTGAAACCAAGGGCACCAGGGAAGGGGGTGTATAGAAAAGGATGCCCTTTTGTGTTCACATTTGTCTATGGTGGGGAAAAATAGAAATTGACATTCTTTTGACCACTCTGGGTTTGTTTGCAGACAAAAAAAAAAGAAAGAAAACATTTACTTGTATTTCAACTTTAAGGAAGACTGACCAAGTTACTTGCAAGATATTTTTTGCAACGGCTTATGTTCAAATTAATCTTGTTTTCACTTTTCCGTGATGGATTGTAATGGTGCGGCTTATATTCTGGGGCAGCTAATTTTCAGAGCAATACGGTGCTACTGCGATACAGAATTCCCACGAATAAACGTAATTTCTCCATATTCCTCATTGTTTTGTGGTTCGCAAAAATTTCTATGCCCTAGGTATAGCGTAATGCTAAGTGAAGCAAAGCTTGCGGCAGATATAGCTTCGGTGCGCGATCCGGCAGAGTGACAGCCTACAACAAGTGTTAGCGCAAGTCAGCCCTGAACTAAGGACCGCAGGTATTATTTATACCCAAAACACAGAGCCAGTACAGGGGGCGGTGGGGAGAGGAGAGAGAGCTGTGAAGATGGCAGAGCTCTGGGCCTCATTCCCATCCACTGCCAGAGGGGGGGTAAGCTGTCTGGGTGTGATCCAGGGTGGCGTCTAGCAGGTGGTTCGAGTGCAATTCCCCGGATTCGAAGCTGTGAGCTGTAGCATGTATGACCTAACATGTTGTTTTGGAGGGGCTGCTGCTGCGGATGTGGCTGGGCTTGATGAGGGTAAGGACATCGCCCATGGCACCTTAGTTCTACATCAAGCAACTCTACTTGCAGCAGCTGGTATGCCCTCCAAGTCCCCTGCATTTGCATAAGCGGAAGATAAGGCTCTTGAGTACAGCTCCTTATACCTATAGTATTCAAGTAGCTTTGTAGGGTTTCTGCGACATGAGCATTTCATTTAGGCAATTGTTTTTTGTAATGAAATGTAAAATATTTTAGAAAAGGACTTCACTTTGACTTTGGTTTCGTAATCGTTCCCTCTTCCGATACCCTGTTGGACTACCATGCCACCCATCATATTAGTGGCATGTGTGACTTGAGGAGTTAACAGATTTGTATTAATGCCGTGCTATAAGGTTGTGTAAAATGTTATTGTAATTAAATGTCTTCGATTTTTTTCTCTGAAGCAAATTCATTTGCATTTTGTATTTCCGTAAGTTACAAGTAAAATTTACATTCCGTGCATATTGCAGAATAACTCTGGCCAGCAAGTTGGCAACGGTGTTTGCATTAACTTGGCTCAACTACTTACTGGTCGTAGGGTCCCTAACAGCACGAGTTACGAAACATTGTTGTGTTTACCCACAGGAACAAATACAGAAGCGCAAGCAGGAGTTTGCCAAAATAGAACGGGACATCGAGATGCAGCTGGCACAGGAAGAAGAGCGGGAACGACTGCGAGAGCTGCATGCACGGACGGCCGCAGCTGTGATTCAGGAAGAGGAGAGTGAAGATGAGCGCGAGAAGGGAGGGGAGAGACAGGTAGAGAACCAATCAGATACAAAGCGACCGTCATCACACCATGGTGAGTATTCCACCACGACAAACCTGCTTGTGTTTTCTGCTGTAAACATCACGATAACATACTGAGAGACTGCAAGTGAAAAATGTTATTGTAACGGCACTGCAGTTTCTGTTTACCTTTCATGGCGTAACACACTCGTCATTTAAACTTGGAAACAAATGGGCATCTGAAACATAGTCTCCGTCTGTTTACTTGTGCTCAGATTTTAAGATATTTTGTTTTTCTTAAACAATAGGTATGTTGTCATTGTAAAATGTATGTATGAGCAAATATTTTAACCCCACTTTTTTTTCCGTCTTCGATTACACAAACCTCCAATGTTCACAGATGGTAAGAAAATGGTGAATATTTTTGGTTTTCTATGTTTATTAGGATTTTCGATGTATCTAACAAATTATCATAATTGTAATTTATTAGAATTTGTTTATTAGAAGTTTTGTGCTGGCTATTACATTAACAGTTCAGAAGTAGTTATGAGTACATCATAAACCAAGATATTTGTAATTTAAAAATAAAGACTTGACTCAAGTTGTAAAGCTGTGTAGTTGCCAGGATTTACAAAAATATAATTTCATATTTGTTTGAGTAACAAACATAATTTAACGTATTTCATTTATAACGATGAACAGAATAGTAAGATACAATTATAGGGTAGCGTTTCTCAATACTTGTTGCAGAATGTAGAAGTTTTATGTTGGACGTAAGTCTCCTTTATCCCGTAAAAAGTTTGCACATTCTGTGATATGTTTCAAACTTAAGTCTTCATTGACACATCATGTTGTGTTATTGATTTATTCAGTACAGAACTTCAACTAGGAAAATACATAATTTAAATGTCATTATTTCATTTACAAATATGTATCAAGACAGGAAGTACAAAATTCTATTGAATTCATTTTAGTACTCAGTCTTGTACAATGTTATTTATTATTTTTGTTTTGTAGGATTATTTTAATTACTAAAGTATATGAGAATTCACAGTAGAAGTTATAACTTTAGTTCAGTATTTCAGTACATATGAAAGGAATCAATACTTTGAGGACTACAGGGTTGTTTGTTTATTTAGTCAGTTTCAGAGTTTTTTTTTCTCATAAAATATTATGAAGGATTAATAAAACATGAATTGCTGACAGTCTTGATATATTTTTACTTTTTGTTACTGCTGCACTTCCATTGAAAATATTTATGTGGTGGACGCAATAATTACAGACTCTGAAGATGAACCAGACCACAGACCTCGGTTTTCTAGCGAGCATGAGGCATCTATCATTGCTCGGCAGTCTTCGCGGGAGGGCGATGATGGGGTCGAGGACGTCGAGGGAGAAAGGCGAAAGGTGAGGTTATCAAAGAGGGACTCTGAAGAATCCCAGAACAGCGTCAGCTCCAACGAGAATGCAGAAGGAGATGACGACGATGGAGCGGTGGAGTCAAAGAGCTCATCACGGTCAAGCTCAGAGGAGAGTCGGCGCAGCTCGCGAAAGAGCTCCCACCGCTCGCAGAGGAGGGACTCGAGGCGGAGCAGGAAGGAGGATCATCGCAGCAGGGAGGTGGAGCACAAGCGCTCACGCAGGGGGCGGGATGATCGGGAGGGCAGAGGGCGGGACAGGGATAGGGACAGAGAATTACGGGAGAGAGAGCGGCGTGAGCGTGAGGGAAGGGAGCGGGAGAGAAACGGCAGGGACAGGCGCGGCCACGAGCGTGATCGCGAGCGCAGGAGGTCGCACAGTCGTAGCAGGGAGGATGATGGTAGGCGGTCACATCGCCGCAGCCACGGACACTCTGATCACGGCAGGAAGAGCAGTCGGCACCGCCGAAGCCGCGACCGCAGTCACGACTTCAGGTCACACCACCATCGCGAGAGGTCTTCCAGCAGCTCTAGCGGTCGCAGGTCGCGGTACAGCCGCTACGATTGACTGAGGCAATCGCTGTTCTCAAAAACACTACGCTGCCAGCTTCGCAGCTGTGTTGGAGCATGAACAAATATTTTGTGTTAATGTTCCTTAGCAGTGACAAGATTTTTGATGGATTACGTATACCATTTAGTAGGGACCCCCAAAAGTGGTAAAGAAAACTGGCCAATTTCAGTGTTAGAATAAGAGAAGTGGTGCAAAATGTTGGTACAAAAAATGTTAAAATAGTGCTGAATGTAGATTAAAAAAGGTTTATACTTTTTTTATTAATTTCCAAAAAATCTAACATTCTTGTTGGTTTTTCTGCAGTTCATCATTTTCACAGGACTCTCTTATGATAACTTGTTTTGTAGTACAAGTGTACAGTTTTTTTTTCTTTTATGTTTCTCAATTGACACATTTTGTACGTTTATGTTAACGTACTCAATCCACACAAAAATTGCAAAATTTTCACAACATAATTACATCTGTGAAGCCAAAAATGTAAACTCACTACTGCCTACGTGCCCCATTCTGCAGCAAAGATGAATTCATGTTGTATCACTGGGATTCCAAATATTGTGCATGTTGATGTTTTAATACAGCACATGCAATTTAATCACTCTCGTTCAGAACTTTATGAACCTTGTATTAACAATCACAGTTATTGATCGTTATATATCTGTAGATAAATTTTTATTTTGAATTTTCTGCTCTCTTTTGGACCTTAACAAAATCACAGTAAAGATTTATACTGCCAATTACCTACATAAAAAGTGATTATCCATTATATTCTCGTGTGGTGTCATACCTAATAGTACATTTTATATGGCACTAAACTTTATGTTAAAAAAAAAAAAAAGATAAATTTTGTGGAAAGCTTGCAGTAACACTAAATTTTGAGGTATTTTTCGAATTTCATGTGCTACCATTTTTTTTGGTCTTAACCAATTTAATTTTTATTTTGAATTCCTATTTAACATCAAGTAACTGGTGATTGTTACAGAATGAGGTATTGGTACTTTTTTTAATAACTAAAATATCACGAAAGGCAGTTGGTACATTCTTCAAGTTTGTAAATCAAATCTTGTTCAGAAATTTTGACCATGTTTAATATAAAGTTAAAAAAAAAAATTTTGCAGAAGGTGAGAAACAAATTTTTGCCTGTCTTTTCATATTTTAACTCATATTAAATAATTTTTTTATTTAGTTAAAAAAAATTTAATTGTGTTTATAAATTCTCACACACCATTTTACTCTAGCGTGTGTAGTATTTGAAACAACAGATTTACCACAGGTGGGCCATTCCATCTAAGTTATTTGTTAAAAAAAAATGGTGATGTATGATGGTCATTGTAAATAAAGAAGTCAGTGAACACTTTTGTATGCAGTCAAGTCGGGGTCACGTATGAAATGAAACTAATTTACTGTAACAATATGTGACTCGGAATATGATACTTCTGTGGGTCGCTGACGAGTATTACGCTTAGTAATTTATTTCCGTGGTTCTTTCTGCATGTTAGCTGTATTTGTTATGTGGGATACAGCTATGGGTGCTTAAGAACAGAGTTAACACCACTTGTGTACATAATGTAAATAATTGGGTTTTTGCATACCAAATGTAAGTATAATTTTATTAAATTTTAAATTAATTTTAGTTTGTTTTTATTTATTTCTCTAGTGACAAAACAGTGATGCCTTCTTATGATGGTTGTTTTACTGTTGGGGGGGCATCCACTGTTTCTCAGCCTGATGGCAGGGAAGCAGCAACCCTCAATACAGGGATAACTGTAGTGGTGCTTCAGTGCTTGCTTGAACTGCACCCTTCTGTAGCAGCTGGGCTTTCTGCTGGGCCTAGGCTCTGACTGCCCAGTTTATCAGGGTTTTCACGCGTCCGGAAAACCGGGAAAAGTTAAGTAATTTGACAGTGGTCAGGGTAAAGTAATGGCCATCTAATTTTCCACCTCGTTATTTAAAGAGAATGCACATATTGCATAAATAATGTATTGTAAATACCAGTAATAGCATGTCAAAATATTAGTGATTGGTCGAGTCTCGAAAACTCTAGTCTAGTCTAACTAAGAAAGATCAACTCGTCATTCGAGTAGAGTTTTTTCCCCAGCAGGTATCGAGCTACTGAACGTGCAAGTCAAGTCATTGTGTTTTTAGGTTATAAACAAATTAACAGTCGCACCTGACAATCACTTTTCGTGACTCTCGTATCAGTAATTTTACGTTGCTAAACCGCAAAATTTGCATTTTTATAACAACTCTACTACATGCGTTGACATTTGGTTGTTATTTGTAATGTTCGGTAGTGTGTCTTCCTGATGCCGGCGGGGTGGAGGGCAGGTGCAGTGCTGGGCGACAGATAGAGGTTGACAAGTACACTCTCAGCACAACACAAATACATACAACCAGGCGTATTTCAACATGAAAAGCCTCTTTATCTAACGGCACGTCACACTTTCAGCAGAAGTATGCGTAGATAGGCTACACTTGCCATTATTTTTCTGTTAATTGCCATTTTAAAAGTGTGTGCACATGCATGTGCGTGTGTGTGTAGAAGTAAAGAAAATAATTATTAACAAACAAAAACTTTCAATGCAAATTATTTGTCCACTCACTGGCAGTATGCTGACAGACCAGACTGAAAGCTGCCGTCCCACTTCACCCCTGTAACTGTTATCTTATTTTTCTTTTTCTATCCGCATCAAGTGGTTGACGTTACCGTTCCTTTTCTACCTACAGTTATTCTGCGAGAGGGAAAGGGCAGTGCTGTGAATCAAACCAAGCAAAGGATTAGTCTTATTGGTAGAAACTAGTCCCAAACGTTTTTCTTGGTAAAGCATGGCTATAAGAGGGGGAGGAAATTAGTCCATTCAGGTTAAAATGGAACCCTGTAATAACATTTCTCAAGGGCCCCAAGAAATGTCAGCCTTATATAAGGTGAAACTTTATAGACCTGACGTGTGATGCTCTTTGATAAGTAAATATAAACACGACTTTGCCTCATCTGCACGTGGAATCACGTAACCCAGGCGGGGTGTGAACCTCAAACAACTTGCATCCAGAGTCTATCAGCTTGCCCCTAGACGCGGGGGCACTCGCAGACAAAGGCAGCCAAGTTAGTTTGCCTTATCAGATGTCACTCCAACCCCTCTCGTGTGATAGAAGCCAGCTAAATGCCTAAGCTCATGCTGCAAATGCAAACCCGCGTGACAGAGAAGCCTGCTTTCGCCAAGGACCAAGAGATGGCACCAGAGAGCGCTGCTCCGCTCATGGGAGGAGGAGCTCACCCCGCACCTCAGAGAGCCCGCGGGCAGGTGGAAGAATATATATGTCCGTGCACAGCTGCAGAACGTAGTTAATTCTCAGCAGCTCGCTCCACCACTTCCAGTGCTGGAGCTCTCTGCTAACACCAACGTCTTCGCGACCTACCAGACGCTCTTCAAGACCTTCACCAGAAGCCCTCGAAGAAGTCAACACTAGGGATGTTGCACACTATTCCAGGATTCTTCCATACCCTCGATTCTTGAAGAATCGTATAATCGAGTATTGGAAGTCCAAGAATCAAAGCAACAAAAACCAATTACTACAAATACATACCCTATCACCTCCAAAAAAAATGTTTTAAATTACTTTATTTATGCCAGTAAATGAATCACTTTTGGAAAATTATTTTGTGTGTGAAAATATGAGATGCGGAAATATTCTGAAAATAAAACTGTACTGGCCGTGTTCAAATTTACCATTTAGTATATTTGTATTTAGTAGTTTCATTTCGGTTTCGATTTGGTAGTTTTGTTTTTAGCAGATTTCGTTACATTCTAAAAACTAGGTGTGGGCGGGATCCCGAACTTCGGGAAAAATTTTGGGAATCCATAACGATTTTCTCATCGGGCGGGAAATAATTTTTTACGGATGTTTTTGGGGAAAATTTATGTTTACGTCTGTATGTGTTCCAACTAAAATACAAATCTGGTTTCGTGCTAGAAGCTTTGTATTGACTCTTCACGTATGTGATTATGATTTGATGAATTAAATATTGTCGAGAAAGTTTTGATTCTTCAGTTTATTCACAGATTGTTTCATAAGCTAAAAAAAATTTTGTACTTCCTATATTATGTAATGTTAACACTACGTATTTATTGCGAAAATTAACTAAAACTGGTTGCAACTTGCACTATTAGGAAGTTACGGTAAACCGTGCGCACTGGATTTGTCTTATATGCGAACGACATCTATAAGTTGCAAGTATCGATTACTGACTGTTATGGGACGTGAGTTCCGATATTCATAACCTAAACACTCACGTAACAATAAGCTAGTACACGATGAAAGTTTAATTCTACTCCAAATGTTAAACTATATTACTGAGATCTAACATGGTGTTTTTTAATATGGGTTTTGTTAAAACGATTTGCAACACGCCAGCAAATTGTCTTTGGGTTTTTTTCGGAATGTGTTTGTTTTTAATTGTGTGTTGTGCTCACTCGACGCCGATACGTTGACAAACTCCAAACATAGAAAATTTTCTATGAGAAAAAATATAATTAATTTACTTAGCTACTTTTAATTTCGTTATCGATAGACGAATTAGCTTTGTTAGCGTACAGATTCAGTATGTTGCATTCATAACCTGCCCGATGTGACACGGCTGTGATTGCATTTGCACTTGGTGATTCTAAGCATGCGTGTTCATGCACGTTAAAACTTCCACTGAAAGTTAATTTGAGTAAATTTGTGTCAATCTACACATATTTTACTATCAAAAATGCTATTTTTGCAAACTTTTTAATAATTTCATGTGTTGGTGAACATTTATCATGCCAGTTGAGGTTTGGAAATATTTTTGAATAAACTATGTGGACAAAACATATAGGTGTATTATATATATATATATATATATATATATATATATATATATATAATGTTTTCAATATTATCTCCTATGCCTCTTTTGAACTTTTTGGAATTTCATATGAATATGCTCCCACTGTTCTTGTTATATTATTCGTTAGTAATAGGCATATTACTAATGTAGACCTAATTTAAATAATAAAATTTCACACCCTCCTATACAGTATTTAGTTCTGTAAAGTAGGGTTATGTTAAACTTTCCATCTGGTATACCACTCATGTCTGTTAACTCGTAGCAATTAATTGTGGTGATTCCAGTAATGCAGTAACGACCTACAAATGTCAAGAACAACTTGCGAGTAACAAACTCCCAATACGAACTAATGGGGTTAGTTCAGCGCAAAACTAGGTCGTTCAACTGGAACTTACTTAATTTACTTGACTTGTAGTGTCGCTTGCAGCTTTCTGTGGACAAATACAAACGTCTTGGGATCCTCGGTTGCACAAACGTTGAGCTTCAGTAGAACGCCTAGGTCTTGAAGTAGGCAACCCAAGTGCTGATTGAGTATCTTTAGAGGTGCGAGACCTGTAGTCAGATATGTACAATGTGGTTAATCACAAATTCTACCAGGCTTTTCTTATATGTCCAGCTTCGAAGACAATCATGGCGATAAATTTGGAGCATGGTCTAATGGTCTTCATGCTTCGCTCCATGGGATTATTCTGAGGATGATGTACAGAAATTGTCGTAGGTACAATACCTAACAGCTTAAGCCCTTCTTGCCACAATTCACCAGTAAATTGACTACCTTTATCCGACAGGATACAGGTAGGTTTTCCAACTTCAACGATGTACAACTTCAATTTTCGCAGGTGTGTTCTGGCATTAACTTGCTCTACAGAATACAATTTAATAAATTTGCAAAACAAATCCAAAATTACAAACACATACGTTACTCCTGCCTTAGACCTGGGAAAATGTCTACAGAAACTAATTCCAAACATCGTTGTGGTAAAATAGCTTGCATATCCCCTTACAGGTTCTCAGTACGCTGCTTCGCTTAGTGGCATAAATAACAAGATGTAGTAGCCTTCCTAATGGTGCATACCATATTAGGCCAATACTTGAGGTCCTATAAGGCTAGCATGCAATATATTATTTCCAATGTGAACAAGTGTAGAATTAATTTCAAAAGCAACTTGAGACTGAATACTAACTGGAATAACAGGCTTCCAATCCTGTTGAAATTGCTTACATTTTCACAGTGGTAGAACAAAACATCATCTTCATGAACATTTTACAATGGGTTCATGAAATTTGTCCTTAGAGGATTGAAAAGTAATAGCAGAATTAATGCACACCACGTCCATTTTTAATGAGTAGAGTAGCAAGGCTAGAAGTGTTCTATATAATTTTCCAAGTGCAATTGTGTGTATAATCAAACCATTTAATGACATGGGATATAATTAGTATTTCTTTTAACCTGACAGTTCCGGTCCTAGAGTGCCCCAAAAATTAACAGACCTACATTTCCCATGTGCTCTGCAAGGCACCACGTAATCATGTTTTGTATTTAAATTAGTGCTTAATTAAGAACTCTTAACTCTCTACAGGGTTAAGAAAATTCACTCGGAAGGTTTTATGTGCATATGTTTCAAGTTCTATGTTAATGGGATCAGTTAATTAAATTACCTCGCGGAGTGGAGAGAGCTCACAACAAGAACGTCGCTGTCCTGCGCCATCTCCGGCAGTCTGACTCCATGGGTCTTAGGTGCTGCACATGCATCGCGTCGCGGGGGACTTAAATACTTTGTTCTGAACACTTAAATGCAAACTGTTGAAGTAATTTACTGGAACTTTTATTTAGTTTACCAACAGTCTTCCCCACGTTTGAAGCCTCCATCCATCAGCTCATATAACCGACCCCAGAGGTTTAATTACTCTTGTAAGTTTTTGCGCTATTCTTGGCCTTTTTGTACAGCAATGGCCGCTGGTAGACCTTGTGAGTCAGGTCCGCTTTAATTTGCATTGTATACATGTAACTGTGTACACTATTCGGCAATACAATTTATTAGAGTGTAACGTAATTTGTGAGTTCTCATTTTAGTGTTGTATTTCGGGCCTTGGCCCTATCTAGGAAGTTATCGACGCCTCAAGGAGGCATCCTTCATTTATAAGGTAAAAAGGAAATATTAAAGCGTGCTGGGGAGTCTGAATACCCCGGCTATATATTACGTTTTCCTGTAATTTTGTACTGTGTATGTCATGGGGTACAGCCACGTGGTCGTTCGGCCCACGATCCTGAAAACTGTGGGTCTTCGAGCGCTGCTGGGGATGAACACACCATTGAGTACAAATATACCTAGAGTGGACTTCCCCAGGTTAAAGAAACAATCTTCGTACTTTTGGATGCACCACAAAGAGCGTACAAATAACATTTGGTTGCATTTGTACACCAATCCTCTGCGAGTTGTTTTGTCTTGAATTTACAATTTTCTGTTAGCACTTTAGGTAACATGTGTGTATGAACTGATGTGTTCTTTCTTCTCTTCTCTTCTCCTATATTAATTTGTATGCCTTCTGTTGTACCCATGGGTATAACAGAAGGTAGCAGAAATTGGATATTGTGTATTGCCGACTTAAACAACTCGTGCCTCTCGTAGAGTTTAGGCATATTGTTTAGAATTATGATACACTACACACTGCTAGTATCTTACTTACATATTAAAATTAACACTGTTAAGTGGTAGGGGATTGCTAGTAAAGAGTCGAAACTTAAACCCAGGTGCATTGAAAATCCAGCGTAACTTGCAGAGACAATTTTATTGGCCAGGCATTTCATGTGATACTTGCAAATATGTGCAGGTGTGTGCCATGTAATTTTCTTAAAAACCAGCGCATTGAAGGCACACAACAGGCTCCACGACTGCCAACTTAACCCTTTGAGATGGTTGCCCTAGATCTCGTGGGAGTGTAACCTCGTACTGCCACAGTGGAGGCATACGCAATATCCCGTGCGCGCACGTAGTGCATAGCAAAACTTTTAGAAACAGATTCTTTCCCACGATGGGGATACGGCCGTGTAAGTACACGTACACGGTGTAAAGACAGAAAGACATATAAATATGCGGCCAAATAAAGATACTGTTGCAAAACAAAATAAATATTATGGGCCCGTGGACAATGCTATCAGATAATATTTCCAAATTTACCAGACATAAGTTCCACGAGTGTTGCACGAGATGGGGACATGTGCATAATACTACGGCTCTTTATCATCCATACGCAAATCCAACCAAAAGAAGAACCCAAGAGCTCAAAACTCAGCTTCGGTTGCGCATGGGTGATAACCACACATCCTGGACCGACCATATGCCTGCTTACATTGTGCACTCGCACCAACCTCGCCACCGGCGATGGACCAACGATGTACTGTAAAACCTGTTTCAGCCTGCGATGCCCGGCATCCCCTCATCCCTGGGGTCCACAAAGAGCAGGTGATCAATGGACATCCCGAGTGTCCCTGCTGTCGACACAACACCTGAGATTGAACCAGAGACGCCTCGCGTCGCGACGACCAATATCGTGATGCTGAGCCAGCAGTGGCATGATTCCACGGTGTGTTGGGAACGCCCAACCACCCACTCATTACTTTGTGTGGCCATATCGCTGACCTCATGCCTCTTCCAGCAGCAGCAGTGAAGATGCCGAGTTGGAGGAGAGCTTCACCCCTCTCCATCACTCCAACTGGCTCAGTCATCCACCACATGCGTTCTGCACGGCATGCGGAGGCCACCCCTCTCCCTTGGCAGCCATTCCAGCACCACATCAGCAGATCTTTCGCTGTACCTCACCATCCCCACACCACACCAAACCAAAGGTCCATACAACCTGCGGCCTCGGAGAGGATCACGTTTACCACCGTCCTGCTTCCACTAGCTGCACAACATGGATCAGTGGGCTGCAGCGGACGAATGACCTCCCGAAAAGTGGGTCATATGACATGTGCCGCATCCCTCCTCCCTTAGTCCGTTCGTCCTGCTACTTCAGCGCAGCTTTGATGTGCCCTGTATTGCAGGCAGTCGGCCCGAACGGGACGATCACCCACTCCGCGACTCCTACATCGGCGATGTGCACTGGAGTGCACCACCCCTCTGCGACCACCTGGGTATTGCTGGAGTCCCGCTTCATGCCCTCAAGACAGCTCTTTTTAGTGCGTAACACTTCAGGCTGACCAATACTGTCAAGAGACGTCGCCAGTTAGAATACCGCGGGGGAAATGTATGCAGAGATGGGGACACATTGGTTACAGTATTCACAAAACACCTCGTGTACCTCCTCCATTCACTGTTTGCATCCCCGTATGTGGGTTGTGCATGTAGTGTATGTATGTTAAGTATTCAATATTTTTAGGCTTCAATATCACATAAACGATCCTAATAGTTTTTGTGCTCCAGTAAAAACAGGCTTTGTAAAACATGTATTCGAGTATGGCTACCCACACCCCTCCTGTGGTCAGAGTGGACTCGTCCACCTCGATCCACCTGTTGCCATCCTCAAATATCCATAATTTAGGGTGCGAGTGACTTTTGCATTAGTTAATATAAAAATTCTAAAATGTAAACAAATCCAACATACATACAACAGACTGGGAGAGACAGTCTCATGGCAAATTTTAATTACGTACCATATAAAAGTTATTATAATTAAATATCCTTTTATGCTCAATTTTTACATTCAGATTAATAATGTAAAGTGTTCTTTTATTTTAGTGACGTGTGTGTTTTTATGAATTTGTTTTCCCAGTAAATATGACAGCGTATTTTTTGATTCCCAGTCTAGAACAATGACACCAACTTGACACCAAAATAAGCACTAATTTCAGTAGCAGCCATTCACAATTAATCCACATTTTGGTGTTTATTAACAGTTGTCATTGTCACGCATTAATAGACAATGCAACTACACATAATTTTGTGAACCTAACAGCCATAACTCAATCTGCTCTTGTAATTCGCTTGGTAACTAACCAGCGCATCAGTATCGCAATATGTCAAGCGACATTAACCCTGCGTTGGTCGCACCCCTCTGTGAGACACTGTTGGTCGCTCCCCTCCATGAGACACTGTTGGTCGCTCCCCTCCATGAGACACTGTTGGTCGCTCCCCTCCATGAGACACTGTTGGTCGCTCCCCTCCATGAGACACTGTTGGTCGCTCCCCTCCATGAGACACTGTTGGTCGCTCCCCTCCATGAGACACTGTTGGTCGCTCCCCTCCATGAGACACTGTTGGTCGCTCCCCTCCATGAGACACCATTGGTCGCGCGTGAGCATTTCCCACACATTTCAGTTTTTTGTCATTTCTATTTGTTATAATCTGCATTATTTACGGGGTTTTTTTTTAAACAAATGCATCAATAAATCATTTACTCATTTAATGTATTTTATTCAATAAAATTTAGAAATTATTATTAATGTATTGGAAAACAATTAATAAAAACAACAAAACTTTATTAACACAATAACATTAATTACTAACCAAAATTAATAATAGATTATTTATAGAACAGTAGGGATTACTCTTTTGTTTGTATATAAGCCTTAAAAGGTAATAACAAAAATGCAAATTAAATCGTTAATTAAAGGAAATGGTATAGATACTCTTATGTTACTATTATAAAAATAATACTGTTACATTCATAATCAAATAAAAATAGACATATGAATATGGTTAAAAATAAGTTATTACTTTTTCTGATTCCAATTAGCTAACATTGCAAATGCAATTAGAGCAAGTAAATTCATAATGTTCAATACAAACATATTTTGCAGATTCTACAATTTTATTTTTTTTTTCTAATTTTTCTTCTTGGGCAGACACCACAAATTCCTTCTGCTGAATCTTCTCTCCACCGTTTTTGATGGGATTAATTTTTGTCTACCATTTTCGTAATTATTCTTTTCCGATATGTTGGTAAGGTCACTATAGAGGCTCTTCTTGCTAAGTACGGCCTTATCAGCTGAAGGGCCAGTTGCTTCAAATGCAACCACTCCTCTCATTTCTCGTTTGTATTAGCCTCGTAGATAATGTGGGAGTTAATTCCCTCTATGTCTAAAATAAAAAATTAAATAAAAAATCCTAAGAGGCTAACGTCTGCTGATCCTACTGACGGAATATAAACTTTTCAGCTCGTCAACATCATCTACTCCTCCTTTTGTCAAATTACAAAAGGAAATAAGTTCTGGTTTTTGCCTATCTCGTGTTCCTTCATCAATATTCCCTTCGGAGTGGAAGGTTGACAGCAAAAGCACAGTTTTGTTGACTTTTGGCTTATATGTGACAAGAAGCTCTTCCTTCTGGTAACCAAATGGCTACTGTTACTGTTTACCGGCCTCTTCTTTGTATTTATGAACTCTGAGGGTAATTCGGTCTTATTTTTTCTTAGAGTCACTACAATTATTGTCTTCAATTCCAACAATTTATTTGATAAGGGGATTGACGTAAAGTTTTTATCCATTGTAATATTACGCCCATTATTGGAAATCGGCTCAACTAGTCGTAACACAACGCTATTGGCACTAATTCTCAAGGCATATGGCCCAGAAGGTTGTTCGCCACAATAAATTTCCAAATTAGCCATATAAAATACCTAGGTGTCGACCAAGGCGTACATTTTAATTCTATATTTGGCTGGTGTATTAGGTATGTACTTGCGAAATTTGCAACGCCCCCTAAAACTGATGATCTTCATGTTCACTAGGTCTATCAGATTCCTTTTCAAGGTCATGATGTGGAATTACTTCATTTTCTTCAATTGGAGCATTGGAAATGTGACTTCCAGTACTGCTTTGTCCAACCTTAAGTAGCCATGAATAACGATCTAAAACCGAAGAATCCCACTTTATTCAAAAATATAACCTAAACTTTACCTACAAACCCAAAAAGAAAAAATGTACGTACAGTCATTCCTTCCTTCAGGTAAATTCTTCAAAAGTTGTAAAATTTTTGCTGCACGACTGAATCATTTTTCTGCAAAAAAAAAAAAAACTAACTCGCACTTCACCCAAACAATCACAGCGAAGGGTGAAAGAATACTGACGAATCTGGGAGACAACTAGGTGAAGCGAGTCAGGCTCGTACATGCCTTGTTCTGTCGGACGGCCTGCTGGCGCCAGTGACGCGAGTGGTCGCGCAGTGACCATTTCCCTCACACTCCCGCTTTTGTGTACAAAATCATTTTTATGTTGTTGACATGGGAATGTCTTTTTTTTTAAATAATAATTTATTAAATTGCATTTATACATAAAGAACACATAGAAAAAATATCAGAGGGAAATAAAAAATGTTAAGTCCAATACACACTTTTTTCGGGAAGTGTGAGGGAAATGCTCACGGCGCGAGCAACGTCGGATTAACTGTTCGGATTCACGACCTCGATAGGATCACTACTGCAATAGTCACACTGGATCAACTGATACCAAGCCCAACATCTCGTTGACAGAGTTTGACAACAAAGTTCTGCCGGTTGTGTTTGCTGCACACTACGCACTTCGCTGGACCACAGTAGCAGAGCACGTGTTCCCCCTAGTGCAAGAACTGCCTATATACACTCAACCATGCAGTTATTTGCCATGGCAAACAAAGATCATAAAACAGGAAATTCACGAGATGTTGAAAGATTATGTTATTCAGCCAAAAAACCGTGACTTCAACTCTGCCATAACACTCGTGCCCAAAAAGGATGGCTCATGGAGGTTACGTGTAGACTTTCGACCAGTTACAAAATTGCATGAAGTATATTACCACCATACATCAGTGTCAAAGATGCCCTCAGTTCCCTTCGGCACATCGAGGCCATGCAATCCCTTGACCTCAAGAGCGGATATTGGCAAGTGCCCATCAAACTTGAAGACCGCGGTAAGACAACTTTCACTGCCTTTGATGGCAGGCATTTTCAGTTCTGCACCATGCCGTTCGGACTGAAGTGTGCACCGGCCATTTTCCAGGCGATGATGGTACGAGTGCTGGAAAGCCTCATCTGCGGGTTCACACTCTCCTACCTGGATGATGTGGTGATATGGTCGGCAAGTTTGGAGGAGCACCTATCACTTGTGCTTGAGAGGTTGGCCATCAACGGCCTCACATGCGCAAATGAATAATGCCACCTCGTGAAGACCAGCATCGACTTCCTGGGTCATGTCGACAAGTAAGGCAACAAACCCAATTCTTAATATCTGCGATTGATCGACAAGTACCCACCACCACGTACACACAAGAAGCTCTGGAAGTTCTTTGGGATAATCAACTGACTCTAGGAGCACATCCGAGGCTTTGCTGTCATCACCACATTGCTCTCCAACCTGCAGTCAACACAGTGGTTGTTGCAGGGGGATAGCGCCGCTGACGACACATTCCAGGAAGTCAAGTCACGTTTCCGAGTGTGCTCGACCGTGGCGAGGTACATCATCACAAATAACCTATACCTGCAGAACAACTCCAGCCAAGAAGGATTAGGTGCAGCGCACTACCAGTTCGGCGACAATGGCGAAAATCACGCCATCGAATTCGCTAGTGAGCAAAGGTACAAGTCAACGAACATGAATTCTTAGCTGCGGCATGGTCCATCAAGAAGTAACATGCATACTTGGAGTATCAGTGCTTCACACCTCGCACCGACAACTGCTACTAAGTATGGCTCCACACCATACATGAGGCATTCAGAAGGGTGAACCGGTGGGCATTGCTCTACAAGTTTATGACTTCTTCGTGGAGCATGTCCCAGGCAACGCGAACATGCAAGCATACATACTGTCTAGGTCACCATGCAACGACATCGTGGTGCAGGAGGACACAGAGTGAAATTATATTTTACCACCAACAATGTGGGAACCACTGAGTGAGGTAAGTCTTCACCAGATAAACGCCACCAACAATAGCCTCACTGTGCATGGCCTTTATCAAGACGATATGCATGCGCAGCTAGTGTGTGCACTCACCCACAAGCATAAAGACCATTGCGCCCAGCAAGTTGTAGTGTGTTGGTGCGTAATAGACGGATGTTTAGAAATGTGTTCACCTAGTAACCAAAACATGTGGGGATGTGCACAACAGCAGTGTGTCAGGTAACCGGGGATATTGCAGACGATTCGCAACATGTGTGAACATTTTTTCTGGCCTGGACTCACCAGACTTGCGCGCGGGTACATACCAAGTGTACCAAGTGAATCAGTTCTAATCGCGATGGACAGATTAAGTAAAACAGCAGGCATGGCAACGCACCAAGTCCTTTGAAACAGTGTATCTCGACCTCATAGGCACATACCACAGAACAACAGTAGGCAAGTGTTTCGTAGTCGTGGTAACAGACAACTTTTCGCGCTGGGTTGAGGCTTATTAGATCAGCAGGGCACAAGCAACTAGTGCGACCAAAGTTCTACAGATGAACTCCTTCCCCAGATGGTAATAACTTTTAAAGACTAATTATAGTAATTATGTTTCAATTTAATGCAAATAATTTGTCATCACCTAATCATGTTCCAGGAGGTTATGTATGTTATGTCAGGTTGTGTTTCATCTTTCCACCTCTTGGCTTCGGATTCGCGCTACTTGTGGCAGAAGTCGACTCCATTCTCGTTCCAGTTCATTTCAGTGACCAAACCAGCCAGGCGGTGTAAGTCTATTGCTCCGCGAGGCCCTCAGTACCGACATGCAAGCTAAATTATCTTAACTGCAATAGTATAATCTTAATTACAGGAACCTTTGTATTCTATTTTAATATACTGAGGAAAGAGCCACCACACCCTCGTCGGAGAGTTTTTAACGCAATCGTGTTTTCAATATAAAGCCACGTGTTTTCGCCGCGTAAGGGCTGAGGCCATTTTTGGTATATCATTCATGCATTATTCATTTGTAACAAAGGCAATGAATAAACAACCTAACAAGCGAAACAGTGTCAACTCATTGTAGGGCAAGTTTATTAGTATCACCAGTGTTTCCATTCATATAGTTCAAGCGTACGAGACGGCCGACAGTCTCGCCATTAAAGGTAAAAAGTGTAACTGTAAGTACGTGACAACCAAGCAACTAACTGACAGAGGTTGCACCAGGTTCCCTGGGCCGTCGACCGAACGACCCCATCATTAGATAAACCGACTTAAGCTATGGCGTCGGGCAAAATCCAGAATCAAACCAGTCCTGGTAACCTCACGACCACGTCAAAATGAATAGTAAATAAACTACTGCGACGCTGCTCTTTGTTTGTTTATCTGGTGAAACTGACTGCTCGTGTCTCTGCACTTGAAGCTTCTGTGTGAACTGTATTTTTTTAAAACATTAAATACAATTAGAGTAACATCGAGACTTGAATTTATTTTATATTATTATTTGGCACCTTTCACGTTTCATATCACTACCGATTAAGCATATTGAGCTGTAATTTCCAGTCGCCATTTCTGGCGACTGCCACATTACAAGCATGGCGGCCCAGACGCGGGGCAATGTTACAGTCTTCTTCACGAACATCCAGATCCTCATCATATATAATACACTCTACCACACGACATGAACCACGCATTCACGAGCTCCTTCTGCCCACTCTGACCGTAGCCATCACAACTACTCCAGCTCCACCAACCACATCAGGACAAGAGTGCGTAGTGCAGGTCGACAAGAACGGAACTGGTACCTTCTTGCTGACAAGGATTGTGTAACTCGAAAGACCACCCTTCTCATTTATTACAGGAGGTAACTCTTTTAATAAATGGGTAGGCAATCCGAAACTGTGTTTAACCCAAAGCCACAACCATTATGTGCACTGGCAATTGATTTTTGCTGCTGGGAGGTCAGGGTGCTGACCCCGGCGAGGCTTACGTCCCATGACATGCATGTGAGGGCAGATGGTGTCCCCACCTCATGTGATTCATGCAGGGTGGATCAGGCGGTGTGGCCACTTGGATGGTGGAAAGGGGTGGTGGACCCCTCCTTCTCCGACTCCTATTAACTGCTGCTACTGTTGCGGTATGAACTTCGGCATGATGTGGATGCCGGCGAGGGGGAAGGAGAGGGCCCCGGTGAAGGGCTGTGAAACCCCATTATGCTCCTCGCGACACTTTGGCCGACGTCCTCCGGTGTCAGGTCCCCCGCTGTTGGTCCTGCTAAGGGCGCCGCGGCGAAGCCGTTGAGAGAACTGTACTTTAGGGATCTCTGTCCCACAGGTGTCTCTTGTGGGTCGTCATCAGTGGTGTCCCTGGTGACCAGCGCTGTGATGCAGGGCATTACAATGCTGCAGAATGACCCTCGCAGGTCTGCAGTTTTGCATGCGGTGTTAATGGTTGTGCTTGGCAGCGGTGATCTTCCCTCAGGTAAATCTTCCTCCTCGACGCCCCTTGCAGGCGTCGATATGCCGGGCGTCGTGGCAGAGGAGAGGCGCCAGAGAATTTTTCCATCACTGCAGGAACTGTGTATCCTGATTTCGCCTCTGGCAGCGATTGGTGAGTTGTTTTCGTGGTGCTCGACGCCCTGCTGGTCAGGCGTCGTGGCGCTCGGCGTTCCCACTGAAGATCGGAGGTCATCGCTGTGTATGGCGGTCCCCATCCTGCTGCTGTGCCTGGTGAGGTATGTGGTGTACCCCAGCGGCTTCACCACTGAATGTGGTCTGCTCCATTTCTGAGCGAATTCGGTGCATAATTTCGTAGTGCCACTGGATATTCTTTGTCCCCAGGTGCCAACCGTCGTGGTGCTCGTGAGGTGATAGACATCCATTTCTCGATGTAGCGACCTTGGTTTCTACGAGCTGCTGTTAACTCTGCCTCCCTGCACCATCTTCTGGCTGTCGCGACTTCTGGTTCACCCTCGCCCTCTGTCAGGCGTTTGGCAAATTCCCCGCATAGTATTAGTTCGTGACCCTGCAGGATCTCTGCTGGAGACTGCCCTGTTGCTAGATTCACTCGCCGCCTTATGTTGAATAGGGCGACAGGTAAATGTTCGGCCCAGCTGGTGTGGTCCTTCCCCACTCTCAGGCGTAACTGGGTCTTAAGGTATTGGTTTCTCCTCTCGGTGAGGTTTGACCTTGGGTGGTATATTGGGATAGTATGGTGTCTTATCCCCAACCCAGTGCACAGCTCATGCCAGTACCTCCCTGTGAACTGGATACTGTTGTCGGTGAGCAATATTTTTGCATACCCCCGTGGTGGTAGAACTCAGTTTTCTGTGCCCTTGCAATGGTGCATGCCTGTGTACTTGAGACTGGGTTTGCATCTGTCCATCTGGAAAATCCGTCATTTATGACCAGAATGAACCTCTTCCCTGTGGAAGTGTGGGAGTAGGGGTTCATGAGATCTAAGCACACCATCTCCAATGGTTCCTTCGGCACCCTGGGTTGCTATTGAGTCACCTCATCTGTTCTCCTGCCATTGAAGTGGTTGCAGGGACTGCACTCCTTCACGTACCTGCATATGTCCCTGCTTGCTCCTGGCCAGTAGAAATGTGTGTGCAGATTCCTGGCCGTCTAGGTTTTCTCCAGAATGGCCAGCAAAATGAACACTGTGAGCATGCCTTATCATGTGTTCACATACTCCTGTTGTTACATAGAGGCACCAGGTCGCATCGGGATGCTGCCGATGGTTCAAAACGTGTGTGTACTGGTTGCGCCACCACTCACCATCTCTTTGTATGATTTTCACCTTATTGGCCTGCATGTGTGCGGATTTATGATGTGCATTGATGCCCAAGGTCTTATATTCATTGATCCTGTGTTTCGTGCTCGACGTGACCTCTATGACAATGCAGATTACCTGCTCGTCGTCTGTTGTCGTTTCTTGTAACACAATTTGTTGTGGAGTGGGTGTAACCGTTGGTTTGTGTAAATGCGTCGGTGTTGCATGTTCTTGTTTTGGCAAGGGGCAGTGAGCGTCTGGCTCACCTTTCCTGCCAGACAGTTTCCCGCAGGTGGTTTCCTGCCATTGTTCACTTGCTCCATCTCCCTTTTGCAGTTAAGGCATTCGCTATTCCATAGGTGTTGTTGGTCTGGACAATACCTGCATTGAAAGGGGGGTGGGGGATGGGGGCGCACCCTTATAACCACTCCCGTCTGCGTGGCCTCAGCTTCCACATTTGGGCCAGGTGTTACTGGTGTAGCAAATCAGCTATTCCCTGTGCCCTTACGAGTTGTTAGGCTCACCCCTTCCATGCTGTGTACAACTGATGGCTGTAAATTCATGTTCCATGTACTGTGGTCACGGGGCCGTGGTTGGTATGGCCCACCCCGTTCCCTGCGGTGCTTTTTTTTTCGGTATTGGCCTAGTCTAGCAAGGCTGTTGACCTCATTAACTGATCCACACTGTCATGTATAAGTGTTACCAAGGCCAATTTGAATTCTGATTTTACTGTTGATGCTCTTACTTCCAAAATGTCTGTCTCTCGCTATGTGGATGAAAATGCCTGATGATATTGGCTTTGCGGATGGCAAATGCTGTTAGTGTTTCATTATNTATATATCTCGCTCTCTCTAAAATGGCATGGCTTTGAGCCTGTAATGTTCGGTATGATGAGTTGAAGTGTCAGAGGAAAGCACATTGGCCTCCTATGCAGCTAGACTACTCTGGTTCACTAACACTGTACCTACCGAATCGTTCTGTGCAGTCACTCAGGAACACCTGGGGGTCCTCGTTGGTGTCACCCGTGAAGGTAGGCAGCGACTGAACTCTAGCTGGTATCGTGCCCATTTCTGTATTGAAGTCCTAGCCACACTTGGTGTTGCAGAGGCCACAAGAATCCAGGGTTGGTGTATGGCACTCATGGGTTTCCCCATAGTGCTGCTGCTCCATCCATGCCCATTGAATGTGCTTGCGGGCTGTGTTGATGGCTGTGAAGTTCACGACACTCAGTGAGGGGGCATGGTACTGTCACTCGCGGTAGGTTCGTGTACTGTTCGCACCCGCAACGCCCCGAGGTGTTGTTTACCATGTCCCATTTGGTTGATCGCACTGTTTATTCACATTTGTCGCACAGAATTCGGCCGTGGTTGTCTGTGGTTCCATGTTCTGTTCTTGCGAGGCATTCGGCGTGGCAATTTCTGTGACAAGTTACGCACGGTATTGTCCAGTTACTTAATCCTGCACATAAGATCTGTTTTCGCATCGTAGGTTGTGAAAATTATTTAATAGTGAATGTTTTAAAAATTGTTCTGGTTGCTGTGAATATGCCAAAATTGTTCTGGTTTGTGTACGACCGTTCACTGGCAGGCGCGTCTTTTCACGAGGCCAACATTGGCTTGGACTACTCGCGGTCTGTTGCATTCAGTGCTCAATGGCACTTGTTTGCCATTAGAGGTATTGCACCAGACATTCTCGATACGTTCACTATTATTAATTTTAATTTCTTGCGCGAGTCGTCTCGCGTTTGTTATTTCCCGGCATTGCCATTTTGAATCCCGGAATGGATTCAGTTCTCTTAATGATGTCACGCACTTCAGGCATAAAGATTGTAACTTTCCATTGCTGGTGCACAAATTTAATTTGTAAGCACAGAGTCCCGTTTCAGCCATGTAGCGCGGTGCGGTTGTCATGGTGACCGGTAGTTCTATGACGCGTATGCCAGACCGACTCTCTACACGATCGCGCGCTTTAGTATTTTGTTAAAGAGGGTGGTGGTGGTGGTGGTGGTGGTGGCCACCGCCATTTCAATCACTGCCGAAGCTCAGAGCGGGGGTAGATCAGGCCCCGTGAGGGGCCCATTACCACCCNTCTCGTAGGCAGCAGGCGAGCTCCTCCTGTAGAGCTGTTGTCGATCCGAAGTCCGAAGCTCGAATGTTGTGGTGTGGTGGTGGTGGTGAGTGTCACATTATGTTTTTAAGGGGAATTGTGGGGGTAGAAGGCAGCTAGCTACACTCGCGCGTCCGGTCGGGCGGTTTGTAACTTCGATCTCCTGCTCGGAATGTGCGTGGTGGGCGGTGTTCACTTCCTGCCTAGCAATGGTAGCGATTGATGGTGCTTGCTTTGTTCAGTGCACAAAAATGGCCATTTGCCGCTAAATTGAATTTTTCCTTTTTTAGGCCAAACATCTTTGTTTGAATTAATTTCGCATCTGAGCACATTTCCCTTTTTGCCGGTTATTTGAATCTATATATTTCGTTAAATGTTTCGTGTTATAAATATTGATAGCAAGTCTTGTATGCTTCGTGAAATTATGACGCAATCACTTGTTGATTTAATTATTTCAAGAATTTTGATGTTGATTACTTCCAATAAATTTCTTTGTTATGTGCATAATTCTATTACTTTTATAAAAAATTTTAGAATAATTAAAAAACTACATGTGCAGATAATGAATTAAAATTAACACTATACATAAAGGTTTTATTAATATTTTACTTGTTTCGTAAGTCATATATTGTGCACTGTTAAATAGATTTTACCCCTATTCTTTGTGTATTTTGTTAGTTAGGATTACATATAGAAAATTCTTTGAAAAGTTATATAATTTACAGGACGGTGACATGATCGAGGTTACCCAGGACTGGTTAAGTATTGGATTTCCCAGCGCTAATAACCCAGTGGATAGTTAATTATCAGGGTTGTTCAGTCTATGGTGTTAAAGGAGCCTATTCTATAAAGGAAAAAACGGTAATTCGTTTTGTTAAACTTAATAGTTTTTAGTCAAAGAAACACACACAACACACGTTTTTAAAAAGTCATAGCACAGAGGTTACAAAACAAGGACGTAACAAGTTATAACTGATTTTACAATGTTTAGTTATTAAAACTTATCCAAATGTCAACATATATTTCTTTCAGTATTTCAACATACGGCACAGGAGGGCCTGGATATCTCAGTCAGTTTGTGGTTGGTGTTGTCCAGTACTTACTGTAGTAATATTTATACCTTATGACGAGACTGTAGGCCCTTTCGGATGCCCGAAATATACTATGAAAGAGTGGGTGATGCTACAAATGTGTAGTACCCTATAATTAATATTCACACGTTTTAACTTTGTAAAGCGGTTCATTCACTGAACTTGCCGACAGGTGAATAATACTTGAAAATGGACCCAGCATTTACGGCCTGCCGGTGATCTTAGTATTAAATGAACACGATATTATGTTGATACGAGATAGTGTTGCTCTCCCCACGGTATTTAAAATAAAGAAAATAAATGTTCCAGTTGGTTGAGTTAATATTGTAGTGAAATGATTACAGCCTAAATTAAGGCGCAGAGGTGGCCTGCGGAGCGGGCGACCAAGCCACCGGTCAGGTCCGAGTGCTGAGATAAACTGACCCGAGTGATCTCGTTATCCGTTATGAATGACGAGAACCGAAGTCAAACGGCGAATGATGAAACGTGACATGAACACTATGCGATATGATTGCAATGGGGGAAAATTGTATAAATTAGATGAACACATTAGTGACAACCCCATTTATAAACAAATGTGTGTTAAGATTGAACTTGTGAAGTTGATGGAGCATGTCACCGCCTTTATAGGCAATATCCCTTTCGGAAAACATTAATGCTCTTATATAAATACACATTAAATACGTTGTTATGTTTTCAATTGTTTGAATTTCACTACCTCCGATGTGTCTGAATTTCGCTGGCTACAGAGTTGCCAGGTGGCTGTCTCCTGGTGGGATGAACGAGCCCACCTGGGTAAAGGGAAGTGTAATGCCACGCTTGATTGCTCTTAATTAAATAATACACACCCACTGTCAGCAGCAGTGAATGCAGCGACGGTATTTAATGTGTTTGTAAAAATGCTGCATACTACTGGTGACGTTTTGGGGCATTTATAACTTCAGCTACGGCCTACAAGCCAGTTCGATGCCACTTGGTGTTGCACCAAGTAGTAGGTCGTAGTTCGAGCTGCTACAACGCAACGATCAATCGCCAGTGCGCCCAACGGCTGTGGGCTAAACACAGTTTGGATCACCTAACCATTTATTAAAAGTTACCTCTTGTAATAAATGAGTAGGGCAGTCTCTAGAGTTACACAATCCTTGTCAGCAAGAAGGTGCCAGTTACGTTCTTGTCGACATGAATTACGCACTCTTGGTCTGATGTGGTTGGTGCGGCCCGGTGTAGCTGTGACTGCGGCGGTAAGTGTGGGCACAAGGATCTCGTGGTTCACGTCAACTTCCCACAATTTCCTAGTCTATTTCAGTTGTACGAAACGGCCTAGTCTCGCCATAAGGCATAAATAGTGTAACAGCAAGTACATGACATCAACAAACTGATGGAGGACAATCAGAGCCCCCTGGGCCGTCGACCCTCATCATTAACTCTCCACTGGGTTATTCCACCGGGCAATCAAACAATCAACCAGTCCTGGGCAACCTCGACCACGTCACACATTACCAATGTTTTTTGACAATAGTTTTACAATCCTCTACATCTTGCTGAGTTGCACCTTTGATTTAGACATTAAATTTCTTGCTATACTGCCATCATAGAGGTCACTGATGTTGCTATGTTTCTTTACTTTAGAGTTCAAAGTTCCATGTTCCTCTTTCAGCTTACTGCAATCCACTTGAATTGCAGTGGAACGAACAAGCTTACATTCCAGCTAGTTTATGATATTGTCAACACTAGTTTGAAGAGAGACTATCGCCGCTCGTTGTTATTCATTACTAGCCTCTAGGTTAGCTTTACACTTGTCGCATTTAAATGGGAGTTTACTGGCTTCCAAAGCCTTGTAACTCATTTCGGATAATCCTGCGCACTTAGTATGGAACCACGAGTAGCAGTTGTCTTCGCAAAACACTGCCGAGTCGTCTTTTACAACTCCGCACCGTTCTGCCCGTGTATTTACTCAGGTAACTTACTTCTTCGTTTTCGCGCCATAGACCATGTAGTTGACTTACTAATCTTGTGATGAATTAGTATTTATCCACACTTTTGGATAAGTTTGTTTGCGAACATTTTATTTACCGAGTCATTATTTGTGTTTACAATCATTTTTTTTTTTTTTTTTTTTTACAATTTTGTAGAGGTTCGCGACACAGTCGCTTAATCTTATGGCCAGCCACTTCATTATTGATATGATTTGAGCCGTACACCCAATCCTGGCATGATCGTTTTGACCAGTATTTCACTTCTTTCGGCCGACCCGCAGTAACTTCTTTATCTGAAATCGAGTCTTCTGACAGGCCATCAGTTTTTTAAATAATTATTTTGGACTGTACGGAATTAATTTTGTCAACTTAACATAAAGTAATGTAAATTATTAAATGAAGTTATCGCTAGCAACTAGTCATAATCATAAAAAAATATT
>NQII01004288.1:201520-214738 GCA_002778355.1 Clitarchus hookeri
TCCCCTGCAGCTGCAACCCGCCAGCCACTCCGTCCACCTTATGCTTGTTGCGCTGCACATTCAGGTTTGGTGTGAACACTTTACGCGACTTCGCGTCCAACGATGGTTTGGGTGCGAGGGCAGTTGCGGAGTTGAGGTTGAGGTCTCGCACCCCTTTGAAGGAAGGGAGGCGGTTATGCCGTGGGGGGGTTACCCCTGGCTCCTGCTTTATGTTCGCAGCGAGCAACAGCTTCTTGAAGTCTATCTTGGCATTTTCCNTGGGGGGGTTACCCCTGGCTCCTGCTTTATGTTCGCAGCGAGCAACAGCTTCTTGAAGTCTATCTTGGCATTTTCCGACATGATGCTGGCTGGGTCCGTGATGTAACCGTGGACTGATCACATCACTTCAAGCACAACAGTAGTAGTTATGTGAACACATTGAGATTTAAAAAAAAACAGCTTGTAGTGGGCTAATAAAACTGATACACTGGACACATGTTCAATCACTTGCCGAATCTCTGCTGGGACTGCCCATACCGTCTTAGGAGTGACACAAACTCAACTACAGACACGTTGTGATGAGTTTCCCAATGCCTGCAAGAATACAATAGGGTATCAGTATTAGCATAAACACATTTAATTACTTTACAAACAGCATTTCCATCAAGTTGCAATAAAATCTTAATATTTTTTCACACAATTATGAACTACATTAAACACTTTCTAAAATAAATTATACAGTTACTCTATTAAAAAAAACAATATTACTAACATTAGAGTGCGTATTTATTTATACAGATTTTACTACCTAATGTTTTCTTATAATGACTAAACATCACAAAAGGACCACCATGACTAACCATGCTGATTTCAAATGGGACTAGCTCATTCTTTTGAACTCAACTGTATCAAACACTGGACTGAGTATCTGTCTCATGGTAGTCCACAGTATATTTCAATGGATTGGACATGAGGTTCAAAATGTTTTAACACTCATATCGTGAACAGCTCGTTACAACTGCTTGCTGGAACAATGTTGTCGCACCGCACACACAGCCATAGGTATAATTTACTTAGATGTTCTGGATATTCTCTACAGGACAATTTGGAAACACGTCACTGTACATACACGTGGTAAAGGCAACCCTAACACAGTGGTAACAAAAAAACTGTATGCTTATATTATCAAGTTATTACAAAAGAAATATTCTACATAAGATGATTACACAAAACTGAAATCACAACAGCAAAAAGATGACTTTACTAAGAACAGCCATACTGTGAATTCGGTATGAAAAATCTGCTGCAGTTGGGAGGGATGTATATCACGCTATCACGGGTGGAGCCACTCCACTCTCAAGTCAAGGACACCCTCCTCACAACAGTACCTGACCTTGAATGAGTATAAACTGAATAAAGGACAAAACAACAGGGACTGAGATAAACTTATTCAGCTTAAGCACCTCCAGCTGGCCAGACACAAGCTCCAAGCTAATACTGTCGCAGAAGCACTCACACTCATCCACACGTGATCCGGCTGAGGTGCTACCCTCACATCTACTGGCTGTCTAGGACAGTACCAGAGCTGTGATGCTGCCCACTGCATCAATCTCAGTAGGTGTGGAACGCTCCAGGTCTTCTCCAGAATGCAAAATTTCAACCACTGCCAGCTCGAGTCCAACCTCAATGGATTGGTCACCAGAAAGAACCTCTGGTGGTGCCTACCCATCATCCAATGCTCCTACTTAAGTTTCTAAGGTACATGCAGATTTAACACTGGAGTGTCCATTATTATGGACAAAAAGAATTTATTTGTATTGAAATGCTATCTTTCAACCCCAATGGACTGAGCACTCTGAAGTCAAAGCAATTAGGAGGGAAATGAAAAAGAGGGAAACCGGACAATCTGCTCATTTGCTTCCTTGCAACATTCTGGTCAGTTTTAAGCTTTCAAGAGTTCAAATGTCAACAGCAATCTGAATGACCAAATTGCTTTATAAAAGTGTGAACAGAGCTTTTTACGAGCAAGTTATAATGCACCATAATACTTTAATTCTTTGTTCAAATTTACTTTCTGGTAGTACTTGTTCCACTGGTCCTGGAGAGTCGATGGTTTGAGGGGGTCCCGATGTCCTATAACTTTTTCTTGGTTCTTGTATTTCCTTCGGCGTATGGCTGAATGTGTGTGAAGTTGATAGGTAGAGGGGTTCCGGCGTAGGGCTCCTTACGCTGGGAGGCTCCGGTGTATAGCTGACTGGTTCTGGTCTTGGAAAATTTTTTCTGAAGCCAGTTTCCGGTACTTGATCCTCAGATATGTGGGGTCCCAGCGTATGGCTCCTTGGGAGGACCCGTTGTATGGCGTGATAGTATTTGTTTTCTTAATATCGATAAGACATCAGGCCTTAGTGTTGTGCAGCATGGCCCCGATGTTGGATCGTAAGTCGGCTCTTGCGGTTTGATGCATGGCCCTGGTGTAGGATCAAAGTTTGGCTCACTTGGATTTNTGATAAGACATCAGGCCTTAGTGTTGTGCAGCATGGCCCCGATGTTGGATCGTAAGTCGGCTCTTGCGGTTTGATGCATGGCCCTGGTGTAGGATCAAAGTTTGGCTCACTTGGATTTTGGCTCTGATGTTAAATTGTAGATTAGCTGCTGTTCAACTTTTTGCAGCATCACCACATCTATTCTCTGCATTTGTATTCGTAACGATAGCGNTTGTAGATTAGCTGCTGTTCAACTTTTTGCAGCATCACCACATCTATTCTCTGCATTTGTATTCGTAACGATAGCGAACATTTTGAGGTCGGTTGATATGTTTCTCTGCCAGAACATTTGGCGCTTTTTCGAAGCATTTGATCTCTCCATGTTTCAACTGTTGCAAATGCATCCGGATGAGTGTGTATATACAAGAAATTACCCCCTCTCCAATTCAAGTCGCTTGACAACCTTAGCTGTATTTATTACATGTTTTGTATGCTGCTGCAACGTGACATGTTTTTTTACAACTGACGCGTAACATTTATTGCCTCGCCGCATTATGGTTGCAGGCACACGAGTGCAATAGTTATTGTGCATTGCTTCGACAAGGTTGCAGAGATGGTAAGACTAGTGAGAACTGCAAACAATGTACTATGACAGGACAATGTTAGAGTACATTATTCTTGTGTTGGAGTANACTGCAAACAATGTACTATGACAGGACAATGTTAGAGTACATTATTCTTGTGTTGGAGTAAAATTGAATGAATGTTGGAGAACTGTAATGTAAATGGTATGGGAATAATATGACATTTACATACTACCATTTACGTTCATGATTCGTGGAAATGCAGTGTACTAAATAAATTAAAGGGACCTCCTAGTATGCGGCACGTGGAAATATCAAATGATAAAATTAATAACAAACTTAAGAGTGCTTGGTGTTTTTAACCCTTCATGTTCAGATGCAATAAAATTTCTTGATTGTCTTGACACTCAGTTAACCGAAACTAAAACCAGAAATGTAATTATTGTCAGTGATTTTACATTGATTCACAAGGCTCATATCCTTAAAGAGTATTTCAAAAACTTTCCCTCTTATTGGGGTCTGGTACTATGTAACAAATTGTATGCTACAGTGGCCGAAATAATAGTGTAAACAAGGTCAACCACGGATTTGGAATAGATTATACAAAATTAAATGAAATAATAAATGAGATGGAAATATAAAATAACCGTAACATAAACGGTAACTACACAAATTTTTTCAAGGACTTAAATAAGGCAATAAATGAAAGCAAAACAAAAACACACTACTATAGATCTTTAGGGAATGAGGAAGCAAATAACCCATGGCTAACAACTGAACTAATAAACCTTACAAACACACAAAACAAAATATATGAGAGACTAAAAAAAAAAGATCACATAATAATCTACTTTTCCAAACATAATACAAACTAATCAGAAATAAGTTAACCTACATTAAAAGAAAAAAAAGGAAGGAAAAAAAAAACAATACTATGCCAACAAATTCAACTAAGTTAAAGATAACAGTAGGGAAACATGAAAAGTCATAAACAAACTGATATACAAAAGTAAAGACAGGAATAAGTCTAAGGAGTGCACTGCTCTTAGAAATAAGAAATGGTCAAATATTAAGCAATTCAAAGGATAAATGTGAAATTTTTAATGACATCTTCAGTAATGTAGCAAACAACACTATGCNCAAATATTAAGCAATTCAAAGGATAAATGTGAAATTTTTAATGACATCTTCAGTAATGTAGCAAACAACACTATGCCAAACTTCTGCAAAAATTTTGTGAGCAGAGTTGGAAGAGATGATAACTATTTTCTTGGATCCTACAGGCAAAGAGGAAATACTTGACATTATTTCAAACACAAAAAATAAACAAAACAACTAGCGTGGAACGAGTTTTATTATCGCGCAGATTTCGTTCGGGCCGCTTGTGGGTCACAGTGAGCATTTATGAAGATATGGTAAACAAGCTTCACAGTTCCACGGTTCANAGATATGGTAAACAAGCTTCACAGTTCCACGGTTCATTTGATTGGCCAACCAAGGTTGTAGGTTGATTTGGTTTTGATATTATAGACCTTCAAAGTTGGGGTATTCTTTTATACTCAACCTGTATATTACAAGGAAAGTGATTCCAGAAAGTGTGAAACCTTTTGAGTTGTCCACAACTATTTGACACACAACCCTGAAGCTGTTCACACCTTTCAGAAGTCCTGCCTCAACATTTGAAAGAGAGATTTCCCAACTGGACAAAATGTATTATTTTAGTAGCGGCTCAATACAAAAACAAAAACAAAAAACTTTGTTACCCCGGCTAAGCACAAAGATGATTTCAGCCTGTCTGCTGAACCACATGGCAAAAGTCTGTGATGGTACCGGAGGCATAGTTCAACGTCTTGTGACAAAGGTTAGTTCACAAAGAACCACTGAAAACAACATTGTATCGCCACAAGAAATGTTAAAAGTTTTGTTCAAGCAAAATTTATGTAACATTTTTCTTTGTGCCGTCAGAAGATATTGTTTGCGAAGAGAAGTTACTTGAAAGACGATTTCAAGAAGCCGAAACCATTCCCAATACAAGACAGTATCATGGTTTTGTTCCAGTAGATGGAGATAATCTTGCTGTCTGCCAATACTCATCATCACAGAACTATTTAGTGGTACCCATCACCAAACCACAACAAACTGTTTTGCCAGACCTGAAGGATTGTGTGTGTTTTATTCATAATGGGGTGTGGTGGATTGGAATTGTTAACATGCAAAGAAACTGTGGAGGGAGAAGAGTACAAGGTCATATTTTTTCATCCTAAAGGCCCAAGCACTCACTTCAAACTTGCAAAGGCATTGGTATGGGTGAAACAAGCGACTATTTTAAGAACATTGTCGACACTTGAGGTAGTAACTCACAATGGAAGAACACACAACATAAGCAACAAACTGAGTGAAATGTTATCAGTGGTTTTCATAGAAAGAATGGCACATACTACACAGTAACATTGCTGCATAGACACGGAGTTTGTAAATTTGTAAATATTAGTGTAAGTATACAGAGACTGCGAATTAGAATGAAAATTGAATTGACTGGTACAACAGCTAGAATGAATTGACTTGTGCAGTGATTAGGTATTTGTTATGCATGAAGCTGTTTTTGATGTTTTGAGGTTACTTGCCAGAACAAAAAAAAAAAACTTTATTGGCACACACTTCAACTAAAGCAAAGGTAATTCACATTTGCCTTCCTTTGACACACTTTAATTAATAACATTCAGAATGAAGTGGGATTATATAACGTACAATACATTGAATTAAAAAATTATCTTAAACTTTTTTTGTTGTTTCCAAGGTTCGTGTACTCAACAGAGGTGAAAATAACAGAATGGGACAACTTGTGCCTTATAACTTTTCATCAAGGGTATCTTTCATAAAAAAACTTGAATTTTTATTTTGTCCCCACATAACTTTTCTGGCTTCGAAAACAACAAATACGTTGGAGACTATTTGTTTCTAGGAAGGGAGTCTTCAACCCGGATAACTTTGAAGTTGCACACTATTCTATATGTAGAAAAAAGCACACAAAAGATCAGATCTCTAAATGCAATTTTGGTGAATCAGGGTGGGGAATAAAGTGGGGTAAAACCATCATCTGAATACTGTAAGCAAATGGCAGCCATCTTAAAAATAAAAAATGTATTTTGTAATATAAATATACAGTTTAATAGTATTCTATTTAAGCTATTAAATGCCACTAAAAACTCCACAATAGGCGACTTATTAAAAAAGTTACAGCTAGTTGTGTGAACCTCCGAAATCTGTGAAATTTGCTTGCAGTGTGTAGGAAAGATGGCTGCCATCATACACTTGTAGGTAAAAATCTAAATTAATGTTTTCCTTTCACCTCGATAACAAAGTAACTTAGGGACAAATTTTTATCAAAGTAAAAAATGGTGCAGCTTCCATTTACTAAAAAATTTAATGTTTTCATACGGAATGACCCCGCTGACATTACTTTTACCAGCTAGATAATGGTATAAATACTACCAAGGTTGTAATAAATGAACGGGTATCTACATGTGAAATAACTACTTAATGAAGTTAGTTGTCAAAGTATTCATTGGCTAATTATTTTTCGAAATAGTACATTTATTTGTATAGTTTCAGTTCAATAATGATGAATGTTTAACAAAACTTAAAGAACACTAGAATAAAGTTAAATGGTTATATCAAGAACTACCACATTTTTAGTAATACAATAATTACTTCACATTCATACAGGAGTCAAGTTAGGTTTGAATCTCAGATTCACTTCAAAACCTAGTGACTACAACCTTTGAAAAATATTACCAGAATCAATGTAATAAAAGCCAAGTATGCTTACTCCCTTAAATTTATTTTTAAATTTTGCACACTTGTGCTAAGATTTTCTGTTACACTTCCACAAGTAAACTTAAAAACCCAGCGTAAAAAATTTACCAGAAACAAAATAATAAAATCTAAGTATGCATACGTCCCTTAATTTTTTTTAAATTTGATTACTTGTGCTAAGATATATTGTTAAACTTAAAAACAAAGAGCATACAAACCTATAAATAATAATAATAATAATAAAAAAAAAATACAATCATTGTAATAAAATGTGAATATAAATACTCCTTTTACAATTTTTTTTTAATTTGAGATACTTATGCAAATCCTTTCTGTTATGCATTAAACCCTTTGTATTAAGGACCATTATCTTCAGTGCAAAGGCATTTGGTTTTGGAACAGTAGTTCCCCGAACTTGGAGTGGTGCGAAGTTCGGTAACACTTTATAGAAAAATTATTTTTTTCCTTGGAAATTTTACTGCATACTTGAATAAAGAAATTTTGTTACAAAAACTGAATTCTCTTTACAGAGGGAAATTTTACTGCATACTTGAATAGAGAAATTTTGTTACAAACTGAATTCTCTTTACAGAGGGAAATTTTACTGCATACTTGAATAGAGAAATTATGTTACATACTGAATGCTCTTTGCAAAGAAATATCAGAACTGGACTGAAGTTAGCTCTATATAACGGCGCTATCCCACCGCCCGGATGACATACACCCGAGCGCGTGGAACGATAACCACACACGTGCTTTCGGAACAATAACACTGCGCGCCTCAACTTCTGGAATTTTTTTTCGAAAAGAGGAAGACCTATTGACATAGCAGCTCTGTGGACATTGTAACATGTCGCAATGTTAATATTTTCTTACCGCTATGTCCCACATGAGATTAATTATTGGCCTAAGAATGTCTTAAAAGAGCAAATTTCGAGGAGTGCCTCAAATTTTGGAGTTTTTGGTAATTATCCAGTTAAGTGACCTTTCTGATGGAAACGTCCTAGACAAATGGAAGTAGCATTAATGGATTCTGTACAGCTCACCTTGTTAATATTCAGGAGGGCGTCATGTTAAAATAAGTAGAACGTATTAAATAAAATAGTTAAAAATACGAGCAGTCCGCCGGTTTGTTTACGGCGGACGCCATGATTTTTGATGACGTTATGATTCCTGCCATCACCTTATTGGCTTGTGGGTATTGTTACGTCACTGTGACACGTCACAAGAGATTTTAACGGACATTTTTGAGACAGTTCAGTAGCCTGCGTCTTTGCCGGGGTGAGTTGTGACGTCCCAATCCGACAGATTTAAAACTGAGAAAGCAAGAAAGAGTGCTTCAGTGTGTAATATTCAGCTATGAACGAGTGCTTCAGTACGTAATATTCAGCTATGAATGAGTGCTTCAGTGCGTAATATTCGTGTATGTAGNCAGTACGTAATATTCAGCTATGAATGAGTGCTTCAGTGCGTATTATTCGTGTATGTAGCGTTTTAGTAGATCATGGTGTTTCATAGAGTGAGGTAAGGTTGAATTGGCCAAGAACAGAGGAATTGAACCCACCGCCTACCTAGGTGAGTTAATTGATATTCTTTTGGTGTGTTTTACGGTTCCTTTAAATCCCTAAAATCCTAAATTCGTAGGTTAGTTTAAAACCCTAAAATCCTAGGTTAGTGTAAACCCCTACAATCCTAGGTTAGTTTAAAAATGTAAAATAGTGATTCACCCATCGTGGACGTTAATGCCCTAGTCTATTAGTGTTCTGCATCATTAGTAGAGTGGAAATATACCATTTTCCGGGATTTTTTTTTACAGGAAAGTCACTAAACTGGATAATTACCTAATTATCATATTTTGATAGCGCTATATCCTGTAAGAGATTAACTGTAGGCCTAGGAATGACTTAGAAGCACAAATTTTGATGCAAATTTTTTTCTGTCAAGTAATACCAAACTTCTGCACCACTCAAAGTTCGGGGAACTATCTCAAAACAAAACGCCTTCGCATTGAATCTAATGGTTTTTAATACAAAGGGTTTAATGCATAACAAAGAATTTTGCACAAGTGTCCAAAATTGAAGGGTAGTATTTATACTGAGATTTTAATAAATTTATTGTATTTTTTTTAAAGGTTTTTATACATTTGGATTTTATGTGCGCTTGTTGAAGTGTAACAGAAAATCTTAGCACAACGGTGCAAAATTAAAAAAATATAAACAAGAGGAGTATGCATACTCTGCTATTATTACACTGATTCTGGTTAAATTTTTCTTCAAATGTTGGTCTACACGGTTTTTAAGTTTACTTGTGTTAGTGTAACATAAAATCTTAGCGCAAGTATGCAAATTACAAAAATAAAATTAAATGGAGTATGCATACTCTGCTTTCATTAAATTGATTCTGGTAATTTTTTTTTCAAAGGTTGGTAGTTATTAGGTTTTGAAATGTACTTGTGAAGTGAATCTGAGATTTGAATCTCACTTGACTCCAGTCACATTCATCTGTTTTCAGTAAATTTGAGTTGTACTACACATAGCAGCACTGCATGGTAAACAGCAGACTTTTGTGGTGTTGCAATTAAAACCTCGTAAAAAATCAAAATAAAAATATAAAAAATTACTTATAAAAAATTAGTAATTGTAATAGTGTCTTAGCTATTTACTTAATATGCCTAACAACAAAAAAAAGTACTAAAATTAAATAACCATCGGCAAAATACTAGTATAAGTGTTCAGAATGACAAAGGTTTATAACAATTTCCACAGATACTCACGCAAACTCAGTAACTCTCATTTGCCAAGGCAAGAAACCAAACGTGGAGCATGCACTCCCGCAACAGACTGCTAAGTTTGGGTCAGGAATGTCAACTTCTGTTCTTATCAGTTCTGTCAGCAGATCTTGAGAGATTTCTGATGTTTGCAGTTTACCAAACTCAACTAAACTGCAAATTTTTTGTGTGACAGCTACAATACTAGCCTTGCTATCGACAAGAGAGAAAAGATTTATCTGTATTTTCTTCTGAAAACTGATCCCTGTAACAAACATGCAAAACTAAGTTCAGTAACGTACCTCTAAATTAAACTAACTAAAGTACATAATTCACGCCACTTTACTCTCACCATTTTTTGATTCTCTTCCATTAATTACGCCATTTGATGACGTTCGGCTTCCCAATGTAATATTGTTTACAAAACTGTTTCTATACACTGAAAAGGCTTTTAAAAGTTCCGCTTCATTTTTCTTTATCAAACCTGAAAACATTAAAGAGCAAAATCAGTATACCGCAAATACATGTGATGAAACATTTTCGCAACGGTAATCACACTTACCCTTATGATCATAAAAACTGAGGAATGAGATTCCTGCAGCTATACACCACACGGTAATATTTGTTAAATCTTTGAAGGAAATAGTTTCGTTTCCTAGAATAACAACCAAATGTGATGGAATTTTGTCAAGCAACTTGACTTGTTCTGAAATGAATTCAAATTCATTCCTTAAACTCTCTTGATACACAAATTCTTCACATTTTCTCCGAAAAACTATCCACAGATATTCTACAAACTGAACAGCGGAATATAACAAATGGAGACATGACCAAATAACTCGGTAAAAACTGAACGTCATGACTACTTAAGTTCAGACGTAAACTTAACATAATAAACAACAAAACCCAATTTACCGGCCGACATGCATAACTCGTACACACCTTAACTCAAAATCACACGTCTGCAGACAGCTGTACGCACACACCTCAGCACACACATTTGTCGTCCATAGGTCAACCCGTGACTTGGAAGCAGGTCGTGCAACATCCACAAGTTTAATTGGATACATCTGCCGAGTTTTCGAAAATTCACCGATGGAACCCCCTGTGGTTGATACACTTGAATACACCAGTTAAGACATTTGAGAACTGTCAAGTAAAATTTCAGTGTATTTTCATCTACTTTCAGACACATATTAATACCATTGCACTAAAATTGTAAAGTTTTCATCGTCCTTTTATAAAACTCAATGCCGGAAATATTTTTGTTCATTAGGAATGTTGGAAAATTAAGAGTTATAGCTGAGTTAACTTTTTTTTTCTCAGAGAAATCGTTCGAAAATTCATTAGTTTATGTGGTGGAGAAGATCAACCAGATCAACAGAATTTTCATGTCGTTTGAACAGGATGATCTCTCTGTTCTGTGGGTGGATCAATGGGTTCAATCAACCAAACCAAACCGAAACAGTAATTTCCGAAAGTCCGGTGTACATTGGTGGATACACAGATAAATTATTAAAAAGGTTTTTTATATTAAAAACAAGGAACTCGATAAAAACACCTACTTTTATTAATAGCCGACCTTATGGTATTTGTGTGAAATTACGTATCTTATAAATAAATGTTTAAACTACACTCATTAGCAAAAAAAATTCATTGCAAACATATGCGAGACAGTATTCACAACACAGCAACGCGGCGCGGTACGACGAGCGTTAGCCAATCAGGAGACTGTCACCGGCGACGAGCGACAAGAGCGTTAGAGCCAACACAGACCTTGGATTTGCCGCGACAGGCGGCAACGAGAAGAAGAAACATTATGTAAATATTGTTATTTTTTGTCACTGCACTCCTTTTGATCTCTAGGCTAGGGATCTGGAGCATGTCAAACATTGTATATATATATATACACTCTTTGCTAACAATAAACTTACATTATATACAATACACATACATTAAAAACTATATATATATATATATATATATATGTTCACAAATTTAAAAACTCAAAATATTCATTAATAGAATAGATGGTGTGAGTATGTAAGAATTTTTTCAATTTTATCTTCAAAGAATTCCTACCCTTAAAGAGGTTTAGCAATACTTTAGCTAATAAATTAAATCATTTGATAGCTGACCACAGTATTCTTTTTGATAACATGAAAATGTGGATGATAGTGCATAAATGTTATCTTTAAAAATTTTATTATGATCATGTAATACTGCATTTAATTTAAATTTGTAATTGTGGTCAGTTACATACACAAGCTCCTCATAAATATATGGGAACATTAGAGATAGTATTTTTAACTCCACACTTATTTCACATGTACAGTATCTTTGTACAGCTATGAAATGAAAAAAGTTATTGCGATGAAATAAATGAAACAAACATTCTTAAACAGTGTTCTGCATGATTCGCATTTATTTTTCCACCATAGTATCCTAATTGTATTTTTTATTAGTAATAGGACATTTTTTCCACTATCTACGGAATCAACCCTAAATAGAATTCCATTAGTCATAATTCAATGAAAGTATACGAAATCTATATTCTTTAAGTTTACTTGCGATATTAATGATGATAAATACCTCAATGAGATGATTGCCAAACTTAATTTTTTTTATATATTACTTATGTTATTTTTTAAATTTAAATAGCTGCCTATATTGATGTATATCATGTGACGTTCCCCACCACACCTGTCAGGTCTGTGCAGTGTTCACAACTCGTTCTCACAAGTGCAGTATACTAATGAAATTACAATGAAAAGTGATGTGCGATGGAACTGAGGCCTTGTAATGCAAGCTGTGTATTTGTTCAATTATAGTGATAATCCAGGAGTCAAATATGATGTACCACAGTTAATTGAACGACACGTGTAAGAATGTAAGTAAGCAAGTGTTTAATGTGTAACAAGTAAACCGAATGACTTAATAGTGCATGATGTTCAAAAACGTTTGTTTGTAGTAACATCAATTTTAGTTTTCGAAGGTTATATTTTTCTATTCTTTAAATAATAACATGTGAGACTTTATTTTCAGCAAGAAATTGTCCTGAAAACAGACACTGAGTTGCCTAGGCATGCAGCCAACCATTTATACTGATGCGTATAATGAAAACACAAATCTTTAAGCACTACATGCTACAACATATTAGCATTCTTTAAATAGTGTATTTGGTTTTTAAATGTGAAAGTATTCATTCATCCTGCCATGTAATGTTGATCAACATATCATTATTACCATCATTAATTATAAGCTGCTTGTAATCGGTACAAAACATTTTTCCAAATCCACCCTACTTTAAGCATTAACATGTGCAAAGCTGGTACCATGAGCACCATTACACTAGTTGTATTATATTAACTCATTGGGGTGCACGTCACAGATGGCCTCTCCAGGACTTAATCAAATTTCATCAATCATTTAGAGTATCCATACCTAACGTTTTTACTTAAACATTAATGTAATATTTTTGTCCGGCGAGGGTCTCACCCCAAACCTCAGGAGCTTACTCACTCATGGGGCGTAAATATACAATATAAGTAACATTTAGACCTCGTACATTTTTCGCCTTGTTAGAGTT
>NQII01004289.1:0-12499 GCA_002778355.1 Clitarchus hookeri
CTCTGAGAGCAATATTTTGTCAAATAAAGTTTCATTATCGGTCAAGTTAATAAGTTCCGATTAAAATTATGCGTACCTCATTGCCAATTGAGATGAATGTGAGAGAGGCGAGGACACGAGAAGAGTTTGGAAACAAATAGTCGTGCTCCCAAGGGGCTGGTGTACTAGCTTCCCAAAGGGGAGTCCACGCCTGGAAAATACAATTTAAGTATGTTTTAATATAATCTTTTTAAAACTAATTTTAAAAGTTAGGAAAATAAGAACATGAACCACGGAGAAAACTGAATCGTTATGTATGCCTCCATATTATATTNTTCAACGCTATTAGCTACTCTCTAGTGAAGCCAGCGGTGTTGCCAAGAGTTACGGTTTGAAGAGAGAAAATGTTCTCGACGGAAATAAAAGGCTGGCGGTATATCGCTCTGAGAGCAATATTTTGTCAAATAAAGTTTCATTATCGGTCAAGTTAATAAGTTCCGATTAAAATTATGCGTACCTCATTGCCAATTGAGATGAATGTGNTCTCATTGCCAATTGAAATGAATGTGAGAGAGGCGAGGACACGAGAAGAGTTTGGAAACAAATAGTCGTCCTCCCAAGGGGCTGGTGTACTAGCTTGCCAAAGGGGAGTCCACGCCTGGAAAATACAATTTAAGTATGTTTTAATATAATCTTTTTAAAACCAATTTTAAAAGTTAGGAAAATAAGAACATGAACCACGGAGAAAACTGAATCGTTATGTATGCCTCCATATTATATTTCTAATATTTTTAAGTAGTTTGCCGATGGAAAATGTAATCCAATTGTAAAATGCAATGTAAAGAAAATATATAGCTGGGACTCTAGTGGAAATTTGGTAGGTGCTAAATATTTTGCTTACATTAGTAGCCTACATATTTGGTTTCAATTTTTTTTTTTTGGCGTTGACCAAAATATTTCATGTTAATAAAAGTTGCGGTAGGAAAGTTGGCTGTGAGCCTGTTGGTGTAAACCAGCTTGATAGCAGCAATTGTAGAGGTCGGGGTGTTTGTCATTTTCGTATTTTCTATCTCTGATATCAATAAAGAAGTTACACCTGTTGTATTGCTGATTCTAGTCATGCATAATTTAAACAAATATTATTGTTAGGGAAAAATGTAACGGAATTATGTGAAAAATGTCATATTTGTATAATGGTAAATATTTGTGACCAAGAGAAACGTTGTATGAAATATGAATTTGTAAATGTTGGAAACATATAATTCCAGTTATTTTGATTTATGAAAAATTATCCCCTTGAAAATACAGCTTGCAATTAACACTATGAATGTCATTGGTTGATATTTTATGTGTCATTTAAGTTGATACGAGACGACAAGTAGATCGAATGTAAATGTTCACTGTACTTATTTTCTGCTATTTGGAATTCTTCGGAGGTTTCCTAAGAATCCAGTCTGCAGAAGGTAAATTTTATTATACAGTTGTCAAAGACACAAACCGTGTGCCAATCACTGGTATTGTTATAATTTTACCTGTTCCTAGCAAAGGCGGAAAAACTTAACGGCAGCGATCATTATTGTTTTTTGTACTGTCACTTTGAAAGTATAAGTTCTATAAATTCAATTTTATTTAAAATGATTTGCACCAAATTAGATTTAATTTTATGAATGTTATTAAAAGTAAATTCTAAGAACAATTTTTTGTGTAAGTTGCTATGAATATTTTAGAAAAAATAAGTTTTCGTAACTGTATTTGGTTCCATTTAATGAAAATAAACCTTAAATGTTTTGATTTATTGCATAGTAATCACAATAAACCAATTATATCATAACGTACAATGTGATTTCTTTTTCTACTCCTGTTGTTTCAACCTCCCCCAATACTAGTCTCAAACTGCCTCACTAGTTGAGCAGGTTGATACGTTATTCAAAAACCTGTTATTGTTTTTTTCCTTTTTAATGATACAGAGTTTAACCTATCAGAGAGGATATCCGTGCATAGCAATACAGTAAATTGATCATATAAATAACGTTAGTGAGAATATTACAGGAAATATTAACCATTGAATTTTTGAGTGTCTACGTGCCCAACTTTCCTAGACGATGTCGGAAAACCCAAATAAATGTTCGGCTCAATATATTATTTTTAAATGCTTTATTTGGTTTATAGGTAAAGCAAATAAAATCAGTTTAGTAAAAAAAAATATATATATAGTTCAGTGTAAACAAATACTGTCCAATTAAATCTGTCATGTATCTGAAACAGAATCTCTCTCTCTCTCTCTCTCTCTCTCTCTCTCTCTCTCTCTCTCTCTGTGCAGAGAGACGCACGATCCTTGAGGTACAAGGACTCTCGCATACGCAGTGACATACATCACAGCAGTTGTTTTTACCCGGGTCGTTAGCGACTCGCCCTGGAGTACGTTGTGTTTAACCTCGCTCGACGAACGATTCCCCCCGGGACGTAGGAGAATGAGCTCGCTTGCGCGGTGTTGCGACAGATGCCCCGCGGCTACTTGCTACAATCACAGTGGACCGTCACATTTACACTGAGGCTCCGGGAAAAGTTTCGAGCCACGTGCAGCTAGAAATAAAGGTCCTTCAGATAAGGAAAGACTTTCTCAAACTTTAGTTTTACCAGACATACCTGGACACAACATTTCGAAGCGAGAGTAAGATGAAATCAGCGAGGGAAACCTGACGATGTGCAGCCGCCTTCACTTTACATTTCATGGAAGAAAATGCGTATTTTGTGTTAATTCTTCTGATTTGATGGGGGCTATCATAAATTTGAATTTGAAAATGTTCCCGACTTTTAAATGTAGATACAATTTTGTGATAAAGAGTATTGTATTGTTATTGTCTTTTATTTTATTAATTCGATATGTGTAGAGGAAATATTTTCAGCAATGGTTGGCGTGGCAAAGTTAGTTTGGAAACATATTTATGTACCGCAAGTTAAAAAAAATTTTTTGTTTTACAATACCAGTGAAATGTCTTGCACAAGTTCATAATTTGTATCAAGACCACAATATTATTTAATTCAATTATCTCAATAGAAAGATATCGTTTAAAAAATAGGAGTATTTTAATTTATAAATAAATTCCATTTCACCAGTTTGAGATTTATATTATATTCAGAACACATTTCCTTGACAAGTTTTCTGTATTACAGCAAAAAAAAAAAAAACTAAACATTTAAAAGTTATTTTCTCAGAAAAGTCGTGCTTCAGTAGGGCAGTATCACTACTTTACCAATGAGGCTTTCTCACATTCAGCTTGTTGTGCAAAGTGATTAACTACCTTCCCTTGTCAGTCGGACTATCCCGATGCACGTCCCATAAAGCAAACCCATTGAGATGTTTCTATCCACAGTGTGATATAAATAATATTTTAATTCTGTGCAATATGGGGCACGTGTGCTCGGGACTGACAACACTCACTGACATGCAAGACAGCAGTTTAAACAGCTATCTTTGAACGTAGTACGAACTTGTTCCCGTACATAACTCTGGAAAACGTCCATTATTTCCATACAGATTTTATATTTAGCTTTCACAATGAAAACTCTACTTTAGGTGGTTTTGCAGATCGTTTTTAAAACAATACAGTATATAGGTGCAAAAAAATTAAAGTTGTCATTTGTTGTATCATATATCAATGGCCAGATAAGAGGTAATTAAAAATATTTTGCATGAACGAATTCACTGCACAAACGTGATTATAAATCGTATGCCACGTTCGAATCCGCCTGAAGTACGTACATTCTCATGCCTACGTGTGCCCAGAAGTGACGTCATCAGTGCTGTCCGAATTGCAAGTATACAAGTAAACGAATATGTATACTTCTCGCGGTCTCGCGGCTTACATGTACCGCCATTTTGGGATGCATTTTGTAGATTGCAATTGATTTTCGACGTGAATATTTTATTTAAAGACTAGTAGGGCAACATCACTAATTCGAAGGAATAGAATTTTGAATTAGGCAAATAATTATGGAAAGATACACCTTAAAACATTTTAATCAATAAATTCGTGTTAGGTCTATCTGTTCATAACCGACAGAAGCTATTGTAAAACAAGCAATCAAAATTGCAAACTCACATACAATCAGCATGACAATAAATCTTATGTAAGTCAAATTGAAATAATATTGATTCCTTGATTTAACCCTACACAATTTCGGTGATTAACAAGTTCTTCACCGAAAAGCTTGTTAAATAAAAGGATTTGGCTGGATAATAGCTGTGGTCGATGCCAACAAGGTTGCATGTCCGAATTCATCAAGTATGGCACCAAGGGTCTGCGAAGTTTACAAGGGTACACTAGTAGATACCTGAATTCAGGCACTGTGTTTGGCAACATCTGTCAGCAGAGGTTTCAACATCGACATTCTATTGTTTAGAAGTATTTGCAGGTACTTTGCACTGCAAAGTTTACTGCTTGATGTTACGAGGGGCAGTTATAGTCACACATAATGATTTTGCAGTTTTTTCAGCTTTAGCGAAAAGCGTATTAAAAGACTCAACAGCTCTAAGGTTAGATATTTCTATTTTCAATCAAAATACTAATTTTCTCATCCATACTATTGAAAGCAGTCTGCCTGGTTAACTTTTACTTCTAGAGAAACTCGATGGGTGGAAGTGTTAGTGATGAAACGTCACTGCGATTTGTAAGTGTTATAACAAATGTCGGGTCACTAAGTGCTATGACCAGTGTTCTTACTTTAACTGCCATGCTTTCCATTTTAAAACGATTTGCAGCGCTTCTGCTACTTGTAGTTGGAAATTAAACTATTAACAATGCAGTATGGCGTTTGATCCAGCACAAGTCTCGCACAGTTTCGTTTCCTTAATTGTCCTCCAAAGCATTGAAATAAGAACAGCATGTCGTTTGAAAATGCAGTAAATAAATAAATAAATTGAATATATTTACTTCCTGACGCTGTGATCAGTTGGGGACTTGGATAGCTACAAATTCGAGACAGACTGTAGTAAAGACGATGAACTACATGATCGCCACTCTCTGCATTTTTTGAAAACCACTACAGAGTTCTGAAGTCATTCGTGCATTTGTCTGTTGTGATTCCAATACGAGCTGTTATATTTATATTTAAATACTGTATCATACTGTAAACTATGTAACGTAGCCTCGCACCAATTAGTTGTTTCTAACTGCTCATCGTTTTCTTGTTCATACTCTTCTAGTTAACATTTACTTCGCGAGGATAATAATTACCCTCGTTTCTTTGAATCAATAAACACCAAAATAGTCTCTTATGAGGCTGTTATAAACATGTCCAATATAAGAGACAGTTGAGAGATGAGTGACAATTCTGTCATTTGACCACATGACCATCGGAGATGTAAATGATAGAGTTTTCCAAATAAATCTAACCTTACCTAAATTAAAATAAGGGAATTTTTAGAATAATTTTTTTGATACAACTTTCGCACTGCCTCATATTTCATAGAAACATCGGGATGTTTTCCACAAAAGAAGTATTTTATGTGAATCCAATTCTTAAACAAGTAAATATTTTTTAACCGACCCGATGCGCTTCTTTTGCACGCTAATGAATTTTCTTCAGGATAATGGCACTTTAGGAGGTAAGGGAGTTAAGTTTGTGGGTAAATGTTTTATGCGAAGGGAAATTATATATGGATCCTGACAGGGTGGTGGCACCAGTGGTTAATTTTCAACACCCTCGTAACTTGAAAGGGGTACATACATTTTCAGGGCTCGTGGGATACTATTCCCGATTTATTGACCATTATTCTGAACTTTCGGCTCCATTAAATTATTTGAAGAAAAGGTGTTTAGAGTTTGTGTGGGGTTCTGAGCAGGAACAGGCATTCATTAAAATTAAAGGAAAAGCTTAGTACTCCTCCGGTACTCACCTTGCTGCATTGTTCACGTAGATTTATTGTTGATGTTTACATTTCATCTTTAGCTCTGGGTGCAGCTCTAGGTGAGTGGGTGGATGGGTTTGTCGCTCCAGTTGCGTTCGCGAGTAGATCTTTGTCGACATCAGAGAGATCGATGAGAATTCATGAGAAGGAAACATTGGCTTGTTTGTCTGGTCTTGGGCGTTTCGCATCATATACAGAGCGTGATGNGGGCGTTTCGCATCATATATAGAGCGTGATGAGTGTGGCCGTTTGAACAATAACCACGCTTTAAACTGGGTATTATACAGCAATTAGGAAAGTTAGGGTGTTGGGTTTTTCGATTGTCGCGATTTCGCTTCAATATACATAATGTTCGAGGAACAGAAAATCAGGTGGCGGATGCCTTGTCCAGAATGTTTGACCCTGAAATGTTTGAAACAGAAGTCACATGTGAAACAAATTCGTTAAATTTAATACAGGGCTTTATATAATTTTTTGTTCGGTTGCACGTTGCTCAGGTAACTGATCATTTGTGTGTTGAGTTGCATCTAGATTTAACTGCGGCGTTTCCTTGTTCTTACATGGAAAAGATGGTTTAATATATTTTACTGTAAAAAATGGAAGAGCGTGTACAATTTTGGTTCCCAAAGCGTTGAGGCCAATGGTTCTAAAGTATTTTCATGACTCGGTATTTGGGGGACATTTGGGCATAAATAAAATGTTCCAAAAATCTCTGTTTATTTTGCCTGGTTAACATTGAAGAGTGATGTAGCAGATGATGTGCGTTCATGTGAGGATTAATTAATTGCCACTAACATTTTTCTTGTTATATTGTACATTTTAAATGCTGTAGTAAATTTTAAGAAGTTTTTTTTATTAAATTGTATTATTTTTTATTCATGTGTCTTTCTGAAATGATTATTTTGTGTGGCTAATTTCTCACACAGTCATTCCGTCGGTGACTCGCCTGAACAGGAATTTAAGCGGTGAGCTTTCAAAGTCCAATGCATGCCTATACCGTAGTTTTACACGTATCCGGGTTGGAGGGCATGCAAATATGCATATATGTGCCATTCCGTCATATTCTGCATCTTCTTTTCGCAGGTAAACATTCGCGGACATACTGTATAGTTTCCTAAAAATAAAACGCATTTTCCAAACACACTGGAACTCGTTTCAAGAGTCAGATAAGCAACCGCCTTAACCTTAAGGGAAACGTTCTTCCACCATATTGGATATTTTTTTTATCTCCCTTGCTAATGTTTTTTGAAATTAAATTCCGAAAGTACCCATGTACTTGGTGGTTGTTGGGGGGGGGGGAGTCACCTGCATATTTTTCTCCTTTTCTGGCCATAGAAGGGCGGGAGCTGTAAGGGTTACACTAGCACGTGTTACAAGAGCGCCATCACCACTACGTGCAGGACTCTGAACTGACGTGCAGTGTTCTCGTGGTGCTGCTTGTACCAATGGGACTTTCAGCGGTGATTCTATGAGACGTCTGCAGCAAAGTTCAATACAATATCCTATCGCAGTTCGACTCGTGTCCGGCTAGTATGTTTTAAGTTATGGCAGTCTGAAAAAGCATTTTTTAACTTTATTGGAGGGCTGCAATATAATATTTACAACATGCGTGGTAACTTTAAAGTACAATTCCTTCCTCATATGTGGTATGACGTCTTTTTGTAGGTAAACATACTAGCGACACAGAGAATAGTTTCCTCAAAAAAGAGGATTTCGAACACTCTGCAATGTAGTTCTAGCGCCAGGTGGGCTGTTGATATTAAACAGCAAAAAAGGCATAACGACTGAACTACGAACTCATAAGTATGTAATAATATTGGTTTTGCCAAATTTTGGCAGAATTAATATTGTGATGTAATTATAGGGTTCGTAATCCCCTTGTCTTGCCTGTACTGCAGTGCAAGGGGAATAGCAAGTTATGCACACGGGTACTTTCACAATTTCCTTTTTAAAAACTACAAACAATCTAGAGGAACCAGGGATCCAGTACGACGGGGGAAGGTCACCCTTAAGGTAGCCGCCTGGTTGAAGGAATTTTGCACGTCTGAGGCCTAAAAGCGTGGGAGCACTAGAGGTGACACAGACATGCGCATCAACTCTCTCATCGCCTCTACGCGCAAAGCACTGAACTGGCGTGCAGTCTTGCCGTCGATAACGCACGTCTATGAGACTTTCAGCGAAGACCCTACCATTTTATGACGTAATAATAAAATAAAGGTTTCATGCACGCTCCTATTTCTTTTTAGACTACTTTCCGAAGGAAAGAAAGGCTTACAAGATCACTTTCCCGCCTGAGTGTATGTGTGTGTGTATGTATGCGTGTGTTTGTGTGCCCCCCCCCCGCCTTTTTTTTTCTTTTCAAATTTTGAATGCTTAAACCGAATTTCACCAAATTTGGTAATGTACTTAGTATGTACACCTGACTTTTATAGTTTTCGACCACGTCAGCACTTACTTTCAAAATGGCAGCCATTTTAAAATTGTGGGTGATGTCATATCGAGGGAACAATTTAACCGATTTTAACCAAATTTAGCATGCTGCCAGACCATTGTGTAAGCATTTTTTTGGAGATAGAAAAAGTTTTTGGTCTGCCATTTTGGAAAATAATACCAATTTAGAATTATATATTTTATATTATATCTCGAAAACTATTCAACAAATTCTCACTCAATTTGGCATGCAAGTAATACTATGGTAGGCCATGTAAATGTAGGTCATTGAACTAGATTAGTGACTTATTTTCAAAATGGTGGCCATGTTAATGTTTTGAGTTTTTTAGTATGTCTGCCATACCATTTAACAACCATTTCTGTTGAAAAGACAAATTAAAACTCACAGGTTGAAGTAACATCGAGATACGATTGAACAAAGCCGTCGGAACTCAACAGATGCACACTTAGTCAAGAATGGAACAAGTTATAATTGATCGCGAAGGGATCAAGGACAAGTGAACGAGCACATACAGAACTGAATTCGAACACAGCTGTGAACTCATCATAATCCCGGTATAAAAATCCATCACAGCTCCAGGAATTAACTGCCTACGAAACTATGTAGAGAACTGTGGATGGCATGTAACGGACAAAGTGGTGTAGAGTGAAGAGATTTCGGTGGCTTTGAACAGCGATGTCTGGAAAGACAGGGATGTAGAGGAGCCGGGACGCCGTCTCGGCAGTCAATGCGAGGATCTTTATGTTATGCATTCCCGTTCAATAATCATTATTATGCATTCCCGTTCAATAATCATTATTATGCATTCCCATTCCATAATCATTATTGTTTTTTCCGTGAACTTTAGGAAAACAGAAAGACAATAGCCCACAAATTATGATTTAATGCCGTGCACACTTTGTTTAGAAATAATGACACATCATATAGACATGTGGGACGACTTTATAAATGAAGACGTTCGGATGATAAACTACCATCATTGTATAATTTGAAGTAGAGCTGATTCTTGAACCCTACTTGTGTTGCTGCAACATTGCAGTGCACACCTCCTGCCACCCTTCTCCAGCGCCTGTCTGCCTGTAAGTAGTAAACTCAAGCTAGCTTTGTTCTTTTGTTGTTCACTTCAGAACTGTACAATATTAAATATATAGCCTATTCGTAGAATCTTCACACATTTTAAATGAAACCTTTGAAAAATCACCCTATCTATGATTCGTTTTGTTGTTTCCTAAATATGTAATACCTCAAGAGTTTTATACTTTTATTAACATTAAACTATCTTATTTCTGGTTGAAATAAAATTTTACTAATATTTTATTTATAAATTATAATAGTCCATTTATAAATGACATAAATTAAATCAGCGAGGAAATAGGCGTGATGGTAATGACTAGTAAGAAATAGTTCTCGCGCGGAGTTTACGGTGATTGAAATGTAGGTAAGGAGGTTACAGCGGTGTTAGCTACACGTGCTTATTAAGACAAATACTAGTAGAAAAATTGTTGTGCATTATGTTTAAATGAATCATAGTTTAGAGAAATGACATATTTTGTCACAGTCAAAGGCTTATTAATTATTTAGTAATAACCGCTGACGCCCTTAGTGAGGACTCCCCCAATCCCCTCTGGCTTCACCCATTCCTAACCGCCCTCCTCAATAACACCATGGTGAAAGCATTCCGGGACTGCTAAATCGAGGGCTGCATCCGTGACCGGACATAAGGTTAGTTCGCAAACCTTGCGGAATGCCGGAAGTGGCGGACACGCGAGCTGGGGCAAATATGCGGCAAGCGCCACAGAAATGCGGTGCGCAGCGCACGAGGAAGCAGCAAGCAGCCATTCCTCGGGAGTATGAAGCGCATCTCGGGCTTCGCCCATGAGGAGACACGAGGTGCGTTGGAAGCGTTCCTGGAAAGCACAGTCCGTGATGCAGCCCACCTACGCCCAACGTTTCCAGGAGGAAAACCAGACTCTGGCTGTGTTCCACTTTAACGAGATCACCACGTCACCACTTATTTCCTGCGAAATTGATATGTATGTTTTATAACTTGCGATTTACCGTTCTATTAACTTTGAATATCAAAAATTCAGGGAGGCCAAGGTAAATTTTTTACCCCGGGCAGGCTGGTGCGAATTTCTTTTTGACGTTCTTCTATATTTTTACTTTTCACACCTTTTCTGACCCCCGTCTACAGGACCAATGCAAGGATATTCCTTCAATCACCTCTTTTTAACATAAAACATCGTATGGGAGAATGTAAATATTCTGTATTTGCTATAGGAATAGTTTTAATTTTTGTAATAAAAGTGAGTGAATGTTGTAATATATGATTTACAGTAAGCCTACTCCAATTGCAAGTTTTATTTTCGGTTCTTGAAGAGATTATATTTTAAACCTATGTACAATAAAACAAAATTACGCCTTGTACCTGAGATAAGTGGCTCGTAGAATGAAATGATCGCTACACAAATTGTTAAACTTATGCTACCATGCTATTAAACTGTGCATCTCATGCACTTAGGATTTCCGAATTGAAAAAATTCTTAGATGTGAAAATGGACACTTACATCAACTACAAAAATTTGTGACATAGATTTAGCACCTCTTTACAAGCTGAAGCCCTGGGTTATTGCCTGGCCCTTAAACAGACTCTTTAAAAATGGCAAAACACACAGCGCTGATATGGTCAGTTTAGAATGTAATATATGAATACAACATAAGTTATTATAAAAAAACGAATTCATATCACACCAGAGATAAATATTTAGTAAATTAAGATGTTGAAATGCTTACTAAATACACGCTGTTACGTGTCGCGTGCCTTCATCGTTCCCCTTGCTCCGTACTGCCGAGAGAACGAAGGAATGTTTGAAGGTTAGACGAGCGATAATCCAAGATGTGCGTTTATTGTTACAAAGGTGTCCCACCGCACAACTTCTGCGTTCCGCCACGATAAGTTTTTTGAGGCTTGCACATTCCTGACCTTCAGCTGATTGAATTTCTGCATTTATCTGAAGGAATTTTCTGGTTTAATGCCAAGCGTGACCACGGGACGGGGAATCTTCCAGATCAGGGCTACTGATATTATCTAAGCCGTGACGGGCCTCCAAGAAGACGGTTTGTAGTGTGGAGAGTTTGTATGTTTGTGCGACCTTGAGCGACGGGTGTGCGAAGACGACAAGCCGGCAGAGCGTCGAGTGACCAGCGAGAGTGAAGTCTGCGGACTGCGAGCATCGGTGCAGTGAAGAGTGAGACTGGCGGGCGGGACTATTGAACTGGATGCGTGAGTGCAAACAATTTCAAATGAGGTAAATATATATACTGAACACGTGTTTGTAATAAGTGAGAACTTAGTGGCTATAATCAATATTGCGCTCACTGAGAATCAAAAGAGTAATTGTAGAGACTGATATTTTAATTTGGTAAATAATAGCAGTGTGAATAAATTAAAAATAAAATTTAGTTCATTTATTTTTATAAAGACATCCATCCCTCACGAACAGTATCGAGCGGCAGCGGAGACCACATGTCTTCGCAGCAAAGGCATCTTTCAGGATTTGTGTAAACAATATCAGAGACCGGAGAATACTGTACCGACACGGATGAGTCCATCACATCGTTGGAAGAAAGAGCCCCCATTGCTTGCACATGTAAAACAGTCATTTCGGGCTATCCATTTTCCAGCTTCGGTACGTTGCCAGCATCCAGCAGCATGGAACCTTCAGGTATGTTATCGCTTGTAGCCAAGTCACCCATCTGGAAGCCGCGAAAGGGTGGTGTCTGGGAGCCCATGGAAGGGTGGTATTTGGGTGCTCAGAAATGGTGCTGTCTGGGTGCTCCAGAAGGGCGTCTCCGTTGCGATACCGACTGTTACTATAGGTGCGGTGCCGGATTCTGCCATGGTCTCCGATGGTGCAGCGCCACTTCGCCCTGAGGCCCTAGATGCAGAGGCATCCATCTTTTCGAATAATTCCCCCACATTATTTAGGAGAGCCTCGTCACTCTTGGACCAGAAATCAATCGATGACATTACGAAAGTGGTTGCTAATTTCCTTAAAGTAGCCACAGCACGGAGTCTTCAATACCAATACAACTGTGGCAATCGATGCCCAAACTAACACCTATAAGCGAGTGCCCATCCCTCTCATATAATTATC
>NQII01004289.1:12854-25409 GCA_002778355.1 Clitarchus hookeri
GTGAATAAAAAAAAAACTAAATATTCAACTTTATTGCTAGGTAGGCACGACCCTTAAATAAGTTACCATTATTATTTTTCTTTTAATATATATATAAAAACATTGTGTCCGTTTGTTCGGACACGTGTAACTTCCGAAAAAAATCAACCGATTTTCATTCCGTTTTTTTTATAAACTTCCCTTTCGTTCCCACGAGTGTTTTTACACTTTTTTTTTTATCTGTATTGCCAGCAAAGGTACTAAAATCTGTAAAAAGCTCATTTTTACCATGCTTTCGCGTCAGGAAGCGCCTTAGTCAACAATGCAACGTCAACAATGCAATGTGAACAATGTAAAGTTGCAACCTAGCAACAGATCTACATATCTATCTATATAAAGACGATATATCGATATATCGATACCTATCGATATAAAGATATATATCAATAATTATCGATATAAAGATATATCGATATATAGATACTTATAAGAACGTCAATGCTTGATATATCGATACTAATATATATGTCGATACTGATCGACAAGCGAACATGTCACATACAAATCTGTGGAAGAGTTGTATTACGTTTCACGTGAAGAACCACACAATTCCCAGGAGTATAGCAAGTTATCAAATGTTGAGTAGGCACGCAAACACCTGAAGTCACTGAATATAACCAGTGGTCCAATCCATCACATTTTTCTTCGTAGGTATGTAGTGATCCAGACTCTCAGAACGAATAGGTGATTTTAGAGTCTTCCAGATATGACAAGACGTACAGGTTCTCCGGATGAAATTGCGTGATCTTGCTCACACGGTGACTCGTACTCGACTGTGTGACTAATATATTTTCGGGTTCGATTTATATACACACATTTTTTTCGCCTTGTGGAATGACATTATCCAAACACGTAACTGTAAAATGGTCAGGTATCTCGTATTTCACACATCCTAAGATCACGCATAGGAGTTGCAGCTGGTGTTTGCAGCAACTATTAAAGATAATTTTGCATCTACACCAGCACATGACTGTATTTTTCTCCGACTCTGCATCGTGCCAAATCACGCATTCAAGCTCTTCTCAAACGCTGGCTGGGATACAAAAAAATATTTTTTATGCTAGGAGATATACACTAAAGAGCCAAAAAATCTGGTACACCTGCCTAATATCGTGTAGTCCCTCGCTAGCACGCAGAAGTGCCGCAGAGCCTCCACCAGCTTGAACAGTCCCCTGTTGACATGTAGGGTCCATGGATTCATGAGGATGTCTTCATACCCGTACACGTCCATCCGCCCGATACAATTGGAAACGAGACTCATCAGAACAGGCAACGTGTTTCCAGTCATCAACAGTCTAATGGCGGTGTTGGCGGGCCCAGGCGAGGCGTAAATATTTTTGTCGTGCAGTCAAGAAGGGTACACGAGTGGGCCTTCGGCTCCGAAAGCCCATATCAATGATGGTCCGTTGAATAGTTCGCACGTTGGCACTTGTTAATGCCCCAGCATTGAAATCTGTGCCAATTTGAGAAAGGGTTGCACGTCTGTCACGTTTAATGATTCTCGTCAGTCGTAGTTTGTCCCGTTCGTTCACGATCTTTTTCCGGCCGCAGCGATGTCGAAGATTTGATGTTTTACCGTATTCCCGTATTCATGGTACACTCGTGAAATAGTCGTACACGAAAATCCAAATCTTATCGCTACCTCGGAAAAGCTATGTCCCATCTGTCGTGCGCCGACTATAACACCACGTTCAAACTCACTTAAATCTTGATAAGCTGCCATTGTAGCAGCAGTAACCGGTTTAACAACTTTGCCAGATGCTTGTGTTGTCTTATATAGGCGCTGCCGACCGCATCGCGTTACTCTGATTTGTTCCATACCTCTGTTATTTGCATACGCACGCCTATACCTTTTTTTTTTTTTTTTTTTTTATTCTCCAGTGTATAACAGTGTTTAAATCTCCGTGAGTAGAGCATGCCACTCGTAAAGTAACTGGTTGTTTTTCGAAGCGTTCACCAAAGAACTCCGATCTGTTTCTTTCCTCATTTTACGAAGGGAAGAACACCCATGATCGTCCTGTACGTCGATTATTTCCAATTCGTTTATGCAAAAATTACTCATTTAATTTTTTCTGCTCGGGCCCCGCGACATAAATCGATCCTCGTGGATACTGCATCAGCAAGTAGCTCAGCACATTTCCCACCTGATGATAGGCAATCTTCCCTTCGCCCCAGCACAGTCTGGGGCAGTACTTGGTCAACCAGGCGTTTGTTTTTTTTGCTCTTTTCTTCCAACATTTTCCATGGACACGGAGTTTCGAAGTTTGCGGGTTCGAGTCACGCCGTGACAATCCATGACTGCGATTTCCTTAAGCACGAAGTCATCGTGGCTTAATTAACCTTGCAAGCTCCATGCGTATTTACGTGCGTAATTAACTGATTATTTTTGCCAAGCAGGAAAAACAATTGTACTGAACGATCCTGCCATGCAGTATCAAGCAGTGGACTGCGGTATTCGCGGGCACATATTCCTTGCTGATTATTTTGATCCAGCAGTCGACTGTAACATTTCGCACGCTCTCGCTCTGCTTCGATGTATCGAATACCAGCAAAGGTGCCCTGTCTCGGAAATTTTCGGGGCTCAGGATGGGATGCGCTTCGCGTCCGTAATGCAATGATTGGAATTGCGAATACATATAATATAGCAAAGTAAAACCTTCTTGTTGGAGTGTAGAGTTCAGGTCGATATATGGGCAGATTTCGCTACTAAGAAATATCTTTACGTTTTTTGACTTTGCAGTGGCGGAATGTAGACTTGTCGGCTCCGATACTATGCTGTTTGTTCGTCTAAAGCACCAGTATGATGTAAAGGGGGTTTTCTGTGCTGGGAGACGTGTTTAATACCCAGTGATGTCGCGTGGCGGCAGACAGGGCCGGGCAGGTGACCAGGCTCCAACGTCTGAATGCTATTCCAATCACTTTTTCTGGCTTGGCATTATTCAACAGCTTGACATGGGGTCATGTAAGGGACAAACCATTGTATGGTGTTCGAAGTAAGAGAGACGGGCTGCGTGTTTTCTCCGACTCCCAACTCGGCGTCCAAATGCGATGTGGCCTGCATAATCACCAGTTCCTGCCTCGCTACTATTATTATTTTATTACAATCATCGGTGAATCCCAGCAGCAAGGAGAGCGGAAAGCATACTTCGAACCTTCCTTCGGTATAAATGGGAACACTGTAGTAATCTTCGATTCTCCAGCTTGCCAACTTGGCTGCAGAGAGATGGTTGGGCGTGGGCGATAGGTAATTTTGTATCGACGAGGTTATGCCCACCAGCGAATGGTTGATGGCGACGCCATTTATCTCATAAACTACGTGGCTCTAAAAGGTGCAGAATCCCATTAAGAACCAACTTGGCGGTCGGGTTGGTCCGATCTTCCTTCGTTAGCCTGCCTCTTTGAGCACAAAGGACTGGCTCGGCAAGGTGTAAATATCCTGACGCTGTATAGGTATTCGAACCTCCCTCCCGAGAGCGAAAGGTCCGACAAGATAAGGCTCGTAACAGTGCATTTCGATTTTATAAAATTTATCGTCGAATTCTTGGCATTTATCCAAATCGAGGGTTTCGTCAACCATGGCGGTTTACTTTTAAACCGAGGACATAGAGAAACACTGCGTTTACAAGTGTTAGCCCAACGAGTCTTCGTGGCTTACTGATCTCGGGCTCGATATACCGTACTCATTTATACATTTTTGTTTTCCAGGCGAAATTTAGTCCCATCGTTTCAGGTGCAGGCGAAAGTGATTTCTTCGTTTCGGAAATTTACCAGTTCATCGTTTTGGTCCACGATGGAAATGGCTACTTCGTGGATGCTATTTGCGACGTTGGATAGCAAATGAGCATTTTTGGACATTCTACGATTTTATATCCAGGACCTACAGTGAGGGCGAACTCGTAAATAGTGCTGCTCAGTTTCCCATTCACGTAACTGCAACTTGCCAAATTACTGTTTATTCGTATTACATTAACCGGAAATATGTTGATCGCACCCGAAGATACATGTTTTTTCCCTGCTTCGTTCACGCTGGCTGTGAGCCCCAGCATGGCCCCGATCGTATCCGGTTCTGTGAAATCTACATCTGCGGTGCAAAACATTTCGGCCTTCAGGGTATTCGGTTTTCGTACAGTTCGAATGCAATATCGTGTGGCAGCGATTTCTTTATGAAGTATTCCATATCCTTCAGATCGAATGACCCGGTGGGAATGACGATTTCCTTCGCTGGCCCCATAACTTAATACCGAAAACTGGAATTATTATATTCCTCGATGTTGGATATGGAGCTGTAAGTTTGAAAATCCACTAGCCCCACACATGATTCCCCCTCCATTTGTAAGGGACGTTTGACCACTCAGAATTATAGACAACTGATGACATCGGTATGGCTCACATACCTTTTTTATTCCCCGGGAATTGTATTAATTTTTTTTTGTTTTATTACTGGAAATCTGGATTGCTTAAAAATCTCAGACACAAGTGTCTACAGTTCCTTGTGTAAGGCATCTGTTCTATTTGGTAATTGTAAGTTAGTTTGGTATATTTTAAATACTTGCACAATTCAGGCGGTGGACGTAAATTCCCAAAACTATCACAATTGTCTTCGTGTTTGTCCTTTTTACGTAGCCCACCCAGTGCGTACCGGGCCCGACTGTCGTGTCCAGATTAGTTATGGCACATTCGTGTCTCTTGGATTTAGGGGGCAAAGCATCTCTCATGAACACTCCGCGGAAATTAGGAATTTTCAATTTGCGCGCAAACAGTTCCAAATCCACGTTCGTCAGTGAGCATCTAGGCAGATTCATTTTGATATCCTTCTTCGATTATCCCCCCCCCTCCCTATGCAATTGATACTCCTCTTCCACGACACGGGTGGCGAATGTAGAGCCTTGGCTTTTTTATTTCCCCATGACTATAACTTCCGATTTTATGTTATGGCGGTGGGTTTCCTCTGCCTGGTTTCGATCGTTCGAAGCCCGCTTCACGGCGCTTAAAACATTCGTGACTGCCGGGTAATACCGGCCAGAGCACCGATAGCAGGTACCAGTGCGGGCAGGACACCTCCTACCTTGTCCTTCCCTTTCCTCTTCGTCCTTCCAGGGCGCTGCGATTGCCTTCTGCTTGCTTTTAGACCCATGCCTCGTTTAACTTTGGCTTTCATGATGTTGGATACGCCCCAGGCGGCTACTTTTTCTCCGAGCCCAGTGGCTGCCGATTTTCTTATTTCGTCGGCTTTCTATGCAAGTGTCTTATCTGCGAGGTGCCGAGCTTGCAGATCCTTGTACTGGGAATATGCGATGTCGTGCTGCTTGCACGCTTCGTCCAGGGCGTTTATGCCCGTCTTGTTGCATGACGGCCTTTCAGCTAGCCTTGTTCCCGGCCCGCAGAACCTGTATCCTGGAATGTAAAGTTCGTACGGGAGATTATTGATTAGTGAATCGACGATCCCACGGCCGGATTTCACCGTTTTTACTTTACTGCACATTGAATTAAATTGAACTAAAACATTATAAATGTTCTTCTTTTATAGAGTTTTATTTTAGTATAATGGAGGTAAGTGAGCATGAAATGAGTCTCCCTTGCGTATCAGAAGGGAAGATGCTGATACCGAGCAAGAATCACATCATGGTGCTTGGTTGCCTAACAGCATGCGAGGTCTGATTTGTGAGCCGTCCGGTGCGGTGAACATGCGTCCGACTGAGCCTGCTGGAAGAATGGAACGGCCTTCAGTTCGAGAACATGCCTGTTTATTCAAGATCGCTCCAGCAACTGATATAACAGCAATTGGCATGAGTACTGCAGGCGATGGATGGCGTGGGTCATTTCCCCTGCAGCGAAAACGAAAGGGTGGTGCCTCCGAACGAAGCTCTTACAAACTTGATATTTGTCTTCGATGACATTGCCTGCGAAAAACCAAATTATATTCAAAAATACTTTGGCATGGGACGGCATGCGAACGTGGATTTCGGGTACCTCAGTCAAAATTATTCCCGTGTACCCAAACAACTGCTTCGCGACAGTGTGAATTTGCTCGTTTTGTTTCGCATGGACGACATTAATTTACGACACGTTTACGACGATCATGTACATACAGACATGACTTTTGCAGAATTCAAAGATCTGTGTTCTTTGTGCTTGAAATACAAGTTCGGTATATTGGTAATCGTAAAGGACTGCTCACTACAGAAAGGCCGGTACAGGCGTGAGTTAGATCAGTTTTTCCTACGAATGCAACCATAAATCACAGAAGCATGTCTATCGTTCGTTGCGATGACCTTGAGCGCGGGAAAAATCACTTCACCACTGCACACAGAGAAGACTCGTCCCTTATCCGTCGACAATTGTAAAGTGTGAAGAATGAAGTGGGTGAAGATTTGGTGGCGGCCGATAAATTCATAGCGACCATGGAGCTGAGGGAGAAGATTTATTTAGGTCTAACTTACTACTTCGCGCTGCAGATTGAATTTGGTGTGTGGACTAGCGTGGATTTGTGTATGGATGGTTGTGGATTCGTGTGTGGATTGGTGTCGATTGGTGTGTGTGTGTGTGGTGTTTATTGTGGTGCGGATTTATGGAAAGATTGCGAAAGAAGAGCACAGGAGATAAGACTGTTTATCGCCCTTGTACATTCCAAGTCCTAAGGGCCTATCGCTATTGGTATTTCAATTAATGCTAAGTATGCTCATAAAATAGATATTAGATGCTGATCCATTCCATGGTTATAACATTACTTGGGCAGGTGGTTGCTACGCATATGAAGGCCTTGGATTTTCTCACATTTACATATATTAAAAAAAGTTCTGAGTAGTATACTTACAACTACATAACAGTCGAGACAATGAATAATGTACACATTCTGACATGAGATAATATTTATACTTCAAGAGAGAAGACTGGAAATGTAGTACCTGAATAAAAGTTTTTTTTGCATGTTTCCACAACACTCTAAGCATAATTTCACTACAAATAAAAATAAATAAATAATTTTTTAATTTTTCTTTGGTTGGATAACTACATATTTTTTATTTGACATACNACTACAAATAAAAATAAATAAATAATTTTTTAATTTTTCTTTGGTTGGATAACTACATATTTTTTATTTGACATACCCTATGCCTATTAAACCAATATGTCCACCATTGTTCTGCCCTCAAAAAGCGAGCCTTTCAAACCCTGTATACCGGAAATGGTGCTGTGGGTACCTCCAGAAATGAAATTAAAAAAAAATTTTAAATAATTATTTTACACTTTTTATTTCTGTAATTACATAGAAGTTTTTATAATTTTTGGAAATTTTTTGAATTTTTTTTTAAGGTCATTCAAGGTCATGTGTCAAAGTCAAGGTCACTTGGATGGTAGTTGGGTGACATTTTAACNACTACAAATAAAAATAAATAAATAATTTTTAAATTTTTCTTTGGTTGGATAACTACATATTTTTTATTTGACATATCCTATGCCTATTAAACCAATATGTCCACCATTGTTCTGCCCTCAAAAAGCGAGCCTTTCAAACCCTGTATACCGGAAATGGTGCTGTGGGTACCTCCAGAAATGAAATAAAAAAAAAATTTTAAATAATTATTTTACACTTTTTATTTCTGTAATTACATATAAGTTTTTATAATTTTTGGAAATTTTTTAAATTTTTTTTTAAGGTCATTCAAGGTCATGTGTCAAAGTCAAGGTCACTTGGATGGTAGTTGGGTGACATTTTAACATGACAGCCAGAACACTGGAATAACTGAGCATGAGGTTGGTTTCGGATCCAGACCCCGTTATGTTCTAACCTACAATTTAAAAATTTAAAAATTTTAAATTTCTTTTATGTGTTTTGATTTTTGGAAATTTGTAAATTCTTTTAAATTTTTTGTGTTTTGAAGGCCAAATATCATCGCATTAAAGGTTGAAGATCAACGTCAAAGTCACCGACATCTAACATGGCTGATAAGATGAACACTGTTCGACCTGGCGAGGCGGTCGTGTCGGGAGCTTAGTTGATCCACTTGTCATCGAACCCCGGATCTCATACATGTACATCTTCACATTATTTATTTAAAAAAACATTTAAATTTTAAAATTTCTTATGGTTTTTTGGGAATTTTATAATTTTTCTGTAATTTTTTGGGATTGTTTGTGTTGAAGGTAATTTAAGGTCCTGGTTAAATGGTCAAGGTCAAGGTAATGGGTCAAGGTCAAAGGTCAGCTAAATATAATATGGTGGTTGGGTGACCGGAATGATAGATTATGAACTGCGGGCGTGGGGCAATTAGCCAATGAGAAACTTTGATGGAGCAATTAAATATATTGGAAGGAGGAGGTGTTGGTGAGGGGAGTGGAAGGGGTCAGTCGTCTGCTGGGCGTGGTGCTGGGGGACCTCCGGAAATGTAAGTTTTTAAAAAATACATTTTTTTTTAATATTTTTAACACTTTTTAACTATTTTTTATACAATTTATTTAACTTTTTTACAAATTTTATATACATATTTGGANAATATTTTTAACACTTTTTAACTATTTTTTATACAATTTATTTAACTTTTTTACAAATTTTATATACATATTTGGAAACTTTTTGGACTTTTTTTGTGGTATCAAGGTTAAAGGTCACCGGGGAAAAATGCCAAAGGTTACCGACATCCAACATTGGGGACAAGATGGCCACCGGCCGACCGGAATGACAGAGCATGAACAGCTCCGAGCTCCGATCCCAGATCCCGATGGGCGTAATTATTTTTAGAATCACATTACAGCAGCACCAACAGGTGGCGAAGTCCATCATCTCGTGTTGTATTTACTTTAGAGCGAAATGTAAGCATACTACTAGCAAAAAAATGATTTTAGATAATATTATAGACACAGTTTATTTATGGGGAAATATCTTATTAAATATTATTCCTCTTTGGGGTATTTTAAACCGTCCTTGTTTTATCTGTGGAGTGTCCTCAAAACGTGTATGTCGTTTGATTTCCACTTTCGTTTATGAGACACCTTGTTGGCCTTTTTTTAATATAAAAACAGACTCGAGGCTTTGAAAGACTGGCAGAGGGATATTTTAAGTTACAAAATACTATTTAACCCCGTAAAGACTAAATTATTTATATTAACACAATTAAAAAGACTGCCGCACCTGAAACACGTCAGTTTACATACTATGTAGCACTAATTGGGGGTTTAAATTGGTAGGAATCGGAAGATTGGTCCTCGAGATATGGCATAAAAACTCCATGTTTTTTATTTGACGATCTTCATAAATGGTGTACAAACTAGGTATGTGCTAGCATATTCAATGACTGTATACTGCCAGCATAAAAATTAAGCTAAAATCGGTTTCATATTTCCGTAGATATAGCACACTAAGCGTAACACTTTGTAGACTATGCTCGAGTGAAGCTCGAGCAAAGCTAATTTGAAAATTTATTTTTTGTTCAGAACAAAACTCGCATGGATGTGCAGTCTTTGTTCGGTTAGTGTTTAACACGACCTCACAAGAATATGGCGGTGCATTTACAATGATATTGCTAACGATAGAATTTACATTTTTATAGCCACTCAAAGGGACACGATTAATTGTAAATCCTTTTATACGATAAAGGACATTTGTTTGGGCCAATATCATATCGGCTGTCCATTGGCTGACGACGGGCCAATAATGAACGTTGTAAAGTACAGGGTAGTGTCCGGTGTGGTATGGACCAATAGGACGATGGTGAGTTCCAGCACATTGTTCTTGTATTTGTGGATATAGGTGACTCACTTCTAATAGGTGNGACCAATAGGACGATGGTGAGTTCCAGCACATTGTTCTTGTATTTGTGGATATAGGTGACTCACTTCTAATAGGTGACAGTAAATGTGTGCAGACCTCGACGCGTTAAATTATTTTATAGTAGCCATTCTGAAAATAAGTATAGTATGTCACACTTAAAAAATACAGATATTTATATGGCCTACCACAGTATAAATTCTTCGCCAAGTTTTGTAAGAATGAGTTGAATGTTTCTCGAGATATGACAAAAATTCTATTTTTTTGTAGGGCTATCTTACAAATTAGCAGTGAAATGAGGCTCTGTATAGATAAATTTAATGTATTTAATAGGTACTGCCAGCATGCAAAGTTAAGTTGTAATTTGTTTCGTTAATACAAATCTGAGCTAAATACTTATATAGTCACCATTTTGAAAATAAGAACCTAACCTACTTAAAACAAACCAGTTTAAACCACCTGCTGCATTGCTATTTGTTTGCCAAATTCGGTAGGAATCTGTCCATTGTTTCCCTAGAAGATATTACATTAAAACTATATTTTTTACAAATGCCAGAAACAAGATGCTCCGTGTAGACGCATTTGATAGTTGTAACATATACTGCCAGCATTCAAAATTAAGTTGGAGTTGGTGAATTAGCTTCGACGATAAAGAATACTAAACTAAAATGGTTATAAGAACGCCATTTTGAAAAAAAATTGTCTGACCTTTTTAATTTATACTAATTTACACTATTTGCCACAACATAATTTGCTTGCCAAATTTGATAGCAATCTATCAATTGTTTCCCGAGAAGATATTTCATAAAAACTGTATTCATTCGCATTGCGAAATCTTTCCAAATGGCGGACAAAATATACTTAATGTATATACAGTTTATAGATTTAATATATACTGCCAGCATACATAGATAAGATTGAACTGATTACATGATTTCGTCGAAATAGCATTCTAAGCTAAAATAAATATATATCCGCCATTTTGAACATAAGCGTCTGGTGTATTTAAACATACCATTTTACATAATCTGCCGAAGCACTACTGCTTAACTAAAAGGGATCGGTAAATTGTTTTCCGGGATATGACATAAACTATTTATTTGCGTTGTACTANGGATATGACATAAACTATTTATTTGCGTTGTACTAACTTGCAAAATGGCGGGAAAAGATTATTTTTGTAGATACATTTTATATATGCAATTTCTACTGCCAGCATACAAAGATAAGNGTTTCCCGAGAAGATATTTCATAAAAACTGTATTCATTCGCATTGCGAAATCTTTCCAAATGGCGGACAAAATATGCTTAATGTATATACAGTTTATAGATTTAATATCTACTGCCAGCATACATAGATAAGATGGAACTGATTACATGATTTCGTCGAAATAGCATTCTAAGCTAAAATAAATATATATCCGCTATTTTGAACATAAGCGTCTGGTGTATTTAAACATACCATTTTACATAATCTGCCGAAGCACTACTGCTTAACTAAAAGGGATCGGTAAATTGTTTTCCGAGATATGACATAAACTATTTATTTGCGTTGTACTAACTTACAAAATGGCGGGAAAAGATTATTTTTGTAGATACATTTTATATATGCAATTTCTACTGCCAGCATACAAAGATAAGNCAAAATGGCGGGAAAAGATTATTTTTGTAGATACATTTTATATATGCAATTTCTACTGCCAGCATACAAAGATAAGTTGTAATTGATCACATGGATTCGTCGGTTTGGCATTCTAAGCTAAGGTAGTTATAAAGCCACCATTTTGAAAAAATGTGTCTGACATATTTTAAACTTGCCATTTAACATTGTGTACTGCAGTACTACTTGTTTGTCAAATCTGGTAGGAATCGGTTAATTGTTTACCGAAATATAAAATAAAAACTTTATTTATCCGTGTGGCATTATATTAAAAAAATGACTGACAATAGTGTTTGTGTTGGCATAAATGATGCTTGTAATATATACTTTCAGCATACAAAATTTGGTCGAAATTGGTTTAATGGAATGGTAGACATACCAAATAAACCAAAAATATTTGTATGGCCATCATTTTGAAAATAAGTACCTAATGAAGTTTAAACACCCAGGTTTGCCTGACCTATCATAAAATTACTTATGTGCAAAATCGTGTAAGTATTAGTTTAGTAATTTTCGAGATATTACATAAAATCATTATTTCTTCATTTGGTGCTATCTTACAAAATGTCGTATTAACAACAATATCCATCTCACAATTTAATTCCTACATGATGCTTTGACAGCATCCAAAATTTGTTTCAAATCGGATCAAATGTTTCCGAGATATGACATATCACCCTAAATATTAAAATAGCCACCATTTTGAACATAAGTGCCCGGCGTGGTTGAAAACTGTAATTCAGGTGTCCTAACTAAGGACTATATGTGTACCAATTTTGAAGAAATTCGGTAGACGCGTTCAAAAAATGAAGGGGTACACACACGCGCGCACACACACACAACATGAAAGTGATCCCATAAGCCCTCCTTTCCTTCGGAAAGTAGACTAAAAAATGGTGTTTTTCAGAGCGCTATATCTAAAAATATTTGCGTCAGATACATGCCAAAGTACTCAAGGAGCATGCACTGAACCTTGCTCCAGACTTTCCACCAATAAGATGGTAAGGCCGCCGCTTAAAGTCCCGGAGGTACGCACCGCACGACAAGGACACTGCACGCCAGTTCAGAGCCTTGCGCGTAGCGGCGATGG
>NQII01004289.1:25586-63433 GCA_002778355.1 Clitarchus hookeri
GGTGGCCTGGAGCCCTGCCAGCTGCCGTCATGACTCGCAGCGCGCGTCGCTCTGCGGGGCCCTGACACCGTTGCCACCTCCCAGGACGTAGACAGAAGCCGTGTTCAAAGTCAGTGCCTCGTACCCCGTGAGAGTCGCGCCGGACGATGCCGCTGGCCGGAGGGTTTTCCAGGGCATCTCCAGTTTCCTCCCCCCTTTGCGTTCTGGTGCTATCGCATACTCACCTAGCATCGACCTCGTCGGCTCCCAATCCTTTGTTGTTATGAGCCGCCAAAACCTTTCCACTCCACTTCTTGACCACAAACAATTCCCCACGTCCTTTTGATCCTATCCTGATGAAGTGGGTATAATTTCCGACACCCATATTAGTCTCGAAATTATTACATACTTCAACACAAATGTGAAAAAAAAAATTAATTAATTCAACACACTGTCTTGAGTTTCCTTGGTTTGCACACGAAGAACAGTGTCCAGCAAGTGGCGGGAAAGCTGCAAAGCATGTTGTAAACAACTGAAACACGAAACTTGCAGCGTACCTAGGGTTTGTGAAGAGGACTTCGTGGCCCGTGCCCTCAGCTGAGGGAACACAGGCTACTAGGGTGCATCTGTACCCTTGCCATGAGTTCGGACGACAATATCACGTCACACCCTCGATGCCCTTTGCTAGGGAACGAAGCCAGGTAAGGGCCCTTGGCTGGTGACTTCAAACACAGCCCACAGTTCTATAATATACAATTTTATCGTCTTTATAGGAAGACTTTTACCACGAAATGTCTTTACGAGGTGCAATTAAAATATCCCTCTGCCGATCTTTCAAAGCCTCGAGACGGTTTTTATATTAAAACAGGCCAACAAGGTGTCTCCTGAACGAAAGTGGAAATAAAACGACATGCACGTGTTGAGGACAAGGACGGTTTAAAGAGCCCCAAACAGGAATAATAGTTTAATAAGATATTTCCCCATAAATAAACTGTCTCTAGAATATTATTTAAAATGTACAGCGTGAGTATAAAAGAATACCCCAACTTTGAAGTTCTATAATATCAAAACCAAACAACCTACAACCATGATTGACCAATCAAATGAACCGTAGAAACGTGAAGTTTGTTCACCCTGCATTCAAAAATGTTCAATGTGACCACCACGAGCGGCCCGAACGACATCTACGCGATAATCAAACTCGTTCCACACTCTTGTCAGAATGTCCGGTGTTATGGTTTGGATGGTGTCCGTAATTCTCGTTTTTAGATCGTCAATGTTAGCCGGCAAAGGTGGACGAAACACTTGNGTGTCCGTAATTCTCGTTTTGAGATCGTCAATGTTAGCCGGCAAAGGTGGACGAAACACTTGATTCTTTGTGTACCCCCATAAGATCTGTGCTTCTTGGGGGCCAGTGATGAAGAGCCTGGTCACCAGCTGTTCCTCGGCCAATCCAGCATTGCGGCAACGTCTCGTTCAGGTATCCGCAAACAGCTAGGTGCCAATGGGGTGGCGCACCATAAAGGAAACATCAGACTGTCCCTTTCACATTGACATCAAATGCGAGCTCGCTTCCCCCTCACCGCCTCAAACCGAGAGTTACGAACGCCATCTAAACCTTAACACCGATCATGCTGACAAGAGCGTGGAACGAGTTTGATTATCGCGTAGATGTCGTTCGGGCCGCTCATGGTGGTCACATTGAACATTTATGAATGTATGGTAAACAAATTTCACGGTTCCACGGTTCATTTGATTTGTCAATCAAGGTTGTAGGTTGTTTGGTTTTGATATTATAGACCTTCAAATTGGCGGTGTCTTTTATACTCAACATGTATATTTAATTTTTTGATAGTGGTACGCTGACATTTCACGCTAACGTAATTACAACACGAAATGATGGACTTCGCCACGGGTTAGTGTTGCTGCAAAGTGATTCTCATAATAATTACACCCATTGGAAAACTTGTTTTAGTAGAAGGGAATAGGGAAGTCTGGGGCTTCGGGATATGGGATTGGAGCTCGGAGCTGTTCATGCTCTGACATTCCGGTTGACCAGCGGCCATTTTGTCCGCGATGTTGGCTGTCGGTGACCTGGGCCCTTTACCTTTGACTTCAGTAACATTTAACCTCGAAATCACAAAAAAAATCGCCAAAAAAGTATTAAAACATTTATTTAAAAAGTTTTTAAACAATAATAAAAATTATTTAAAAAAACTATTAAAAATGTAACTTACATTTCTGGAGGTTCCCCCAGCAGACAACATACCCCCTCCACTCCCCTCATATTTAACTTACCCTTTCAAACATATTTAATTGCTCTGCCAATATTTCTCATAGGCTAGCTGCCTCAACCCCACCAATCATGCTCTATCGTTCTGGTCACGCAACCACCATATTGAATCCAGGCAACCTTTGACCTTGACCCATGACCTTGACCTGTGCCCAGGACCTTCAATAACCTTGAATACAAAAATCCCCTAAAATTGCAAAAATATTATAATAATGAAATTTTTTTTATAAAAAATATGAATTATTTTGAAAATTATTTAAAGATGTACATGTAGGAGGGCTGGGGTCCGGTGACAGGTGGATTGACCAAGCTCCGGACACGACGAGCCCTCGCCAGGTCGACCGGTGTCCATCTCGTCAGACATGTTGGATGTCGGTGAACTTGACCTTGATGTTCAACCCAGATAATCTTTGACATTGGAAACCCAATAAATCCAAAATAAATCCATAATCCCAAAAATTATAAAGTACGAAATAAAAATTAAACAATTTAAATGTTGAAGGTTTGGACATAACGGGGCTCGGAGCCGAAGCCGGCATCATGCTTTGGCATTCCGGTTTTTTGGCTGCCATTATATGATGTCACCGAACCACCATATTGGATCCAAGTGACCTTGACTTTTTACCTTGACTTTGACCCGTGACCTTGATTGACCTTGAAAACAAAAAAATTCCAAAAATTCCCAAAATTTTTAAAACTTTATATGTAATTAAAAATTTTCAAAAAATTGTAAAATGATTATTTAAAAATTGATTTTCGAAAAATTTACATTCTGGAGGTACCCACAGCACAATGTGCAGTATATGTCTGGCCTCACCAGGGTTTGGGAGGCTCACTTTTCGAGAGCACAACAATGGCGGCCATATTGGTTTAATAGCATAGGNATGTAGGAGGGCTGGGGTCCGGTGACAGGTGGATTGACCAAGCTCCGGACACGACGAGCCCTCGCCAGGTCGACCGGTGTCCATCTCGTCAGACATGTTGGATGTCGGTGAACTTGACCTTGATGTTCAACCCAGATAATCTTTGACATTGGAAACCCAATAAATCCAAAATAAATCCATAATCCCAAAAATTATAAAGTACGAAATAAAAATTAAACAATTTAAATGTTGAAGGTTTGGACATAACGGGGCTCGGAGCCGAAGCCGGCATCATGCTTTGGCATTCCGGTTTTTTGGCTGCCATTATATGATGTCACCGAACCACCATATTGGATCCAAGTGACCTTGACTTTTTACCTTGACTTTGACCCGTGACCTTGATTGACCTTGAAAACAAAAAAATTCCAAAAATTCCCAAAATTTTTAAAACTTTATATGTAATTAAAAATTTTCAAAAAATTGTAAAATGATTATTTAAAAATTGATTTTCGAAAAATTTACATTCTGGAGGTACCCACAGCACAATGTGCAGTATATGTCTGGCCTCACCAGGGTTTGGGAGGCTCACTTTTCGAGAGCACAACAATGGCGGCCATATTGGTTTAATAGCATAGGGTATGTCAAATCAAAAATCTATATTTATCATCCAATGTTAAAAATTATTTAAAAAAAAAAAAATTATTTATTTATCTTTATTTGTACTGAAATTATACGTACATTATTGCGGAAACATGCAAAAAACTCTCATTCAGTTACTACATTTCCAGTCTTCTTTCTTGAATTCTAAATATTATCTGATGTCAGAATGTGTACATTATTCATTGTCTCGATTGTTATGCAGTTATATGTAAACTACTCAGAATGTTTTTAATATATGTAAATGTGAGCAAATCCAAGGTATCCATACGAGTAGCAACCACCTGCCCAAGTCATGTTATAATCATGGAATGGATTAGCGTCTCTTTTATGGGCATACTTTGTGTTAATTGAAATACCAATAGTGCTAGGCCCTTAAGAATTGGAATATACGAGGGCGATAAACAGTATTACCTCTTGCGCTCTTCTTAAACAACAATCCATCAATCTTTCGCAATCTTTCCATAAATCCGCACCACAATAAACACCACACACACAATCAACACCAATCCACACACGAATCCACAACAATCCACACACAAATCCTCACCAATCCACACACCAATCCATACACAAATCCACACACTAATTCGCACACAAATCCAATACCAATCCACACACCAATTCGCACACCAATCGATACCAATTTACACACCAATCGATACCAATTTACACACCAATTCATACCAATCCACACTAATCTTTCGATCAATCCCAATATTTCGATCAATCCCAATATTTAGATCAATTCCAATCTTTCGATCAATCCCAATCCTTCGATCAATCCAAATCCTTCGATCAATCCCAATCCTTCGAACAATCCCGCGATCAATCCTTCAGTATGTCCCCCACCCATATCTATAGAAATTATATTCGTTCAACAGTTTCCAAATTTGTACGTGTCGACAGAATTAATGTTTTGTGTGCAATTAACTATCCATGCATTTCTATACTAGAGTCTTTATTAACATTATATATGTAGATCTTTCCGTTAATAGTCGAGTGCTCATAGCACAATTTTAAAGTTGTAAGGGGAAAAAGGATGCGACACATAAAAATAAAGAAAAACCAATTATTTGATAATAATAATAATAATAATGTATTATTATTTTGTAATTACAATTTCAGAAGTAAGCAGTTCATCACTTCATGCGATATATACCTGATCCTTCAGTTGACTAATTATTGAAGATATCTCGTTAATGCACATGAGTTCCCAGCGTTTTTGAAAGTCAATTAAATATCTGAGTCTATCAACAAGTTCATTCTGGTCGTCGGGAAATAGGTAGCCAGTATTCTCGGCGTCTTCTGCTTTCTTCATGTCGCTTGTTGCAGCAAATGTGTTGGAGGGGTGCTTCAGTGCATTTAGAAAATCGCTATTATCGGCCTTAGCAATATCACTGACTTCGTGTTCATTTCCATCAATCTTCTCTTCATGGTCGTCTTCACCTCCAATTTCGTATTCTATATTACATTTTCTTTTCTTTGTAGCAGGGGTAGTATGCTCATCAGTATTTATAGCCCGACGGCAGTTTATTTTCAAGTTCTTCGACTTCACGTGAAATTCTTGTAACTGTACATTCCACACAAACAGACTCTACTGCACTCATTCCGTCTCTGGCATTAACTGTCTTCTCATAATCGCATGTAGAATCGGTACCCATCGATGCAGCAAGAGGTATTGCCGACAACACTTGCNTCTTCTCATAATCGCCTGTAGAATCGGTACCCATCGATGCAGCAAAAGGTATTGCCGACAACACTTTCTGACTCCCAGTAGACGAATCCTGGCTGATATAGGTATATTCTTTCAATGTATCACCCTGCACAAAATGCATGTCACCAATGTCGTAATGCTTCATCGCGTGAAAATGACTCTTCGTACAGGCCGTTCTCTCATGCCGACGAACATTTTGACCATATGTGAAAACTCGAGCGCAGAATCGGCACTTACGACAACCAGTTAGCGGCGAGGGAGGTCACTGCTCCATGATCTTTGAGGTCAAAGGCAGGCTTTCGTATTCACAANACGACAACCAGTTAGCGGCGAGGGAGGTCACTGCTCCATGATCTTTGAGGTCAAAGGCAGGCTTTCGTATTCACAATTCATCTTCGTGGTATGACGAGAGAGCACTTATAAATCGATGTTCACCTCACGGTGTCAGAACGTCAACTGTAATTTTTCTATATAAATGCGGTTCTTTTTACAGTAAAGAGCTTAGATTGTGCCCACAAAAGGCCTTCCACCATAAAATGTATATGTAAAAATATGGGAGCACTCTGAGAAAACCCATATACTCATTCGGTCCAGAAGAAAACACGCAGATAATTATGTGTACATAAATATACATATACAAAATTATTTTTAATTCACATATTTATATATACATAATTATGTATAGGTATATGAATATGCAAATAAAAAGTTATTCACATTAAATGTATACATAATTATGTATATATAAATATGTGAACATAACATTTTTTAAATTTCTATATTTATATATACATATGCCTACAAGCATATTTAAATAACATATTGTTATTCGAGTGTCCACGGGCGCGAACAGCGGCCAGCCGAGGAGCCGAGGGCGATCCTCCACCTGGNATAACATATTGTTATTCGAGTGTCCACGGGCGCGAACAGCGGCCAGCCGAGGAGCCGAGGGCGATCCTCCACCTGGACAGAGTACGAGACCTCAAGAGCTCCTCACTAAATCATGATCAATCTAGTTAAATATTACCTTACCTGTCTTACCTTCTTCTGTTAACCTTATAGCCTGAACTTCTGTATTACTGATTACTTCTTTCAGAATTGTAAAAATTAATACTTTACTTAACCTTGTTATATTAACTTCATGTCTGGTGCTAACTTCTTACTACTGCTATGCACCTCTTATTTGCTCTTATTCAAGTAGGAGTCAGAACACAACAAAATGCACAATAACAAAGTCGCTACTCAAACGGTACGAGAGAACCTTATCTAATTCATTTGTTTACTGAAGTAGGTTCTNTATATATATATATATATATATATATCTAAATATATATACTGACAAATTTGTTCTGGGCAAATTTATTCATTGCGTCATTTATCCACAGTTATTTCACACTACAAACGTATTTGAAAAAATACGAGCAATAATCATGACGACGAATCACTGTTTTATAAACAGTTTCATATAAATATTCACGAAAATACACTTGACCACGAACTAACGAATGCGAGAGGAACGTAGTCAAAGACTNACAGTTTCATATAAATATTCACGAAAATACACTTGACCACGAACTAACGAATGCGAGAGGAACGTAGTCAAAGACGGCTGTGCTCACTATAAAGATGAACATGTGTAACCAAGCACATGTTTATACAGTCTCTAAAGACAATAATTATATGANGCTGTGCTCACTATAAAGATGAACATATGTAACCAAGCACATGTTTATACAGTCTCTAAAGACAATAATTATATGATCATATTTGCGCGATGCGTAGTTACAGTTCATTCACGCTTACTTCCAACTTTTCTGAAGCCCTGTTAAAGTTCTACTACAAGAATATTCCTCCGCCTCGTGCAAAAAAAGCTAGAAAACTACACCAAAGGAAGAACGCTTCGCATTCGTGCGCACTCAGTGTAATCATGTTTTGCTCTAGAACTAGTCATTACTAGGCATTACCAGAACTCATATATTCTCTCAGGTTTTATTCNGTGTAATCATGTTTTGCTCTAGAACTAGTCATTACTAGGCATTACCAGAACTCATATATTCTCTCAGGTTTTATTCGTATTAATTATAAATTAAATGTTTTTATTTATGTATAGATTATAAGTTAAAGGTTCAATTCAATAAACAATAATGTAGTTTCATGTTGGCACAAGTGTAAAAGGCTTGTAATACGTCACATATATAGTCAAATACCAAACACGTCATACATAGGGTGATTTTTCAAAGGTTTGATTCAAAAAGTGCTGAAGAAACCGCGAATCGACTACAGTAAATATTTTGGTTAAATTTGAAACAATATATTTTAACGTCATTGTTGTTANGTGTAATCATGTTTTGCTCTAGAACTAGTCATTACTAGGCATTACCAGAACTCATATATTCTCTCAGGTTTTATTTGTATTAATTATAAATTAAATGTTTTTATTTATGTATAGATTATAAGTTAAAGGTTCAATTCAATAAACAATAATGTAGTTTCATGTTGGCACAAGTGTAAAAGGCTTGTAATACGACACATATATAGTCAAATACCAAACACGTCATACATAGGGTGATTTTTCAAAGGTTTGATTCAAAAGTGTTGAAGAAACCGCGAATCGACTACAGTAAATATTTTGGTTAAATTTGAAACAATATATTTTAACGTCATTGTTGTTAAGACCGTAGAACCTGGTCTTCGGGTATCTTCGGCATGGATAATATTTATTATATTCAAGTTGGGAAGTTCAACGATTTTAGTTTGGCAATTGCAATTTTTTCCCCACTATGTAAGCGCTAGTGTCGCATGCTACCAGATTTTCTATATATTATACGTAAAATAAAAATAATTACAATAATAATAAATTTAATATAAAATAATTACTTAACTAAGTAAAATCATTTTCTTTTATTCTTCACGTAGTTTAAAAAATTTTGATTATGGGCGACCACTTTGGCGGCAGAAATTTTCCCTATGCCAAACTCTCGAAGAAGAAAATTCGTTTTGTTTTTAACCTGAATAGAATTAACCTTACTATAGATTAGTTTTCGTTATTGCAATCGCCAGGGCTTGCGGGGAACCGGGTCTGGGAGGATGTGTTCGCGCCGGTTCGGTGCATGCACGATAGCGCGGCTTCAGCGACGCGTGTGTGGTGACGTCACGCNGGGAGGATGTGTTCGCGCCGGTTCGGTGCATGCACGATAGCGCGGCTTCAGCGACGCGTGTGTGGTGACGTCACGGGCGGCAGGCCGTGTTTGTTTGGACTGCCTCCTGGTCCGGCCACCAGGGCCGCGCCAGTCGGTCGCCGCCTTTCGTTTGCAGCGGACGTTGTTACGCAGATCTCCTGCTGGCTGCTATAGAGGTACGTCTGACGCCGAGTGTGCGTGTTGTGTGCCTGCATATGCGTGCTGTGCCGGATTAACATACGAGCAGACGTAGCATCTGCCACGCGCCCCGCGATAACTACGATAAGTAGTGAGATTTCAAGACAAATTATATTTCAACACACTGTAGGGTCGTGTACCTATCTTGAATGACTGAATTACTTTTTGACACGCGTTGTCTGTCTGCACACAAATCACGTAAGAACCGTGCCGTGCTGAATTTCGAGTGGCCCGGTCGGATATGAAAACGCCTATCAAGCAGATAGCAACCAATGGCAGCAGAACAAACTGCTATTGGGTGACTATAGTATTAAACTCTGCCGTGTACTCATATTTTTTTCGCGAAAAATCACTAGCCCTTATATTTGGTTAAAATTTAACGTTACTCGTTTAACTGGGTATATGCTTATGCCAGCTATTTTCGTACAGATCTGCCGTGGTGCGAGGATTAATATGACTGACAGTTCTTTGGAGTCATGTTTTCCAAATGCCCTGCGCATCTGTCACTAGTGTCTCCTAATTGCAATGAAGAACGCTTATTTTATGAACTGAGGCGGATAAAAAAATTGAACTGAAGAGTACTATGGGGACAAAAATAGACTGAACAGTTTTACCGTAAGCATCGAACATGACATTTCGTGTGAAATAAACATTTCAGATATCAACACAGTTTGTCATTCTAAATCTAAAAAGCGTAAAATTCACACTGCACTTTTTAAACAAATAACGACGTTGAAAATGATATATATATATATATATACACACACACATATATGTATATATATATATATATATATATACACACACACACACCAACACACACATATACAGTGTGATTCTAAAATCATGGGACAAACATTGAGGGGTGGTAGAGCTCACTAAAACAAACAATTATTGTATAGGAATATATGGGCGGAAGTGACACGTTGAGGCACAAACACAAAAACATAACACATTAACGGAAACATAAAATGTTCATTAGCAGCATACTTAACGAGTGATTCCGTACAGAAAATGTTAAAACAGTTGCTGGAAATGCATCCACCAACAGTCACGCATGCTTGGCGACCTCTACATATGGCGTGATTGGCTGACAATGGTGGCGTGCGTGAAATACCCGGCGTATTTGAATCTGTTCGCCAATCACTCCACCGACGCTACCAAGCTTACATTACTGTCGGTGGTAGCAGTTTTGAGCAATTATTATAAACATTGCTGTAAAAAGGCATTTAGTGGCGACGTTGTAAATAAACAATGTGTTGCATTTCATGTGTTATTTTTGTGTTTGTGCCTCAACGCGTCACTCCCGCCCATATATTCCTATACAATAATTGTTTGTTTTAGTGAGCTCTACCACCCCTCAATGTTTGTCCCATGATTTTAGAATCATCCTTTTTATATATATATATATATATATCGTATAGAGAGAGAGAGAGAGAGCTTTTATCCGCAGCACTGTGCTATGTAAGCTCATGTTCGTTAAAATTGTAAATTTTTTTAGTTTATGTTATTTTTATCATGTACTATGGACCCCGCACTTGCTTAATCCTGTGCACTGCCAACAAACCTAACCCCGTTTACGCCAAAACAGACAGAGCGGAAACAGCCTATGGTTGTTCACGTCACGGTAAACTGAGCTCTTTTGAAAGTCCTGCCTAAAAGGAGCCCGCACTTAACAATTTTAAAAGCCTCCAGGTCTCATCTGGTCATAAGGTGGCCGCCTGGTTGAAGAAATTTTGTACGTCTGAGGCCTAAAACCGTGGGAGCGCTAGGGGCGACCGAGACATGTGCATCAACTCTCTCATCGCCTCTACGCGCAAAGCACTGAACTGGCGGGCAGTCTTGCCGTCGATAACGCGCCTCTGTGAGACTTTCAGCGGAGACTATACTCATAATAATAATAATAAAGGTTTGATGCACGTCCTTTTTCCTTTTCCAATTTTTTTTTACAGGAATGATTATACCTAAAAAATTACCGTGACAACACCCGTTTGAGTAATTTTCACTATCACGAAAACATGCTTTAAAGAGAAANTTATACCTAAAAAATTACCGTGACAACACCCGTTTGAGTAATTTTCACTATCACGAAAACATGCTTTAAAGAGAAATGAACTGAAAAAGTAAACAGACGCGTAAAGTTTCTTAAATTATATTAGTATATTCTGCTGGAGCTCTGCACACCGTTTGGCGGTATACCCAGGCGGCCACCTTAATCCGCGTGCATTAAAAAAAGGAAAATAATAGTAGGAAAATGGGTGTTCTGCGCCAGGGGCTGAGGGCTGGAGACGAGTGGACGAGCCGACAGCCATCTTGGATGTCGTCACGAGGCAACTTCCCACTCTCTCATTCCTTATCAATGTCGGCTATGTTAGTATTTCCACTCCCTCTCTCTCATTACTGGACAATGGCGACTATCTCGGATGTCCCCACTTCACGCTATTGCATTCCAAGTGTGGGGTATTCTCAGAGCCCTCCCGATCTCCTTTATTTTCTCACGCTCTCACATTCCTTCCTACCGGATGTACCCACATCATGATCTTGTATTTAATGTGGAGGGTTTTCTCCGTGCTATCCCTCCCGGCTCCTCATCCAGCACCCAGCGTCTATCCAATTTCCTCAGAGTCCTCCCAATCTCCTTTATTTTCTCACCTTCTCTCATTCACACGAATGGGGCTAGGGGCTGGGGACGATCTGGCAGCCATATTGGATGATGTCACGCAGTAAACTCCTGCCCTGTAATTCCTCGCCTGCAGTGGCCATAGTGGATTTCCCCATCTCTGTTATTCCTGACTAATAGTGGCCATATTGGATGCCTCTACTTCACGCTCTTGCATTCAGAGTGGGTTTTTTTCTCAGAGTCCTTCCCATTTCCTTTATTTTCTCATGCTCTCTCATTCCTTCCTACCGGATGTCCCCACTTCACGCTCTTACATTCTGAGTGGGGTTTTTTCTCAGGGTCCTACCAGAAGTTCCCTACTCCATGCTCTTGCATTCCGAGTGTGGGGTTTTTTCCAGAGTCCTCCCGATCTCCTTTATTTCTCATGCTCACTCTTCACACATAAGNTGCATTCCGAGTGTGGGGTTTTTTCCAGAGTCCTCCCGATCTCCTTTATTTCTCATGCTCACTCTTCACACATAAGCATCACCCCTGATAACGAAAATGACTGCAGGGGCAAGTAGCCCCTAAGCCTACAAATAAGCATAGTTGGCTGTAATTTCCGAACGATGTAAGATATAGTCACCAAATTCATAACATAGACACCATTCCCGACAACGAAAAAGGACCGCAGCGTCAAGTATGCCTTGCCACACTTATAAGCATAGTTGACTGTAATTTTCGAACTGGTTAAGATACAATCACTGAATTCATAACATATTCATCACCCCTGAGAACTAAAAGGGCGGCAGGGCCAAGTATGCCCTGAGCACATTAATAATCATAGTTTGGCTATAATTTNGACAACGAAAAGGACCGCAGCGTCAAGTATGCCTTGCCACACTTATAAGCATAGTTGACTGTAATTTTCGAACTGGTTAAGATACAATCACTGAATTCATAACATATTCATCACCCCTGAGAACTAAAAGGGCGGCAGGGCCAAGTATGCCCTGAGCACATTAATAATCATAGTTTGGCTATAATTTCTGAACCATTTAAGATATAGTCACTAATTCATAACATAGGCACCGCCCTTGTCGCTGACGGTAGGACGGTAGAGACACTTAGTCCTTAAGTCCTCGTATAAGCATAATCAACTGTAATTTCCGAACTGTTCAAGATACANTTATAAGCATAATCAACTGTAATTTCCGAACTGTTCAAGATACAGCCACCAAACTAATAACATACATATCACCCCGACGACGAAAAGCACCGAATGATCAAGTACACCTTAAGACCTCTTATAATAATAGTTGGATGTTATTTCCGAACAGTTTATGATACAGCTACCAAATTCATAACATGTGTATCCCNCCTCTTATAATAATAGTTGGATGTTATTTCCGAACAGTTTATGATACAGCTACCAAATTCATAACATGTGTATCCCCCACGTCGAAAAGGACTGAAGAGCAGGTAGGCTCTAAACCCATTTGTAAGAAAAGTTGGTTGTAATTTCGGAACCGTTTAAGATGTAGTCACCAAAAATCATAACAAAGTCGTCGCCCCGATGATGAACAGGGCCGCAGGCTCAAACACGCCCTAAGCCCATTTATAAGCATAGTTGCCCACCATTTCCACCCACCGAAGCTAAAGGCATAACATTCATATTATAAGCATCTCCTCTGATGATGAACAGGGAGTTAGGGTCAAGTAAACTTTAAGGCATATTATAAGCATAGTTGACCGCCATTTCCATCCACCGATGCTGTAGTCATCAAATTCATAACACAGATATCGCCACCGACAACGAACAGGATGGCAGTTGCAAGTACGCCCTAAGCCGTCATACAAACTGGGACTATAGTCACCACTTTCATAACATAGGCATCACTTCTGACGAGGAAAAATGTCATGTGGGGTCAAGTACATCTTAGCCCTGTGTATAAGCATAGTTGGCTGCCATTTCCCACTCACAGGAGCTATATCATCATATTCATCGCTTCCGACTGCAATCAAGGATATAAGATCAAGTTGGGCTTGAGTCCTGTTACAAGCGTAGTTGGAAAGCATTTCCAATCATTTGAAGATCAGGAACATGTAACAACCACCCATGCATGNGTCCTGTTACAAGCGTAGTTGGAAAGCATTTCCAATCATTTGAAGATCAGGAACATGTAACAACCACCCATGCATGCAAAGAAAGTACAGGCGCGTCGCAAAGTTACTGTTGCATGTAGGAGTGTAGGGTCTGAAATAGTACACACACACACACACACGAACCTGCCTGCACACACTTGTATAGCAAATAGGAGCATACTGATTACCCTCTAACCCATTCCAGAGAGAATTACAAAATAGCTTCGTATTTGACCGGTTGATTGGTGATATAAATTATTGCAACCATAGAAAACTGACAGGTTGTTAAACAGAACTGCTCGGCTTCGGTACTGCATAAAGACAGCACTGATGGGTCAGCAGTGAGGGATCAGTAGTGAGGGGTCATCACTGAGGGTTCAGCAGTGAGTGGTCAGCAATGAGGGGTCGGCACTGCGAAATCGACTATGAAGTGTATGAATAACACTATCATTCCAACATAAGGGCTGGCGGCCCGAGTCATCGTTAGCCTGGCTAGCACTTAACAACCAGTCGTATATTGAAAAATAAGACGGTATACATATTTACCGATAACAAGACATACGTAGTCGCAGGTTACACTAAAAACATTTACCTATTAATATAAATAAATACCTTCAGCCTAGCAGAAGTGTCGGGAAAACCGAGTGTAAAAGATATGAATCAGTCACGGAAGAAACAATACAGGACTGGAAAATATGGAAGTATATCACGAGCATTATGTCATAACGAGGCACAATATATAAATAATACCCAATTGAACTACAGTCCATAATAATGATATCAGTTTTGCNATTATGTCATAACGAGGCACAATATATAAATAATACCCAATTGAACTACAGTCCATAATAATGATATCAGTTTTGCTATTAATGCAAGAAGTTTAGTAAAACCTGGAATGTACACCGACAAGAGAAATAACGCATGTTCACAAGTGTCAGCCACAAAGCGACTACAATGCATCAAGTGCGATACACATTATGTGACTTGTAAGGACTGTGTTCCTTTGCTTGCCGCAATACAACATACATTAAAACCATTAGTCGCGCACGAGAGACGACACTGCTATGCGATAATGCCAAAAGATACAAAACATATTTATAGAAGCAAATAGTTATAGGCATTTGACAAACTATTTATATAGCATGAGTATAGAATACTTTGCACCACGTTATAAAAAAAAACTTTTGCGAAGCCGTGAAGCACAGGTACGATAAGAACGCTGCTACACACTGATGCAAACTGATATAAGAATAAAAGATAAAGGAAAATAGTTATATGTATTTACCAGCCATTGCAATCACATATTACACAAGCGTCGGGTGCTGGACGCTGCTTTAGATGACGCTAGACAAGACCAGACCATCCTGGTCAGTANCACATATTACACAAGCGTCGGGTGCTGGACGCTGCTTTAGATGACGCTAGACAAGACCAGACCATCCTGGTCAGTGCAACAGAATAGCAGACGTCTTCCGTATGCACCGAGTGAAACGAAACCGTCAAATTCAGACTACAGCCAACACTCACAACACTAGCAGCAGAAAGCATCCGACCCGACCGATATAGTACGACCCATCTGTAAGGCAGCCCAGGTGTGTCGGACCGGCGACGCGAGTACTGTGTAGGTCTCGGCAATTCCAAGGAAGGCACATAACACTAGCCGAGAGAGATGTGTCAGGCTGCAGGGTGGCAGACCAGCCGAGTCACACATGCACTTCCCTTTACGAGAGGAATTCAGTTATACAGTACAAGATAACAGTTTAGCCTTTTAAATTATATACATATATATATGTGCAGCTTGCATGTTACTAACNTCCAAGGAAGGCACATAACACTAGCCGAGAGAGATGTGTCAGGCTGCAGGGTGGCAGACCAGCCGAGTCACACATGCACTTCCCTTTACGAGAGGAATTCAGTTATACAGTACAAGATAACAGTTTAGCCTTTTAAATTATATACATATATATATGTGCAGCTTGCATGTTACTAACCATCATGCATTTTAATCAGTGATTATCCAAGAGAAAACGACACTGCTACATATTTATGATTAGATATAAAAAAAATGCAAATGAAAGTAGTTATAAACACCTATAAATTCCATCGTGTAGCATTCATGCCGACAGACATAAAAAAGGACAATAGTTATAAAAAAAAACACCAACCAACACGTATTGCACAAGCGACGAGCACTGCACATCGCATCAGTCGTTGGTAGACAAGACCATGCATCTGAATTCTGACGTGGTAGCCTTGGTTAGAACAGCAGAGTAGCAGACGATTGTCCCCATGTACACCCTCCGACCGAGCTACGCNCTGACGTGGTAGCCTTGGTTAGAACAGCAGAGTAGCAGACGATTGTCCCCATGTACACCCTCCGACCGAGCTACGCTTATAATGCAAGATAATTATATAGGGACATCGAAGACGGTCGTCATTGGCCAGGAATGACAGAGCGGGAGGTGAAATCCAACAAGGCCAACATTGACAAGGCATGACAGAGCGGGAGGTTGCCTCGTGAAGTCATCCAAGATGGCTGTCGGCTCGCTCTCTCGTTCCCAGCCCCTGGCGCAGATCCCCCATTTTCCTAACCCCGGAAATAATTATTAACAATTACCTGTGCAAGCAGAGAATTTCTCGAAAATGTTATTTGTAACACGCAATGAAAATCATTGGATTAAATTGCAGATGTCACCTTGTACTTTTCTTTTTCCATTAATTTAAACTGAACAGAAAAACCCTTATAAATGTCTTTTTAACAATTTTCACTATTTTTCCCCTTTCAATACATTTAATAGCCCAAACGTTAATACTTTAACACAAAGTTTTATTGTAGCTAAAGTTCTTATTACAATATCTTAGAAATATGTCTCTTAGTTCATCCGCGGTAAGTGTTTAACTTCTGGCTATTTAACTTTAACTTTTATCTCAAAAATTGGACTTGAAATACGGGAGGACCTCATAAAAGATTTCCAAGAAATAATCGTTACTACATTCTAATAACATTAACAATAGTTTTGGACGTCATCCCAACTTATTAAACTTCTTAAATTTTTTGCTTGTACAATAAAAATTTCAATTTAAAATTCCTATAGCTTGTGTTATTATTCTTTTTAAAAATATTTTCGTATATTATCATACTTTCTTTATCCTTTTTTTATACCACAAAACAAAATAAAAAAAAATGCAATATTCTAAAAATGCAGAAATAATCTCGTTTATGTCTGAATTCCACCACCACGTAGCAGAACCAAAATGATCAAAATTTCTTATAATATTTTCTCTGTAACGAGAGACTTAATTTGCAATGTGAAAACGGTAGTCGTTTTTCCTTAGTGCATATTCATTTAATTAATAAGTGTGTTAATCAAGCGAAAACATGAACACAAGCTCTTAAAATTATTACATTTATAGAATTTAATACAAAAAAAACTGAGCTTATAGGACAGCAGACACTAATAAAGAAAATTTTGAATTCCTCACAAAAAAAAACGGCCTATGGATAAATTATATCCCGATAAATATATATGTAAAATATAAAAAAAATATTGATAATAACGCCAGTGCTACTGTCGTGTTCCTGGGCCAGAACGGAGCCAGCTCGCCGGTTTGGTTTCCTGCACACTGTTACGTGCTAGTATCACATAAACATCCGCCATAGTTTGCGAAGGTTTATTATCGTTGTTGCCTCTTCCGGTCGTGGGCATGAGAGCGACGTGAATAAACGTGCACACAGTGTTACAGTCTATTCATTGTTACTTCCAACTTTTCTGAAGCCCTGCTGAAGTTCTACTTTCAGGACATTCCTTAGCTTCATGCAAACAAAGTCTAGAAATGAATACCAAATGTACAACGCACCGCATTCGTGCGCACTCAGCTTGATAATACTTTGCACGACTACTATTTCTTACTACGCATTACCAACACACCCGTTTTTCTCTGTTTTATTCATGCTAATTATNCATTCCTTAGCTGCATGCAAACAAAGTCTAGAAATGAATACCAAATGTACAACGCACCGCATTTGTGCGCACTCAGCTTGATAATACTTTGCACGACTACTATTTCTTACTACGCATTACCAACACACCCATTTTTCTCTGTTTTATTCATGCTAATTATAAACGAAATAATATAATTTATTGACAAATTGTAAGTAAAAATTAAATTTAAGGAAAAAAAGAAAAACTCATATGTTAACGGTAGAATAGAGCGCTTGCGATATGGGACATAGTTAGGAAACATCCTAATTCGTAAGGACGCCCCATTTCCGCGAAAATATTTCATGACCAGTTATATTTCATGATACTTTAGCTTAGATCCACTTTCTTGATTGTATGATTTACGTGTTACGAGTCTTAGCGCGAATCACAGACGTACATTACATGAATAGTTCTGATTGGCCAGCCAAGTAAGAAAATGTTTTCTCACATAGACACAATAGAAAACTGCGGATACACCCGTAGGGTATTGGAATCTAACATGCGCTNGCGACCAGTAAGCAAAAGAAAACTGCGGATACACCCGTAGGGTATTGGAATCTAACATGCGCTGAGATCTTTTCGCGAAATTAGGGCGTCCCTNAATAGAAAACTGCGGATACACCCGTAGGGTATTGGAATCTAACATGCGCTGAGATCTTTTCGCGAAATTAGGGCGTCCCTACTTATATGTCATACACCAAGAAGGGCCTACTTGGTGTATGGAATATAAGTAGGGATGCCCTAATTTCGCGAAAATGTTTTATTCAAAGAGTGTGAAGATACTGCAAATAGACTACACACATAACATAGTAAATAGTCTTATTTACGGCACCGTAATGCTGACCGCAGAGGCTGTATTCGTTAGCGCACTGGCTTTCGCTGCGTGAGGTCTCGTGTTCAAATCTCACCTCATTCTTGTAGGCACAGGATTCATTTTAATATAAAATATATTAATTTACAGTATATCTTGTTTATTGTTTCCAGCTATTCAGAAATCCGGCAACCTGGAATATTTCCGCATATAAGGCGTAGAAGCGAAAAGGCAGTATGGTCGACACTCGCATGAGTATCAAAGACCATATCATCTTTATGCTCGAGTAGTACATTGACGTATAGTCTTGTAGTGGTGCAGTGTGTAATTTTGATATCACATTAAGACATAATGATTTTAAAGTTTAAAGCGTGTTTATGTACCTTTCCTTAAAAAAAAGGAACAAACGTTTATTGAAGCACATCAAATTTAAGTTATTCATACACACACACATTTATATATATGTATATATATATATATATATATATATATATATATGGGGTTTTATAATTACGACTGCATGCGTAAACGAAATTACACGCACCGTCAGGCGGCCTTGGAAAACACGCCCAATAAACAACGTATTTTGTGAAATAATAATAAGTTAATGGCGTCCCATAAGAAAACTAGTGATTTTTTTTTATCGTAGATACCACATTCGTGTTACCTGTCGACATCAGAAAAACTTCAAGGATGTTTTAGTAAGAGACTGTGATAAATGATATTATACATGGTTGCATGTTTTCTCATTGATTTGGAATAATGTCACAGAGTAGATAAGTATAAACAGACAAACTGTCGTGATACAGGAGGCTCTGGAATCAAGCCGTGTCTCTTATTGGCTACAGCTTGCTGCGAAAGGTTCCTGATTGACTGGGCTGCCGGGTGGCAGTAGTTTACCATGCGCTGATTGGCGAACGGCGTTCCTACATGTTTCTGGCTAGTGACGCCATTTTGCTGGCGTGTGCGACTGTAGTTCGTGTTGCAAGTGGCTGTTTCGCCTCTGTATTCGTATGTACTCGGTGATATATGCTGTTCACGGTAAAGTGAGCACTTTTAAGGCCCTAGTTACTTTTTTTATTTCAGCCATTTTTATTATTTAACTACCCTTTTAAATAAATATTACCATGTAAGCAACAAACACAGTGTGTAGATTCCACCGCACTCGGAAGTTAACGTCAGTAGAGGAATTATGGGAACTTTGGCACATCGATACCTGGGATCGGAGCGTCGTAGCTGTTCGTGCTCTGTCATTCCGGTCGGTCGGCGGCCATTTTGGATCCATGTGACTTTAACCTTTCATCTAAAAAAAAAAACTGTATTAAAAATACTAAAAAATAATTCAAAATTAAAAAAACTTTATTTAAAAATTTTATTTAAAATAATTTAAATGTCCCGAGGTTCCCCTCACCCCCTCCACTCATACTCATTCCACCATCTTGGTAGGTGCAGTCCGCCATCTGGGTAGGCATCACTGCCACAATCCGCCATTGTGATAGGTGCAGCCATCCGCCGTTTTAGCTGGTGCAGTCCGCCATATTGGTAGGCGGATGGCAGATGGATCCACCATCCATCTGCCATCCTGGTCGGTGCAATCCGTCATCTTGGTAGGCGTCACAGCCACCATCCGCCATCTTGGTTTTTTGGTTGTCATTTGTTTATACATTACTGGAGTTTGTCTCTCACCTTTGTTCAACCGCCATCTTGGTGTTTTCGTTTGTCATTTGTTTTGCATTGCTAGTGCTGTCCCTAGCACCGCGTCCAGCAGACGACTGATCTCCTGCACTCTCCCTTCAAATATATATTTAACTGACCAATTGCCCCTCCCCTAATTCTCATTGACTAATTGCCCACCCCCTTCCAATATGTTTAATTTATGCGCAATGTTTCTGATTGGCTTATTACTCGGGTGTTTTCGGAAACTTTAATCGCGAGGATGGACTATTTTTCCCCTTAAAAATTTTATAAGACACACCCTCAGCCCCTCGGGAAATCAGTAATTTTTCTCGCTCTTAGAAATGTACGCGTGCTATTTGAGCGGCCATTAAATCCTTTCGGACATTTCGACATTTAGAAAGGTTTGCTCGCTTGGTGGCTTGGACAAACGGGGTGAGTTACCGTACCTGCCGAAAGTATTTCTCCTGGTCTACGCACCTTACGAAATTTCGACCGTATTCAAGTATTTGCCGGCCTACCTGCAGCAGGACGAAGACATACGAGACTGCCTCCCGCGCAAGGAGTGTTTCGAGGGCTGCACCACCTAGATTCCCGACACGCCGCATCGCTATTATATGGTTATATAAATAGATATGCATATTATATGGTAACATATATTTATGCATATTATACGCCAGTATAAAACATAGCTAAATCATTTTATACATTAGTATAATATATGTTAGTGTATAGGCGACGGTATTTGCGGGTTCTATATTATCTATGGGCCCTTACTGGTGCGAACAGATTATAAGGGTTTCCCTAAGGTGCTCCCACATTTTTTAAAATGTATATAATACATCCATATTTTTTTATCTGAATTAAACGGGTAAAAATCTTCCTATGGACGACCACTCCACCATTCTGAGTGATGAGCTGACTGATTCTCGGTCGACAAATTCCTAGAACCTCAAAATCTTCCTCTGGAAAACTGGTGTTTTGAACTGCGTTTCTGACAACTGACTCGAGAAAATGAAAATTTTTTCACACGTTGGTGTGCACTCTTCGTCAGTGATCTGCATTGACTAACATTGGTACTAAGCGATTTTTTAAAACACCCGCCCACTCCAGTAATTTTTTTTTCAGGGGACACCGTATGTTTTGAGTTAAGAGAGAGCTTAGCAGCTAAAATGGGTGATGACATTTAGGTCGGCGAAGAAGGTCAAGTGTCCCGAGAAAATCTGCTGGACACGGGTGATAGTGTTGGCAATGGCATCAATCACGTTCCCCACATGCGCGAAAATACAGGTGCGACTCCTGCCGGGAANTTGGCAATGGCATCAATCACGTTCCCCACATGCGCGAAAATACAGGTGCGACTCCTGCCGGGAATTGAACCTAGCTCGTCTTGATGGGAGGCGTGCGCTCTGGTAGCTGTGCAACTGCTGTCGAGAGGAAGGTGTGAACTATTGAGTCGGTCCGGTCCTGTGTCGGTGCGAAATAATCATTATAGAAAGGTTGCCTGATCTCCACCGCCACGTATCGTGGTTCTCTGGGATGGTGACTATCACAGTGTTCACAGATCAGTTTGTAAATATTTATGCATCGGGAAAAGGGCTTGCATTTATTGGGGCCGTAATTTTAATGGAAAAAATTATTACTTTATCTCTGGTGAAGGACTGAGGTGCGATGTTGAGAACTTTTAATTGTGTAAGCATAGGCTCGTTTGCACCCTAGGGCGCACGGCATTATTGACAAACACGATGATGGGCCTGGACGTAATCGCCACGGTTAAAAACCGGTTTGTTACATGTTTACAATCATATATTTATGATCTGATCATTATCTCTGTTATACCCGACAGTAAAGTTTTTATATTAGATTTGTTTTTGTAATTATTCAAAGTGATGTTTTTCCATGGTGCTTGGTATCGACAGCAGTAATATTTCTACGTTTATTTCCCGAGTCGATACATTTCAGGGTTAATGGGAGGTTATGTTTGTATCACATGCTCCCGTCAATACCTCTGATAATTACAATCGAAACGACGCTGCTCGCCGTGTGCTGTGAGAATATTCCGTAAATAAAACAGGTTATAGTTAGTCATATCTGAGGTATTTTTTCTAAGTTACCTCACCGTATATGAGATTTTGTTCCGTCTTGAAGAGTTGCGAAAAAGGGAAGGGCCATATATACGATCATGAAGACAGTGTTGACAGTGGCGATTTTTTCGACGCCCTCACACATGTCCTCACCGGCTTTGCTGAAAAAAGCCGTGAATAATGCAGAAGACGACAAAAACACCGACTACATATTTCCTGAAGACCCCAATGAACTTGTTGATAGACGCAGATATTTGAATGCCTTGCNGACAAAAACACCGACTACATATTTCCTGAAGACCCCAATGAACTTGTTGATAGACGCAGATATTTGAATGCCTTGCACAGTAAGGAGATATCCTCAATCATCGGAGTACTTAAGGAAAGGACATCGAATGCAACCATTGTGTACTATCCATCATCTGCACACATCAGAGAAATGCAAAGATAAAACGCATGGAAAAAGTAGGATAGTACATTTGTGTGACCTTAGTTGTGCATTTTTAATTTATTGAACCTTACCCTACTGCTTTTCTGAAAAACTTATTACTTCAGTGTTGTATGAAATATAACGCAAGGGTCTGTTTTAAGGAAAAATTGAACGAGAGAGTGCTTTACGGGGAATATAGTTCAATGCGAACTATTATGTTTTTCTCGGTCTTTTTAAGTCGGCTGAGCTTTGTTTGACAAACAAACGAACTGAGGAAGGAATTTTTTTTGGGGATTGAAAACGCGAAAATCTGGGAGCGACCCTGCTGGGAATCGAACTTACTCGTCGTTCTGGGGAGAAGAGGCCGAGTGAAGAATGGGCTGGTGTTGAGGTNCGACCCTGCTGGGAATCGAACTTACTCGTCGTTCTGGGGAGAAGAGGCCGAGTGAAGAATGGGCTGGTGTTGAGGTGGATCTCCTATGCGAAAATGTGTGTACAAAAGAAATTATGCTGTACGCGTACTCGTGATGGGAAACGATAGCTTCTAGCCACTGCAGTCCACCTCTTGTGTGACAACGTGGAAGAGGTCATCGTTGCAAATGGGCCTGGGGTGCCGTTTTCGATTGGGAGCCAGAACTGATGTTTCCAAATCTTTATAATTTCGCAGATTGCAGTAGGTCTTCTGACCTTAGTAATATCTCCTGCAGTCTGATACTTTTTTAATTTTGCATGGGCAATAGACCTTATGTGAGAAAACATAAGTATTTTTCATACTTTTTTTTTTGTGAATCTATTCCTTATGTACTNATAGACCTTATGTGAGAAAACATAAGTATTTTTCATACTTTTTTTTTTGTGAATCTATTCCTTATGTACTTGCATTATACGAGACTTTTTATATTCATGACATCACGATGAGCTAATAGAGCGCAAGGATGCTAGCAAGCATCATAACTCTTTCTGGGCATGATGGAGGTGCACAAAGTTTGTCGCAAAAATGAACACCGACAATGGGTGATTTAGCTCTCGCTTCTGACCTTTCGAAAATATATCGTTCGTTTGACAATGCGATACACTTACATGCCTGCGCTGAAACATCTCTAAGGCATTAGCTCTTCAGGTTCATAAATAACTGGGTACTATTTGAGAATCGGTATTTAGCTCTGATATTGTACGCATACTGTGTAATTAAAATAATAATAATATTAGAGAACTGGACTTTTATTTTTATTTTTCAATGGTCAGGTTTTTTGTGTGTGAACATAGACGTTTCCTCTTAAGGTTCAAGACTAATACAACTTAAAATACTAGGGTTTTTTTTTGTGTAATGTACACAACTGAGTATATTAGATCTGAATGGGTTGACTGTCGTCCCTCAACATTCCACTCTACACCAGCAAATGTCTCACACCATTGACGTGCCATAATAGTATGCAATAATATGTATCACGCAACATAAGAATAGTTATTTTTTGTCCATTCAGTTACCATGCGTACGGTCGTGGACATAGAGACCCGGAAANTCACGCAACATAAGAATAGTTATTTTTTGTCCATTCAGTTACCATGCGTACGGTCGTGGACATAGAGACCCGGAAATTTTGCGAATTCATTTTTGGACAAGTTAAACTTCAACATGTACATTTGAGTTGCTATCTCTATTGGACCACGGCCTGTTAGGCACGCCCCGGACCGCTTTACACCAATAACGAACTTACAAGAGGAACAATAATCAAATACTGCGATACCTGCTCCAGAGTTAAATTGCACCAACAACCAATGAACAACTCACTGAGTCTCTAGTAGAAAAAATATTGTGGAGTCTAGCTTTGTTGCCAAATGAATCCGCGAAATTTCCGAGTCTCTACGTGTGAGCAGGGACACCCGAATTTCGCGAAAAGATTTAAGCACTTGTAAATGTCAATATCCTACGGGCGTATCAGCAGTATTCTTTACTTATTGGCAGTGTGTCTTTGTGAGAAGATAGTTTCCTGCTTGACTGGCCAATCAGAATTAGGTAACTTAAATACTGTAAGTCTGGATTTGTGCATATACATTTAAGACTCGTAACACGCTAACCATCCAATCACGAAAGCGGATCTTAGCTAAAGATTATGAGTAATACTTATGACTATAGTGGCGCCGCTGTAACTTAGGACTTGCGAGTTCTGCCGATGTCGGGTCACTTCTCCCCGGGAAAGGTCTCAATTTGTCGACGATGGCACGGTGGGAGGGATGGAGTAGCCGCAGACTCGTCTGCCAGTTACCTGTGCTTTGCAAGTCGTGCTGCCTCTCTCTTTCACTACGGTAGGCGGATCCAAGTTCGTTCTTAGGCCGGCGTGACTATAGTAGCTTAGTGCACACAGCAAAGCATCAGTGCCAGCGAAAGTCTTCATTGTGGCTAAACTGATTTGTGCCAATTTCTACAATTCTTTGGCATTAATGGTTAATGCCAATATCATTAAGCACGCAGCACGTTGCTTACTGGCTGTAAGTAAAACGCTGAACATAAGTACAACCACATACAAACAATTAGGTGTTTGTTTCTAACACTCGGTCTCGGAAATTATTGTGTGACCGAACGGGTTATATGTTTAGTGCAGTTTGCATAATAAGGACGTCAGTGTTGGGGACGTGGCATTTGCAATCGCACCGCCAGTGACGGGAGATATATTTGTGCGCGCTTAGCTAACGCGGCGCTCTGAATGGCTGTTATAAACAGAGATGTTTCGTCGTTAGGGATCCAGAGCCACCTTTGCCTCAAGGTCTCGTCCGGTTGTAAGGAAACATTGCGACGTCGTCGATAGAAAATAGCACAAACAAACTTCGCGTGTGTTTGGTTTCCTCAGAATTTCGAGNGGAAACATTGCGACGTCGTCGATAGAAAATAGCACAAACAAACTTCGCGTGTGTTTGGTTTCCTCAGAATTTCGAGCGGAGACTATAGGGTTTTAATACAGTAATCTGTCCAGAAAAGTCAAAGTATTGTCGCTATAGTTTACAATACCATCCAATATATCGTAAAAAGAATGCTACTTAGAATGATTTTGGTGACTTAGATACTTATTTTTAACGGCTACATTTATGCTTCAATAACCAAATTTCTTAATTGGCAACATAATTTCGACTGTCATTTCTGTCATGAGGGGCCGCAGTGGCTGAGCGGTTAGCTTGCTCGCCTCCCACTAAGGTCGGGTCACTCCGGATTTTCGCAAGTGGGAATCGTGCTGGACGATGCCGCTGGTCGGCGGGTTTTCTCGGGGATCTCTAATTTCTCCCGCCCTTGCATTCCTGTGCTGCTCCATTCTTACCTCATTTCACCCTCATCTGATTTCAAGACCTCATTGTTACGAGCCACCGAAATCCCACAATTCAACTTACAATGAAACCCGTATGACAAATAAGGAAGTATCTTTGTCCTCGGCATAGGAGGGCACATTAAACCAAGTACAATTCCATTTGTGTCTAGTTTCTTCGGAGGATATTTGGGACACCGACGCACAAGGAGTATTTCTATAAAAAAACAGGACAAAAATATTATATGCTGTTTTTTGATAGATAACACAGTAAAAATGCAGGATCTCGTGAAAATTATATATATTAAATCAAAATACTAGTCCTCTTCTTTCTCCATGTCGTTTATCATTACCGCGCACATCCGTAGAACGTGAGGTCAGCATGTCCATGGCCTCTCTTGAGAAATACTTACTTTATTTATGTTGCCTTGGCTTTTTACAACTCAAGAATGGGTCTGAACGTAATAAAAGTCGGTTGATGACGTCTTTATTGCACCGTTCTCTTGTTGGTGAGATTGTAACTTCTTTTATTATTTTTGACGCGTCCGTATTACCAGATATATGTTGACTCACCTGAGCAGCACAGGTCAACTGTTCGATAGATACCTGGACCCGCACNCGTCCGTATTACCAGATATATGTTGACTCACCTGAGCAGCACAGGTCAACTGTTCGATAGATACCTGGACCCGCAATTCCTTTGTCTTACGACGCTTAGGTACTGCGTTCAGTCAATTCATCAAATGCCTTTGATGGTCTACCTCGTTTTTGCTTAGCCCAAGTAGGCAATTTTGTAGGACATGCGAGCCATTTTTCGTTTTTTGACAGAAAAACTATCTTCTTTGCATTGAGCAGCAACCCATTTCTTCTTCAAATCACTTCTAAAATTCTTCATGGCATGACTTAAAACGATTTTTTCATCATCTGGTCACTTAGTAATTTTTTTGATGTATTCGTCCAAAAACGCCATCTTTTCGTCGATTTTTGACCTTTGACATTGTCGCATTATGCCATATAATTTTTTTTGTCTATTCCATGACCACCTCTGAAGAATGTAAATGAAAAGCGACGAAATGTTAAGATTTAAAAATATCGATTTATTTACTCAATGTCTTAAGTTTAATGGTATTCAANCGTCCGTATTACCAGATATATGTTGACTCACCTGAGCAGCACAGGTCAACTGTTCGATAGATACCTGGACCCGCACTTCCTTTGTCTTACGACGCTTAGGTACTACGTTCAGTCAATTCATCAAATGCCTTTGATGGTCTACCTCGTTTTTGCTTAGCCCAAGTAGGCAATTTTGTAGGACATGCAAGCCATTTTTCGTTTTTTGACAGAAAAAAATATCTTCTTTGCATTGAGCAGCAACCCATTTCTTCTTAAAATCACTTCTAAAATTCTTCAAGGCATGACTTAAAACGATTTTTTCATTATCTGGTCACTTAGTAATTTTTTTGATGTATTCGTCCAAAAACGCCATCTTTTCGTCGATTTTTGACCTTTGACATTGTCGCATTATGACATATAATTTTTTTTGTCTATTCCATGACCACCTCTGAAGAATGTGAATGAAAAGCGACGAAATGTTAAGATTTAAAAATATCGATTTATTTACTCAATGTCTTAAGTTTAATGGTATTCAAAAAAAAGCGGAAGAATGCGGATCTATTTTTAATGGAATTATTTTGTGGATAGTCTTAGCTTCACATATCTATAACAACCATTCGCCGACACCCTGCGACACACAAACAAAAAAAAATTAAATTTTTTTTACGTAAAATTTGAAACTCTGTTAGGTATTACATTCTTAGGACAGTATTTGGTTTTATTTTTATAGCTAACTAATTAAATAACGATTAAAAATAAGGTACATGCCCTCTTCTTCCATTTCCAAAAAACTTTTGTTCCAAACAACACCGAAAACTAATGCAATTCACTGCAGAAAGGCGGGTAATTAAGTGAAACGCCGAGAGCTAATAACATGCAGTTCACGTCACGACACGTTCAGACTGCCAGTGGCGCAAATGAGCGGAGCGCGGGAACATTTGACGGCTGTTATCTAGTGTGCCAACTACTTAGTTCTAAAAAATTCCCTTGCAGAGGAGTTTCAACGATCTTTATGATTTCCACACATGACCGGTATTTTGATAAGATTACTCGTATGCACGACGGATCGTACTGCTTCAAGGAAGCCTCAAATCATACATTACCATGAGCAGTTACTCACCAGGCACTTTTCTCCAAGCAGACGCGGGGACAGAATCTTCAGCGACCCAATTACGGAAACGAAAGTTCTATCTGTCACTTCCCAGATGCGCATGAGGCAGGAAGACCAGAGCGCTACGTGCCAGATAGAATTAATATTCTGCTGCAATAATTAAATCTAGACAGAAGTACAGTGATGTATGATGACTAGTTTCGTACGTTTATTTCACTTTTCGTTCGATTTGTGTTCAATGTGCTTTATCATTTTGGTTATTCGACTCCTCGGTTGCGCATTAAGTGCTTCAGTTGCGAATATCAATAACTAGAGCCACGTGTTTCTCGCGAAAGTATTTACGCGGAGGCTAGACTTCACTATCCTACGAGCACACTTGCAGTCTTCATTTGGCTATTGGCCGCTTGTCTTGTGTCAAGAGAGTAAGATACATGTGTAAACCAATCAGAATTAACTTTCCCGACACTGACCGTCCGTGATTCGCGAGTAGACACAGAAGAAGCGTAATTATTCAAGTGATACAATCACGTAAGTGATTTTGAACTAAATGGTTTTTGAATACCATTTGTCCTGAAATCTTTTCGCGAAAAGCGCGTGCCCCTATCAATAACTTAAAACTTGACGAATGTGAACACGTTGCGGCTATATTTTGTTTGTTGGCTGGTGCTTTTATGAAGAGCACTTCATCCTGTGTGCTAGGTTGTATGTGGGTAGTTCAGTAACTTTATACACGCACGTTAGATCCTCATTTTCAGATCTACAGAACGTGACAAGTGGCCCGACAACATAAGTAGAAATAAATTATGTGGGTTTAACCTTTACAGACAAACTTTAATTTACAGTTTCAGGTGTTGCAAACAAAACAATTGTATGATGCGTGCTGTACTTAAGTCGACTCAACACTTGTTTCGTTGTCACAGCCAATATGTCGCAGGCTGTATGTTTGGCTACAGTTGAATTAACCAATTATGACCTCGACCAGTAAGACAGTTTGCGAATAATTTACTTACACGTGAGATCATTTGCTCATTGAGCTTCGCAGTGTACACGTGCTTGCATACACGTGCTTTATGTCCATGGTAGTGTACACTGGGTCAGAATAGGTTAAAGTCTATCCTAGCACTGAGAGAATGACTTTGTTGAATAGAACAAAGTTTGCTTGGCACAACCAAATCAATTGTTTTCCTGGGGAAAATTAGATATTTCATTTTTTAAACCAAATTATTTTGTTGTTCTTATTTAGTTGCCCCAGACTGAGAGATTTGGTTGGTTCAGCTAAATATTTAATTGGCTTTACGTTTCCTAGTTGTCACAAAAATGTCAAACGTGATGTATTTTAGAACGAAGACATTCAAGTGAGTGGCCAAGCAAATACTATATATACAATTGAGTGAAACATTTTTGACGATCTAATTAGTTCCCTGTGCTAAAAACAGCGGCTTTGTTTGTTCAAGTACAACAGCGGCTTTGTTCAACTTTTTGGATGAACAAAACCAGTTTTTTGTTGTTTTCAAGTTTTGTTTACTCAACAAAATGTTATTTTGGGTTACTCAATACACAAACAAGTATTTTGTTGGACGGGACAAACATTTTTCTCAGTGTGCCAGGTAATACACTAGTTCCGGCTTTGGTAATACACTAGTACCTTGGCAATTCTTTGGTAATACACTAGTTTCGGCTTTGATTTCCGGTCTGGCCAGCCTCACCTCCATTTTTACATGGTTTTCCGAAATCGCTCCAGGGGAATTCTGGGATGGTTCTTTCTACAAGCCATGGCCAGCTCCTTCACCGGACCTCACTTGAGCCAATAATTCCTTCAAAGAAATGTTAAGTCTAATCAAGAGCACAATTATTTTTCTAGATTTTAAGATTATTTTATGGTTTAGAGTAACAATATAAATAATAAATAAAATAAACAAACAAAATTATTTTAAAAGTAATNCTTTGGTAATACACTAGTTTCGGCTTTGATTTCCGGTCTGGCCAGCCTCACCTCCATTTTTACATGGTTTTCCGATATCGCTCTAGTGGAATTCTGGGATGGTTCTTTCTACAAGCCATGGCCAGCTCCTTCACCGGACCTCACTTGAGCCAATAATTTCTTCGAAGAAATGTTAAGTCTAATCAAGAGCACAATTATTTTTCTAGATTCTAAGATTATTTTATGGTTTAGAGTAACAATATAAATAATAAATAAAATAAACAAACAAAATTATTTCAAAAGTAATNTAAGATTATTTTATGGTTTAGAGTAACAATATAAATAATAAATAAAATAAACAAACAAAATTATTTCAAAAGTAATATTCACAACGGGGTTTTAAGCGCAAGCAAATTTCAACCCAAATTTTTTTTGTGCTAACTAAAAAAATGTTATTTGAACACGAATTTTAGTTTAAGCTTATGTTTTTTGAACTTGAAGTTCGGTTTAAGCTTGCATGTTTCGAAAAGCCATGAGTGGCCTTTTAAAACTTCTTTGAAAACTCGAAAATTTAAAATTGAAATATGGGCGAACTGCACAAAAAATTGAAAGGAAATATTCCCGCGATATTTTATTGGCATTGACGATTATTTTGCGCTGTAGCCGAATGTATTAATTACGTTCAATTTTGAGGTTTGTACAAAAAAAGTAATTAAATTAATTTTTGGTAAGTAATTTTCCAAAATCGTCATTATTTTTCAGACTATTATTTCCTATCACAATGAAATAAATATGTAATAGGTATGCAGGGACAGAAAAATTTGGCGTTTTAAACTACCTGTATGCTATACTGCGCTGTACTGTGTATTTTCAAACTTCTTAGAGTTCTGTTCATTGGCTGTTGTATCGAGGGTAGCCATTTTTACTTCAGTTCACTGGCACGGGATTCGGTGCTTGTTTTCTTACAGGTTTGTTATTGGCTCAGAGTCGACCTGGGGGTGTCTAATAAACTGTGATTCATTTGCAAAACATTAGAGTAATCTAAATGTGTATGTTTAGCTTGCCATAAAATGAATTCGCGAAAATTTTCCAGTCCCTGGTAATATGATAAAATAGTATAAAATAATATCCGACACTTGAACGCCCTTAAGCCACAACCATCCGACCATTCATCCAGCCCTACTTGCAGTGGCGTGTGGTGAACAGTTGCAAGGTGAGCTGGCGTTAGCTCCGTGCTGTACCCTGTTGCCTGCTAGTTGACACTTGCACCAGTAAAACGTAGCTCGGCAGCTGACGTCACAGGACGCGTGTAATGTGTTTCTTGCTGCTCGCTCGTGAGTGGTCGGATGTCCCTAGGCTACATGGTGTTTACTGGCTCATGTTGCGTGCACCGAGAATGTACAGCAGTGAGCAAGCACCAGCTTACCTTGCAACAGTTCACCACACGCGACTGCCTGTATGTCTTGCTTGTTGTGAGGATCAAGGCGTAGTTCTTTAACGACTTCCTAGAAAAAAATTAATGAATCTCTCAAGGTCAGGCTATGTCGTTCGTTAGTAAGCAACGTGTGCCGACCTTCAAAGTCCTCNGGACGCGTGTAATGTGTTTCTTGCTGCTCGCTCGTGAGTGGTCGGATGTCCCTAGGCTACATGGTGTTTACTGGCCCCTGCTGCGCGCACCGAGAATGTACAGCAGTGAGCAAGCACCAGCTTACCTTGCAACAGTTCACCACACGCGACTGCCTGTATGTCTTGCTTGTTGTGAGGATCAAGGCGTAGTTCTTTAACGACTTCCTAGTAAAAAATTAATGAATCTCTCAAGGTCAGGCTATGTCGTTCGTTAGTAAGCAACGTGTGCCGACCTTCAAAGTCCTCGACAAACGCCAGCAGCAATGGAATTCCTCACAGATCAGATATGCGACAATGCACGCCATTACACGCAGCGGAAGCCAATACCTTAAGCTGCAGGAGCCACCTCGTAGTTTTCTCCTTCCTCTTCAAGCTCCCGCCTACCGGCACTTGAACTGCGTTTCGCAGTGGCAGTAAGTAATTCATGTTTTTCTGCGAAACTATAATACGAGCGTCCAATGTGCTGATCTACGAAAATAACACACTTCACACGAGGACTGCTGAGTGCTTTCAAGACGCCACGCATATTACAAACACAATTGCAGAGCACTCCATAATGAATAAAAAAAAAGGCATTTCCAAAGCGTTATATCTAAAAATATATGCGTCAGATACGTACAAAACCTCTCAATGGCCCTGCATTGATCCTTTCTACAGACTTTCCACCACTAAAATAATAGGGTCACTGCAGTTCAGAGCCTCGCGCTTAGTGACGATGGCTCATTTTATGCGCGTGGCAGTGTCGCCCTTATCGCTCCTGCTCCTCTCGGACTAAAACACAGAGAAAACTCCAGGTAGGCGGGAGCTTCGAGGAGTGCATCTACCAAGCCTGCAGACACAGAGTATGAATGAGGAATCAGTGCTAAAGATATTCCTTCTCAGTACACCAATTTCAATATTACCGTTTCAAACAAAAGTAAGTATTTTACCTGATGTTTCTCAAGGAACACGAACGCGTTAAGAAATATTGTAAATTTTTTCAAAAAACGTATTTTTCTAAAAATTTATTTTAGATTAACATTAAACAAAAAAAAAACTATTAAAAATAATATACGTAGAAGCATTTTATGAGAATGTTGCTTTGAACATATATTTTATTTTAAACAGGTACTTTAAACTGATTTGGATTGGAAAGGGGTTATTAACATCTCCGGTGATATGCCAGAAGGCTTATGAGGGAACGACTTTTTTACTAACATACGAACTAACTTAAACTAACACCCATGCCTTACCTAAGATTCGAACACAGGACCTCCATCACCCCAGACCGGTGGCGCACTAACAGACTATGCCACGAAATGTCGACATTAAAACTGATTAACTGAGAAGAAATTTATTTAACATCGATTCCCCACTTACAATCTGTGGCTTCATAATGCTCTACCATATTCCACCAATAAAAATATGTTTATGCTATGTGTTATTGGGAGCCGCTGTTTATGCGACTACGGAATATACACTGAATAGCCAAAACAACTGGTACACCTGCCTAATATCGGGTAGCCCCCCCCCCCCCACCCCTCCGAGCACGCAGAAGTGCCGCAAGACGACGTGGCATGGACTCGACTAATGTCTGAAGATATGCAGGAGGCAATTCTCAACATGAATCCTGCAGGGTAGTCCTCAAATCCAATCTGCGCCAATTTGAGAAAGGGTTGCACGTCTGTCACGTTTAATGATTCTCGTCAGTCGTCGTCTGTCCCTTTCGTTCACAATCTTTTTCCGGCCACAGCAATGTCGAAGATTTGATGTTTTACCGGATTCCCAATATTCACGGTACACTCGTGAAATGGTCGTACGCGAACATCCAAATGTTATCGCTACCTCGGAGATGCTATGTCCCATCTCTCTTGCGCCGACTATAACACCACATTCAAACTCACTTAAATCTTGATAACCTGCCATTGTAGCAGCAGTAACCGATCTCGCTGCCGACCGCATCGTGTTGCTCTGATTGGTTACATACCTCTGTTATTTTCATACGCACGCCTATACCAATTTTTTTGGCTCTTCACTGTAGTCTCAACTACGAATGATGTCTTACACTGCGTGAGAATTTTCCTTAGTGGTTGCTGTTTTCTGCTGTGAATAGTCTACATACATCTTTAAATCCACTTCATGTGCAATAACTCTATACATAGATCACCACGACTGATAGGATTAAGGGTCCTGCTCACCAAAAAGAATGCATTATTTTTATCGTTACCATTTCTTAAAGTCGGTGGATTTAACCTGATTGTTTAAGTGGTGGAGAGTTAATGATTCATTTCCTAATTTATAAACCCTAAAAAGATGATACTCTCGAATTAATATCTGGCAATCAATAGCGATCCCTTGCTATTTACAATTAATATTTTCATAATAATCCTCACAGAAATTAATGCAATCAAATTACTAATATCAGTCCCAATAACAGTATATCAACAACTATTGCATTTTTTCATAAATTGAATGTCAATGTTTGACAGTTCCAATATTTACAATAACCTCCATATCACATGTTCATACAGCCCCACCTTAATTCAGTCAAGGTTCAACCAGTCAGAAATGTTCTAGTGCGCTCCGATCTCCCCCACGCACAGTCTCTCGCCTTCCGTCGTCTTCCGTCTTCTCCGTTGATGACCCTCGCTGCGGCCTTCAGCTACATGGCTACCACAAAAAATCACTGCTTTCCGACTGCGGGAAGTATTTATAGTGTCATCCGCTCTGGTCCAGAATATTCTTTAGACGTCGGTTTGTGCTGAGGATGGAGATTACCAAAACATTCTTGCTCGCCCTCTCAAGTCGTCGACTTCTCCGGCAGGGTGTAGAATGGGATGTGACGCTAGCCAGGTCAGCTGTCAATCATTCCCCGGCCACCGGGCGACGTAAAATGAGTGGGTTTGCCATTGAGAAGGGGGGTGGGGTTGCCAAGGTCGGTAACCAGGTAACACAGAGCCCACGTCCAGTGTGGGCGTAACAATATATTTGTACGAAATACTGCCCACATTGTTGACATTTCTTGGCAGTACTCTTTCCTCTCATAAAATATTACAGTTGTACTGATACTGCCATCCCACATAGCACAGGATATCCACCGGATATCCTAATTATATCCACAATATCTAAAAGTCATCTAATCATCTAAGTCCTACAATATATCTCCAATGTATATCCTTTAGAAATCCGGTAGTAGATACCACAGTTTGTACCACTTACTGGATATCCATTAGATATTATAAAACCACCAATGGCCATTACTTAAGGCACGTGGCTACATCTAAAGATGCATATAGGGCATCCAAAATATCTATATCACGTTTGGGATATCGGGCCGACATTTGGATATCTTTTGATAGTCTTTCGAATGTAACTTTACTATTCTTGGATGTCCTTGGATATCCTGAATGTCGAAGAGTGACATACGTCATATATTCATCGGATGTATCTGTGCTATATGGGTAGCACAGTTCCAAACACGACATTTGTTTGTTGCAACACCTAACATTCTACAATACACAGAAACGTAATGATTTGCAACCTAAGAAAAAAACTCCTCTGTTACAAATTACCGGCATGAGCAGTTTCACAACACACCCCAGTTTTCACTATTTAAACTATCTTCATTAGTGTATAAATGGTAATGCAAAATCTTGCGCGTGTTTTTATTAAGATAAAAATGACAATTTCTAACTCAAATCCTCGCCATTGTTTTTTTTATTGTGACTCATGATTGTCAGAAAGACGAAGTTCATCCAACCAAATACACGATTGCGATTGGCTGCACAGATTCACGGGCACTGAAATGTTGTGAGTCATATCAGTGTACACACGCGGTCCATTGGCGACTAAACACGGTTTTTTTTTGCACCCATAGTTCTGTATGACGGGTCTAACAGCATCCTTATGTACGTAGCGCCAGTGAAGCGACACGAGGCACATAACGGGGGCCGCGGCCAGCGTAGCGGTTAGAGCGCCTGCCCTCCACCTAGGCAAACCGGACTCGCTTCCCAGTGGGGTCACTCCCGGATATTCGTATGTGGGTGTCGTGTCGGACGATGCCGCTGCTAGGCGGGATTTCTCGGGGATCTCCATTTCCCCCCGCCCTTGCATTCTTACGCTGCTCCATTCTCACCTCGCTTCATCTCGTCCATCCCGCGGAAGGCAATGGCATCGTCCGGCAGGATTCCCACGTGCTCATCCACCGTGGCCCCTAACTTCGCGTATTACATTCAAATTTAGCACGTGTACCACACATCAACAGCGTTGGCAGAGGCGCAGCATAGTCAGGATGTGCATTACAGAAGAGCAGCATATCTGGTACGACAAATTGTCAAAGCCTTGAGTCCATTGGAGTTGAGAGTTTAAAAGGAGCTCAATAGTACTGTGCAATAATTCATTTTCTGTAAAATCGTTGTTGACGCGAATACGCATATATCGGTAAATAAATGTCCTGGAAATATTATATATTTTGCCAGGAAAAGTGAAAACCAATATCTAAGCAGGGGTTGGATTTATTTGGTCTGTTAAAAGGGGAAAAAAAAATCTTTTCCATAAGATTATCTAATCCCGATATACTTTGTTCGCGTTCGAAGCACATCGATAGAGGCGACAATAGCACACGCGACCAGCGCTCCGTCGCCCCTACGCACAAGGCGCTTGACCTGCGCGCTGTGCTCCGCTGTTACCTTTCCTGTGCAAATGAGATCTGTAACAGTGGGTTTTGTTACACGCGATGAAGGCCCGTGTATTTAACTACGACTGCACTGCTTCGCTTTTCTCTATCTATTAAATAAACTGCTCAGGCAAGCTCTAAGAAACGCCCTTTTTTTTTACCATTTTCACGACTTTTTTACTTTTAGAATACGCTTACTCTAGTAGAAACGAAAGCGTACCGGCTTGGATAATGAATTACTTTCTTCTCTGGCAAAAAGTCTTACATCCAGGATATTTATTTGCTAGATAAACGTCAACGCCCAAACAACGAATCTACAGAAAATATACCCGGACTAATAACTCTTAAGCGGTAGGAGAAAAGTACAACTATACGGGCGTAACTTAATGTGCCTCCCTAGTTGTCATATATCTCATTGCAAGCAGTTGCGTGTGTGTGTATATATATATATATATATGCGTATGTATATATATAAACTATGGAATATTTTAATGTAAACCTTTTTCGGTGGCCTTAAAATGTGTCGAAGACAGCAAAAATCCGTGCAAGTAGCCCTCTGTTCACGTTATTTATTCTTCAATAAAGCAGTGTTCAAACTGTAGCGACATTGCTGTATATTTTCTGAACGTATTTCTGTATTAAAACCCTCTAGTCAATGAAAAATATCTGGAGGAAAAAAAACGCACGCGAAGCTAGTTTATGCTCTTTTTCTATACCGCCCCAATGCTTCCTTAAGGCCAGACATAACCTTAAGGCGTTAAAAATGGTTTACTATGGTGGGCCCTTAACCCGTTGACTTTCATCACGTGCAATGAAATCCCACTGTTACAGAGATATAATGTACATATTACAGCGCACCAACGGAGACACTGCACGCCTTCAGCTTGGTTCACAATTGAAAACATAACAGTAAATACACAGAATATAGACCTTGTGCACAAAAACTGACCGCCTTATTTTCGAACTTATTGATTCACAACTGCGCATAACAGGTCGTGAGCATGAGAGTTCCTGGCGTAGTTCACAAAGCAAATTGTTATATTTCATTTCTTATGCAGGCACATGGGGCAATGTCCAGTCAGAGCAGAGTTTACATTTTCCAGTAAACCGTTTATCTAAAATATATAAAAAATTATGTGACAGAAAAGAATAAATATCGCAATATATACACATTTGGAAGAAATAGCCGGTACATTTTTGCTAGCAGAATTTTTTTAAATGTCATCCACATGTTCACTCTCACAAAGCAACGACAAAAAAAAAAAAAAAGAATAATTCAAAAAAATTTTAATTGCTGTCAGTTTTCAACACAATATCACAATCTGTTACGAAATTTCATTATTTACCAAACAGTGCCAACTGACGTCAGTTCGCACAGGAATTCTGGTCGTATGCATGTTATGTGTTCTACTGTTATGTTATATGCTCTGTGCCTATGTATTTAGATTGTGAACCCACCATTACGCATGTGTATATATATATATACACACATATATATATATATATATATA
>NQII01004289.1:64054-117503 GCA_002778355.1 Clitarchus hookeri
TATATATATATATATATATATATATATATATATATATATATATATATATATATATATATATATATATGGCAAAAGACTTACAATTTCTTCTTTTATTTACTAGATTTTTCTTCTTGTGTGCTAAATCTGAGAATAATTTCTTGCAGTGTATGTACTTCAAGCTGCCTTCATACGTACACTTAACCTCAATAAGTGTTTTCTACAAGTAGAATTATTTTCCTGAATGTTCAGTAAATGAGCCGTTATCTACTGGCGAATAAGAGGAACGCACTGAGATTTCACTGCAATTCACTAGGAATCAGTAGAAATCACTATTTAATCAGCGAATACCAGCAATTAAAATCATAAGTAGAATTTGATTAAATCAGATGGAGCAGTTTCAACACATCTGCACGGTTAGTTCCAACTTTTCTGACGCCCTGCTTAAGGTCCACATCCTGGCTACTTCTCCTACAACGCAGGCTTAACAACGTCAAGAAAATCACACCAGAGGGACGATGCACCGCATTCGTTCGCACTCAGTGAAATAATATTTTAGTTAAGAACTATTTCTTACCAACACATCTATTTTCTCCCTGTCACTCTAAACCCGAATCAGTGATATCAATCAGCGATATAACATGATCTGCAAGACATGTGACAAGCTATTGTCGACTGGCGAACCAAGCAAGGTAGCTGGGAACAAGCCACTTATGGCAGTGGAAGTTTAGACATTCAGTGGGAATCACAAATAAACAAGCGAAATTCAGCCATTAAGTTTATTAGTTATATGGCACTTGTTTTCACTGATTTGGCTCAATTCTCACTGTTTCAGGTTTAGAGTGTGTTATAGTCGTGTTAATTGTAAATGTAATATTGCAATTTATGTAAAACTTGAATTTAACCAAAAAGATGGTACCTTTATGCCAACAGGAGTATAAAGTGCTTTTGATATATGATATATTTAGAAAACAACCAAACACGACATATGAAGTGTTTTTTCAACGGTTTGATTCAGTAAGAGTGAAGATACTGCAAATAGACTATGTTATTTGGAGTAGTTTTAACTGTTTATATTTTAGAGTGCATATGGTTTAAAACGTTACGGAATGTAATGATTTATAAACACAGAAATACATTTTCTCGTGGGAAATTTTTTTTTACTGAACGCAAGGATTTTTCCCTGACCTTTGACAGTCTTCTGACTTTCACTTTCTCTAAGCGTTACAGAGCCGGCGGCGGCGGCAGAATTGCGTAACGAAGCTGGCAGAGCGAGCGTGGAATCCAGGCCGCGAGTGCACACATCGGTCGCCGTGCACGGCAACTTGACACACGCCGGTGCTAACACGGTGAGCTCGCTAGCATGTCCTGTCTCCCACAGGGTTGCACAACTAATACACGCACACGGGATGAGTCCTTCACAGCGCACCGCGCCTGTCAGCTTCCAGTGAGTGAAGAGATTTCGTCCCGAGAAAACCCGCCTTGGATGTAGCTTCTTTTTGATGGACAACCGCAAGGAAGTCAGTTCCGTACAAAGGATTTTAATTGATGATAAAGTGGGTGACCTCGATATCTGAAGTAAGCACTTTGCACAATATAAAAAAAAAAATACATTTTTGAACGGGTGGTGTAGTGGCTAGACTGCTCGCCTCCCACCAAGGCGAAGAACCGCGTTCTATTCTCGGCGGGGAATCGTGCCGGACAAAGCTGCTGGTCGGCGGGTTTTCTCGGGGAACTGTAGTTTCCCCCTCCCTTGCATTCCGGTGCTGCTCCATACCTCGCTTCATCGCCTTATCGCCTTTCCAGACCTAATCACTTCGGTCACTCACCTTTTCCCATACTCTAAAAAAAATAATCTTACAGTTTTCTGTATGACAAAGAAAACTATTTCATTGAGGATGTTTTGGTTACAGTAACACAAAATATTACTTTATTTCAAAGAGAAGGTTACATAAACATAGCTTTCCTGTTAATACATGTTTTATTTGTACGTTTTTATTTTGTAGCAACAATTAGTCAATTTTCTTTGAACTGGTTTTGTTCACAGTAAATAAATATTACTTCGTACCAAAAGTAACGGTTAAGCGATATTGAAAGTTTTCTGTCGTTCATTGCAGTTTCCAGTGCGTAACTGCTGTCCCGACACAAACATTCTAAACCAATATATTCTGCAGTTACGAAACTGCTGCAACTGAACAAATGCACAGTCCACCCACAGACGTTTAATGTCATTCCGGAGTGCGTTGGCTCTCCAAATCACTATCCTCGATTCCTCCTAAGAGGTGGCGTTATATTCTGGCCCACGTTATTGCCTTACATTACATATGGAAACGTAATAATGCTAAGTAGTTGCTTGGTGAATTACGAAGAGTGTGCGAAAACACACGCAATTGAAACACAAAGTTCTTGGATTGTGTATTTCTTAGTACTACGCGATAGTTATTTGTGCAGCTATGCCGATGTATTTTTACTAAGTCCGCAGTGTAATTTTGCATAACTATGTGGTATAAGGCACAATATTACCTATTTATAGGTCAAATATTTAGGAATTCAACATTTTGTATGTGTAATTTACGAAAAGTAAACTCCCGCTGATAGAATATATTTAGTTATGCTTATAAATTAATTCATAATAAACGTAACTCCGAAGTTAGTTGTTATTCAAACTAAGAATGGGAACCTAATCCCTTATGTTGACTGTCAAGTTAATGTTGAATTGTACTACAATTGTGTGTTATTTTGCAGGGTGTTATTGTAAAAAGGAAATGTTGGATTCGAGTCAAATTATATTTGCAGCACATAAAGAACAGCAAACAGATTAGTTAAAATTACGAATACATAAAATGTGAAATAGCACGGAACAATCATAAAACATATGAGCAAATATGGTACTTTTACATATAGGCCCTAAAAAATTTGTGTAAATTTACATGGCATATTAAAAAATTATGTAGTGCCACTTACAGCAAACACATCATTTTACTTAGCATAACTAAAGATATTTACAAATAATTGTTGTAAAATTACGTTTGCATAGTTTAGGTAAATTCTCTTGCCGTAGAGTAAAAATACAGAAATACTTATGGTATAATTCCTGCTGCATCGTAAGTTTAAACAAATCTGTGTAAAATTAGTGCAACAATGTAAATATAATTTTATTATTTTACAAAAAATTTTACTTCAACGCAGAGCAAAAAAACCCCTGACATCAACACAAAACATTTGTTTGTTCTTTTACAATTTTTTTTTTAAACTAGTTGCTAAAAATAGGTACTACTACAAAATATCTTTGTAAACTTTGCACAAACTTATCTGAAAAGTGTGCCAGATGTGTTCAGGTTTTGTACAAAGAAGTACTGCAAACTACCAACGGATATCCTGTAGAATTACATCAATGTCTTTAGTAATCCTCCGATTATGTTCGTGCAAAAACACAAGCTACTAGTAGGACTTCTACAAGGTAATGTGTTTTTTGATGATACACAGTAGTTTTTTTTTTGTATAACAATTATAGACCAGCCAGGATTGCACGGAATACATTTTATGGGGCCCAAGTATAAAACAAGTTATACATATTTCGTGAGAACAGCAAGTTGTTTTCTGAGCTGGCTGCGGAACTGTAATTAGTTTGTCACCTAATTACAAGGAGTATGTTGGCCCATGCAAAAAAAAATAGGTAACTTTGTACATGCAGGAGGAAATGAATGCTGCCGGTGGCTGGTGAATTATTCGGGGAGATTTTATTTTCTTTATCCCTGCATCCTGTTACTTATTTTCGTCACTTAACATATTTTATTCAAAGGAAGTCATGCAAAACCATGTGAATATACACGTATTTTGTAACACACTTTTTATATTTGGCTGTCTAGAGAAACATTATCGAATACAAAATATGAATTTATAAATAATTCTGAACATTTCTTAATCTATTTAAAAGAAAAGTACATACTGGTACTATGGCAGCTAAAATGACATACATTTACTAAAAGCTGGCCTCTACTGTTACAGAATGAATGTTGCAAAGCCATAACATGGGAGAACACATTCTTTTCAAACCTGTTTAAACTTGCAACCCTCGAGCCAGGTAGGCTATTCTCGGATGTACGGAATTCTCAGAAGTGATGAGTGACGCGCGGCGTTTTACTGTGTCCTTGTAACAACACAAATTCCTTTCTTTGTTCCCACAATCACTGTTCTTGCAACTGAACAAACTCTGTATATTAACAAAATATACTTGTGCGAATCAACAAAATGTTGTAATTATACACGAATATCTCAGTTTCAGTTATACAAATTGTTTACATTGCATCCCTTCCCCTCCCCTCCTCGTCTTTCCAGCTGTGTCTGAAACGCTGTCAAATGTTTCATTGATATGGGCCATTTTTTTATGTATAATAAACATATGCATTTCACACAACATTTTTTAAAATAACATTCAATTTAATACGTCGAATCTTAATATTTGGATTACGAATATTCCATACACAGTATATTTTTAAACAAAGTAAACCTAAAAATATCTATAACATGTATAAAATAACCTTCTGGACTATTCCAACACATGTCAACATTTCCATTGCTCTGTCGAGACAGCTCTCCGCGCTGAGTAATTCTCGGAACTGATGACTCACCTGCTGTTAGTACAAACCGCTCGGGCTTGTAAGAAGAGGTTTTCAGCGGTTTACAAAGTGTCAGTATTACTGCAAGAATGTTTATGTAGTTCTACAAGTCCTATTTTTGCACAAGTACAAATGCGACAGGTTTACAAACCATGTTTCTACAAGTACTAGCATATGTATTATTACAAGAAATTTTCAGTTCGGTTCACAACATTTTTTTACTGTGATATGTAGGTGTAAAAATACATCAACATTGATGGATACATTTGACACATACAATTGTGTAAAATTACACAAGACATTTTAGCAGTATGAACACACGTCGTGTAATTTCATGTCACAATGGCTGCATGAATTTACGCATGTCACGTCTAAATTCTCATGCAAATGCAGAAGTTACATTACACATGGTGTGCGTCAATTCGCCACGCCATCGGTCTTTTCAGTTTGCAGAATATTTATGTATTTTAAGTGATAGATAGTATGGCATTACATGTCCATACCATTCTGATGAACTAAAATTGCGTCATTAATATATGTGTGAAATTGGAAATACTTTTGTTATTTATTTTAAATAGAGAAATAATTCGAAATTATTAAAACTGAAAATGCATATCACATTTTGTTATTTTTAATTGTTAAATTGTACCAAAATAGTGGCACGATTTTGCAAATGTATTTTTATGCTACTTTAATTTCTACTGCTCATTTTATTGACACATCCGGAAAGAAGAAGGGTCTTGTTGGTAGGGCACAGCAAACCAGTGAATAGCAGAGAGGGCACTGGCAAATCTGTGCGACGGTTGCGAAGGTTAAAATTTGTTTTTCAATTACTGGAATCGGGGTGGGAGAAAGTAGGGTAGTTGTTAGTTATCGAAGATAGACCTGTATGAGGTAAAGGCAGTGTGACATAAAATCAGTAAGTGCTTCGTTAGCCTCCCCCCATATTTATGTATAATCCTGGCGGTTTTAATATTGACTGACTTCTGCCACGGCGATTTTACCTTCCAATTGGGTTGCTCGTGATTCAAAGATTTAATTTTAAAATTTTTATTCACCTAGAATCTGCCAGTGCGTGTCGCATAACATGTGAGACATTACAAAAGTATGAGATTTTGTAGTCCAGCCTGTTGGCAAAAATTAAGGGCATTTTGCATGTTTCTGCTGCCTGTTATGAGCGGGCCCTAAGTTAACGGCTTTGTCTAAAAATGAATGGTTTTATTACTACAAATAGAGACTACTCATTTTTTGAAGCGAACTGAATTTCTGTAGCAACTTGACTCACTGAAAGAGCCACTTTAATATATATATATGTGTGTGTGTGTGTGTGTGAGTGAGTGAGTGAGTGAGTGAGTGTGTGTGTGTATGCATGCATGTATGCGCACAGGCCAAGTAGTAATGCCAACACAACTTCGATAGTTTAATATCAAATTAAAACTGCAGACTATTTATCTTACCTATGACTCGGTGACTTGGAGAACACGTCCTGGTGTCTCAAACACGCTGTAAAAAACTGTAAATTTACACACTTTTTAAGATCTAAAAATGTTTGTATTTGTAATTTTCAAAAACAACTACAATATAAGTAATTTACACAGATGTTTCTAAGAATCCACAAAGGAATACAAATGTAAAACATGCATATACAGAGTTATTGATCCCACCACACCACGTTATAAAACAGCTCCATGCAATGTAGCTGTCACAGCCCTCCGCATCTCGAGCAGCTGAGTCATTGGCTTCTGCCACAATCATGACTCATTCTCAAGTTCGACTCGACCACGCGGAATACAGCTACCCGAGTGTTAAATGTTGACTACTGTTTCAGAGTCATACATGGCATGTCGGTTGAGACAAGTAAATAACATATCATCTAAATGCATCTAGCCTGGAACTGAATTATTACGCTAAATTATAGTGAAAATACGTCAACGTAAAGTGTAGAACTTCTATTGGGCTGTGTTAATTTACTATAACGTCATTTTATTAACCCGATCATATCCGTGCAATTTGATAGTACCTGTTACACAGCGTAATTTTACCGAAACCACAAATTTGTGCATTTAAATTAACAACTTGAGTGCAACGACTACAATTGCGAATAAATAAAAGCAGAATTAACGTGTACGTATCTTTTCAAATCTCGAATTTTTTTCTACCTTCTTATTTTAACCACTTCTACAGCTTGTACGATTTTGTACAAAACTTTTTAGGCTTTTGAAGACAACCTCTAACTTCTATTTGAAGCAAATACAATGCGGTATTTGTTCTAACACACTCATGTCAGTGAAAAAATTATTTCGATATTACAGCTTTGTTAATTATTATCTCTGTAAGAAAAATCTAAAAATACGCATTCGCTGTGTGGCACAGCCAGAATTTGATCATTTGGTTTTGAAACGGTTTTATAAAAAAAACTTTTCTTTTTATTCTTAAAAATTGAACTCACAGGGGGCATAATTGAAACAAAACTTACTTGAACCACGTCAATTATAGTTATTGGGGACATTATGTTTGAAACTGCATGAAGTTTGTTATGTTTTTATATCTCTAAATTTTTTTTGTTTATATTTTGCGGAGAGGGTGGAGGGGTGTTAACACCCAAAACCTCCCCTTCGATTCGCCTATGAGTCCTATATGTTTTTATTTTTATTTTGGTAGAGTTAAATCAAAACACAGTGATTTTTTAAGGCCAAATCATAATTGAAACTTATCGCTGATTAAGTAAAACTGAACATTTTTACGAAATATACTTTCACTTTAAAGTTGTGGCATGTTAATAGAGAGCCCAAAAAGGTTTTGTTTTATTTAATGACCTCGGGAATATATTTTTTAGGGTTTTACAGAGCTTAATAATCTCACTGGTTTAACTCGACGAAAACAAGTACGCTGTGAAATAAAAACGTATTTCACAATTGGTGGACGCAATTCTAAAATATCACCAGACAGCAGATCATAGACAACAAATAGCTTACAGGTATCAATCACAGACTTAGCTACGCAAACCGTAATATGACAATTATTAAAAATACTGATCGTCAACTAGCACGAAGTTATGGTGGTCTAGTGGTCAGACCGTCTGCCCAGCACGCAGATGTTTCTAGGTCCGATACCCGCCAGGTCCGATACCCACCATGTCCGATACCAGCGAGGCCCGATACCCGCCAGGTCCGATACCCGCCAGGTCCGATACCCGCCAGGTCCGATACCCGCCAGGTCCGATACCCGCCAGGTCCGATACCCGCCAGGTCCGATACCCGCCAGGTCCGATACCCGCCAGGTCCGATACCCGCCAGGTCCGATACCCGCCAGGTCCGATACCCGCCAGGTCCGATACCCGCCAGGTCCGATACCCGCCAGGTCCGATACCCGCCAGGTCCGATACCCGCCAGGTCCGATACCCGCCAGGTCCGATACCCGCCAGGTCCGATACCCGCCAGGTCCGATACCCGCCAGGTCCGATACCCGCCAGGTCCGATACCCGCCAGGTCCGATACCCGCCAGGTCCGATACCCGCCAGGTCCGATACCCGCCAGGTCCGATACCCGCCAGGTCCGATACCCGCCAGGTCCGATACCCGCCAGGTCCGATACCCGCCAGGTCCGATACCCGCCAGGTCCGATACCCGCCAGGTCCGATACCCGCCAGGTCCGATACCCGCCAGGTCCGATACCCGCCAGGTCCGATACCCGCCAGGTCCGATACCCGCCAGGTCCGATACCCGCCAGGTCCGATACCCGCCAGGTCCGATACCCGCCAGGTCCGATACCCGCCAGGTCCGATACCCGCCAGGTCCGATACCCGCCAGGTCCGATACCCGCCAGGTCCGATACCCGCCAGGTCCGATACCCGCCAGGTCCGATACCCGCCAGGTCCGATACCCGCCAGGTCCGATACCCGCCAGGTCCGATACCCGCCAGGTCCGATACCCGCCAGGTCCGATACCCGCCAGGTCCGATACCCGCCAGGTCCGATACCCGCCAGGTCCGATACCCGCCAGGTCCGATACCCGCCAGGTCCGATACCCGCCAGGTCCGATACCCGCCAGGTCCGATACCCGCCAGGTCCGATACCCGCCAGGTCCGATACCCGCCAGGTCCGATACCCGCCAGGTCCGATACCCGCCAGGTCCGATACCCGCCAGGTCCGATACCCGCCAGGTCCGATACCTGCCAGGTCTGATACCCGCCAGGTCCGATACCCGCCAGGTCCGATACCCGCCAGGTCCGATACCCGCCAGGTCCGATACCTGCCAGGTCCGATACCCGCCAGGTCCGATACCCGCCAGGTCCGATACCCGCCAGGTCCGATACCCGCCAGGTCCGATACCCGCCAGGTCCGATACCCGCCAGGTCCGATACCCGCCAGGTCCGATACCCGCCAGGTCCGATACCCGCCAGGTCCGATACCCGCCAGGTCCGATACCCGCCAGGTCCGATACCCGCCAGGTCCGATACCCGCCAGGTCCGATACCCGCCAGGTCCGATACCCGCCAGGTCCGATACCCGCCAGGTCCGATACCCGCCAGGTCCGATACCCGCCAGGTCCGATACCCGCCAGGTCCGATACCCGCCAGGTCCGATACCCGCCAGGTCCGATACCCGCCAGGTCCGATACCCGCCAGGTCCGATACCCGCCAGGTCCGATACCTGCCAGGTCCGATACCCGCCAGGTCCGATACCCGCCAGGTCCGATACCCGCCAGGTCCGATACCCGCCAGGTCCGATACCCGCCAGGTCCGATACCCGCCAGGTCCGATACCCGCCAGGTCCGATACCCGCCAGGTCCGATACCCGCCAGGTCCGATACCCGCCAGGTCCGATACCCGCCAGGTCCGATACCCGCCAGGTCCGATACCCGCCAGGTCCGATACCCGCCAGGTCCGATACCCGCCAGGTCCGATACCCGCCAGGTCCGATACCCGCCAGGTCCGATACCCGCCAGGTCCGATACCCGCCAGGTCCGATACCCGCCAGGTCCGATACCCGCCAGGTCCGATACCCGCCAGGTCCGATACCCGCCAGGTCCGATACCCGCCAGGTCCGATACCCGCCAGGTCCGATACCCGCCAGGTCCGATACCCGCCAGGTCCGATACCCGCCAGGTCCGATACCCGCCAGGTCCGATACCCAGCATCTATCTGTAGCTTCTAATAATACTTAAAATATGAATAAAACGCCAGTCTTCATCAGAATCACAGTTTACACAGGCGTATGATACAGTGTCGCCTTTCACGCATTTAACACGTGTCTACAATTTGCAAATCAAACATTCGACCCAATATTCTTTAATAGATCTGAAACCAAACAAAACGACTCTTCGATTTCAGAGTCTGACTCATTCGGTAAATTTTTTTTTCACCTTTCTTATCATGTTGGATGAAATGATCAATGAATTTTACAAATTCTTTTTCGGTCATCCANCAGGTCCGATACCCGCCAGGTCCGATACCCGCCAGGTCCGATACCCGCCAGGTCCGATACCCGCCAGGTCTGATATCCGCCAGGTCCGATACCCGCCAGGTCCGATACCCAGCATCTATCTGTAGCTTCTAATAATACTTAAAATATGAATAAAACGCCAGTCTTCATCAGAATCACAGTTTACACAGGCGTATGATACAGTGTCGCCTTTCACGCATTTAACACGTGTCTACAATTTGCAAATCAAACATTCGACCCAATATTCTTTAATAGATCTGAAACCAAACAAATCGACTCTTCGATTTCAGAGTCTGACTCATTCGGAAAATTTTTTTTTCACCTTTCTTATCATGTTGGATGAAATGATCAATGAATTTTACAAATTCTTTTTCGGTCATCCAGCTCGAAGAATTTCCAGCTCCAATGCAATCTGGTGGTCCACTTTGGATAAAAATCACCGAGTACCGGATTCTCGGGAACACGAACACTGGTGGAACACTATTGCCTGCGGCGTTTATTGCACAAGCAAGTGTCACTAGTGTTACTCTTTCAGCTGACGTAATCGCACCAATTTGTTTCTGACCACGTGCAGCGACGATTTTTTTCGGTTTATTCACGGTTGTTACGCCTGTTTCATCCATGATCCAAATGCGAGAGGCTGCAAGATTGTGTTTTTGAAGAATCTCTTCATACTTAAAAAAAAAAAAAAAAAATCTCTACATTTGTTTTGTTGAAAGAAGTTGCTCTGCTTAAAGATGTAGCCTCTGGCGTCCTGAGAGACAGTTTTGGATTTATCTTAATGAATTTAGTAAACCAATCTGGACCAGCCATTTCATTTTTGTGCCATGAATAAGAGATATTTTTGTAACCAGTTGATACAGCGCACACGTAAAATCATTGTTTACGATATTTTTTTTTTCCGTTACCTGGTCAAAATGGTGGACCTGCTCACTGCCGCTCGCTGCGCCGTCCCGAGCGACACTGGCTGTGGTTACGTAATAGAGGTCGTTAAGGGTCACGTTGAGTGTTAATTATAAACATAATTGTTGCAAATTGCAAAGTAATTTAGCTGTTACTACGTATCCCTGTTACAACTAGCCCCTAGCTCCCCTACTTCTATTTTTAGAATAATGCCTTTTTAAATTACATATCTAATTGTGTAAATCTGCCGTAACTATGTGTGGATATTTTGACGCTGTGCACGTGTCTTTGCAGCCCTATTAGTGTTTTAAATAACACACATTATGTTGTGAAAATGACATGCTCACAGAGTGGCAATTTTTGCTGCCACATACATTGTGTCTAAACGTACAAATATTAGGTCATTGTTATTGTAATGCACGTCAACATAAAAAAAACTCTACACCCAGCACGAGTGTTTAAAATTCTGCATTTACTCAACATACACAACAGTGTGAGCAAATTTTCAGAAAAAATTTTGGTCTATTTTTAAATTGTGTTCTGGTCTTCTGATATCATCCCTAATGTGTTAAATTATATTTACTCACTCACTAAGTGGCAATTTTTGCTGCCACAAACATTCTGTGTAAAATTACACTGACTTTTTTTACAGTGTGATTGTTTAGTAAATATGCGATATCTCATTTGTTTTATACTTTTGTTAACATAAAAGTAAATATCTTTTTGTAAATAGAATTTTTACTTGTATTCTATAAACTGTAATTAATTTATGATTAATATGAATAAAATGGAGATAAATATGTGTGTTGGCAATGGCCTGTAAGTAATAGTTCTCAGGTAAAATATTATAAAACTGAGTGAGCACAAATGTGGCGCGTTGTCCCTCTGGTGTAATTTTCTAAACTCAGTTAAACTGTGTTTGCGTGAGGCGAAGGAATTTGGTCGAAGTAGAACTTGAAAAGTTGGAAGAAATCTAGAATGGATTATAATCAGAGCTGTGACAGTATTTATTTCAAGTTGCGCTATTCATTAGCTAAGTAGCTAGTTGGTATATTTCACTGCAAACAATTTTCAGGTTTACAATTGTGCGAGCACTTGTTGGGCCTAGTAAGTGTTTTGCCTTGGTGCCTCTAGAGGGAAGTTTACTAGTGTTTCGTCAGTTTTTTTTTTTTTATCACCCACTAGCGAACCGGCCCGGCTTCGCCATGGTACAATTGAGTTTTACAGCGATACACTAATCAATAAATTATAAAATTATACTATGTTGGCATAAGTTTTTAACTGATTACGGTTACCCAAAAGGAAGGAAATATTTTTTACCCGATAGCCAAGAAATAGGGTATTGTTTTTGGAGTGCATCTGTGCAACTATCGCGTAGTTACCACATTTCCGCTTTCCAGCGTCGATGTATGAAAATCAAAACGTAGTTTTCATCAAGTTGTAGCTTTAGAAATAAGTGTACCTAGGTACTATTTTTTGCGCTTGGCTGAGGGATCTTAATCGATCACCAAAGTTAAGCAACGTTCCCAGTGGCACACATTTGGATGGGTGACCGTTTGGTGGCATAACATCTGAGCGCTTCCGGGCTTCGGAGGGCACATTAAATATTCGGTCCCGGTTGTTATCGATTGATAGCAGTCGTTAAGCCATGTCAGAGGTCCTTGGGCGGCCTGATAAACTCTGACACCAGAGGAGAAAAAATATTTCGGTCACGTTCCCAGTTGTTGCGGCATTATGTTTTGTTGTTATTCCACAGGAACCGTACAATTTTCCGGGATAAAGTAGTATCCTATGTCCTATTCCAGGACCTAAAGTACTTACATGCCAAATTTAATAAAAATCCGTTCAGCCGTTATAGAGCTGAGTGGTAACAAACATGCACACACACACACACGCACAGACTTTCGCATTTATAATATTAGTAGGATGTTTTATTCCGCTGATTAGCAAAGCAAGCCGGGTAAACAAAGAGCCGTCGCATCCTCAAGTCACCCGTCTGTCCGGCGGTCACGTCATCTTCAACCAGGGCACCTTTTTTTTTATCCATCAATCCGTTAAATATTTCTCAAACTTTAACTTTTGACGGACGGATGGATGGGCACGACATTCCGTAAACGCGAATACGCACCTAGAAATTAAATGAAAGGCGATGGATATGTGTTTATTTACCTTTGGTGGTAAATACAGGAATTTGAAATGTTAATAAATCTAAATATATTCTTATCACGTAAAAAAAATTATCTTCCCAAAATGTTCTCTTGAAAGTATATTTCCAACCAAAATATACCTCCAACTAAAGAAATATAACGACTTTAGGTTGTCACACTGAAATTTTCCTGTACAGAAGTATTAACGGACGACCGATTGTTGTGAATCGCTTTCAGTTGAAAAAACAGACTGGCGTCTGACTAACGGGCGCGACGGATGTTTGTAAGCCCAGCCTAAGACTGTTATTGTTATACGCGTTATAAAGCCTACATAGTTCACGCCTGATACATTACAGCGTATACAGTATACAGCAGAACTACCTTACGACACAGAGTACTTGAGAGTACAGAGGTGAAACAGCCGCTCACACCGCGAGCTCCAGCTGCACGCACCAGCAACATGGCGTCACTGGGCAGGAAAACGTTGGAACTCTGTTCGCCAATAAGCGCCTGGTAGTCTACTTGTGGCCCGCAGCTCAGCCAATAGGGAACCTTTTATAGTATGCAGTAGCCAGAAACAAGGTCCGTTCCCAGAACCTCGCACAGCCAATCAGAGAATGGGTAGGCCCACATCAAAGGCACTGCCACACCAATTCTTCTCTGTGTACTTCACTACTCTGTGGTTACGGCATGGCTGGAGCATATGTAGACTAAATATGAGGTAGACAAATTTTTCGTCTTATGCACATGTNCTCTGTGGTTACGGCATGGCTGGAGCATATGTAGACTAAATATGAGGTAGACAAATTTTTCGTCTTATGCACATGTATCCAAAATTTACCTATTTGCATACATACTCTAATTTTAAATTGTGCGATAAGTCACAACTTTTAAAATACTGTGATTATTTTGCTTTGATAAAGACAGTAACACTGTTCGCTCAAATTGTACACCAACTTTTATCATTAAAGTGATTTGCTCTACTGCAGCTATAATTACAGTAATTCAAAGTCATCGTGTTGTATCACACATGTTATACCTACATCTGTCGTGGGTATACAAAGAAGAGCACTGAAGAATTTTTTCCTTGGTGTTTCGACGCGCTGTTATCTACTGATGCCCTTATGACTCTCAGATTATCACTACTTCTTCTTAATTAGTAAACAACTTGAACACCACACACTCCTCATCAAACTTTCTTTAGGCGTTATCAGTATACTGTATCAGCTAGCTATCAGTATCAGCTAGCGACGGACAATCCTCACAAGAAAAACTTCCAGACGCCCAAATTGTTCGTGTGCGCATAAAGAAACGGAACAGTTTTCTGTGCGAGTGAGTGGCTGTGTTTCGTCCAGAATGTTTTGAGGTGGCCGAGGCATGAGGCACCGGGACTTAAACGCTGTTACGTAATGATCCATCCCGACATTATAACTTCGTGACCAATAATACGACTGAAATATATGCGGTCTCGTTGGATCGGGTGTACGACTGCGATGCGAGCATGACCTTGAGATAACGCCGCTCATGCGCGGTGTGCGGGTGGGGGCCCGCTGTATCTCGCGAGTCCTGCGTGATCGCGCGCTGGTCGTGGTACCAAACGAAATATCTCGTCTATATCTGCTTAGATATGGTTATGTATTCGTATTATGTCAAGTCTGTAAATAAAGGTAAAGTATATAAATTATTTCTAGGTTATTCATTTATTTTAACCCTCGATAATATTAGGTTCACCTCCACCACTAGGGAAAAAAAACTAGATTTTGTCAGAGTTTGAAAGATAATTAATAGTTTGGTATAGTGTCAACTCAGTTCCCTATCGATGGGATGCTTGAGCAACACACACAGAAGCACTCACTACCGACAACGAAAATTACTACACATATATATGTCCTAAGAATACTTATAAGCATAGTAAACTATAATTTCCGAACGAAATAAATATGAAAACATAAACGAAAATAAAATTCAGGATGAATAACTTACAACAAACCGAGATATGCAAAAAGCAAGATATATATAAATGTGATACATACATGAGACTCATAGTCGTGGCAACTGTAAAAATACGTATATGATAATATAAACGATCATCGTCAGTTCTACACAAGGGTTGACAGCTCATGTCATCGCTAACATGGGTAACCCTTAACAACCAANTAAACGATCATCGTCAGTTCTACACAAGGGTTGACAGCTCATGTCATCGCTAACATGGGTAACCCTTAACAACCAAACATAGAATGAAAAAAAATGAACGATGCTATAGAATACCAGACTGTCTTCTGCACAAGTAGCTACCATAACCTACCCCAAATTCCCAAACTACTGTCAAAGTCACGTGGGCAACAATGTTAAACGTGTTTGTTTTTAATTGAATTTTCAAATGACACGCCATTTTACATTACTCAAATGCTTTTGCCAACTTCAATGTAATATAATGGCGTTAAAAATCGTTGAAGGAAGTTTAGAAATAACGCAAAGTACTTCTTTATATACGAAGTGTTCTAACCTCAAATGTTGTCCACGTGGTTGTTGACACTTGTGTGTTCGGAAAAGCAGCCCAATGTCGGGACATGGAGAGTGGCTATTACGCCTGTACGCCCAGCACTCTGTCCATATATGTACTCTAGCATCCCTGCCGCCAATAGCGACTGTTCCTGTGTCTTATTTACAGCCGTAGAGAAACAGACTACTAAATTGTTACATTGTAAACGCTGCTCAATCCTCGTAACATTTTCATCTATGGAAATTCATTTTAAAACGTTTTGTCGATTCGCTTTAAAATTGCAGACTATAAAGAGTGAATAAACGGAATTTTGTCTTATAAGTATTTCTATTATTTATGATACTGGAATATATGCACGTGAACAAAAACTCTGAATTGGCGGAAAACCAAATGTAAACAAAACATCATTGCCATTGCTATATCACGTTATTTCGACAGTTATGTGTTTTCGCGAGTTTATGATTCTGGTAGTTCTGTTCTCAAAAAAATATATGTTACAGCACAGGGATCGGTTACTGTGCAGCTGGTATGGGCACTTTATTTAAATTTTAATTTTAATATAAAACGAAGTAAGAAATCACTAACAACATATAATTGTAAGGAATCACAGCGTGATGTATATCGCTGGCCGCACAATGCATGAACATGAGTTATTTAGAATAATTCTACTGATTTATGACGACGTTTCTAAACTGCAAGGGAGCTAAAAATAGTTTTTAAATAGGGAAATTTCCTTTTTATTCATAACAAACTTGACTTCGTTTGATTTGCCAGTTTACAACTGATAATATTGGCGATTTCTTACTAATAGTGCGTATTTATATCACCTGCCGAAGGATCCGGTGATAGTTTCCTCCCTCATTTTTTCCTCCTCCCAATTTAACAGCAACAAATCGGATACCGAGTAGTTCCAATTTTTCATTATCCTGTTCCCCCTACGAATTAAAATAATACTTTGTGTTTCATTTTCAGTTCTGCGTTTAGAAGTCTACTCTTAACAACATCAAATGTTATACCAGTAGCTATTGTTTCAAGTGCTGTTATAACAGTGTTGTACTCACCTATCATTGCAATTTATTTAAGTTTCGTGAAGAGGAACTTCAAGACCACACTGTGAAAGTTGAAACTTTATTACGTGAACTAGAACCATTAGATTCTAAATTAAATTACAATGCCAGGGCGTGCTTTCTTCTATTGACAATGTCAGAGGAGTACAACACTGTTATAACAGCACTTGAAACAATAGCCACTGGCATAACATTTGATTTTGAGTATACTTCTGGACGCAGAACTTATGCCAGACACTTAATTTGTGACACAGACCAGGAAGAACAGGTGGTTCAAATGTGAATCAACAGACCATTTCATCAGAGATTATCCATAAAAAAAAAAAAAAAAAAAAGCTGCAAAACCAGGGGAAAAGTAATTATTCTGGGATAGGAAGAAGCCATAATAACAGCAGAGGCAGATTAACTAACAATGGAAGATCAAATCTAGCTGAATATCAAGAAGTGTCATATATGGCAACGAGTGAAGTGTCGACAAATTTTCCCAGTATCATCATTCAGTTTATCCTTGACAGTNCCTTGACAATGGTGCTACTGACCACCTTGTTACAGAGGAAATGTTGTCGTGTTCCTATTGGCTGTTCACGGCAAATTAAGCAATTCTAAAAAAAAAACTGCTTAAGATATTCTTGTATGCGCATTGTGTACCGTATGCAAAATTAGCGTTGTCGTGGACCTGATCACGTCATTCATGCGTCGGTCAAGTAGGACTGTGAAATCAATAGAAAAGTAAATGTTTTACAGATTTGCTAATTCNTGCTACTGACCACCTTGTTACAGAGGAAATGTTGTCGTGTTCCTATTGGCTGTTCACGGCAAATTAAGCAATTCTAAAAAAAAAACTGCTTAAGATATTCTTGTATGCGCATTGTGTACCGTATGCAAAATTAGCGTTGTCGTGGACCTGATCACGTCATTCATGCGTCGGTCAAGTAGGACTGTGAAATCAATAGAAAAGTAAATGTTTTACAGATTTGCTAATTCTTACACTTATATGCATAAAAAAAAGAACGCAAATTAAATAATTTTAGTATTCACTAATGTTTACCTAACACAACGTTACGACACGCAACTACTCGCCCTCCTTCGTTACTGGGTGCATGCCAGTAAGTGTACCAGTTGAAATATACGCAACTACTCGCCCTCCTTCGTTACTGGGTGCATGCCAGTAAGTGTACCAGTTGAAATATACGCAACTACTCGTCCTCCTTCGTTACTGGGTGCATGCCAGTAAGTGTACCAGTTGAAATATACGCAACTACTCGTCCTCCTTCGTTACTGGGTGCATGCCAGTAAGTGTACCAGTTGAAATATACGCAACTACTCGTCCTCCTTCGTTACTGGGTGCATGCCAGTAAGTGTACCAGTTGAAATATACGCAACTACTCGTCCTCCTTCGTTACTGGGTGCATGCCAGTAAGTGTACCAGTTGAAATATACGCAACTACTCGTCCTCCTTCGTTACTGGGTGCATGCCAGTAAGTGTACCAGTTGAAATATACGCAACTACGCGCAGTGAGATTTTTCAAAGGTCTATTTAAAATATGTGCACTTAGTGGTAGGGCGTATACACCAACGACCTTGGACGAGTGCGCTGCGAGCGTGGGATCAGATCTGACATGGCGTCTGCCTTCGGCGCTCGTCACTGCAATTGACGCAAGAACCTGCCCCGTGTGTTAGCCGCAGGCAGCGTTAACTCAAGGCTTCCACATTACTGCCGCTCTACTATACGTTTCAGTATACTTCGTAAACAGTAATAGCATTTCTGAAAACATTTACGTTCGACACCCACACATAGCGTAGGAAATTTACCATACGTACAAGCCGCAAATATATAGAAATGATACTAAACAAAGTTAGGGGACTTCATTACTCGTTGGACACTTTTATGAACAAATGTAGGAAAGCTACGGTGGGGTACGGAGGCTTTGGCCGATCAGGGGTGTACTGGAATAAAACTTGACTAATCGTGCTTTCTCAATATGCGTGTGAAGTGATGTGGTATATTTGCTAACGGTTTATTAGAGCGCACGCAAGCACTTCCCTTCATTCCATATTAAATAAACAAAACAATTACCCTTGGACCAGTCAACATTTTTTCAAACGGACAAGTCGGATGGGGAAGTGATGGTTGGAGGTTGCAGACCTTCCACTTTTGCCACGAATGTTGTCAACAGTTAGTACTAAACATTTTACTAAACTTCTAATTGTAATATAACTATACATTTGCTGTAAATTGTGATGCATACGTTATTATACTATAAAGTAACTTTTTTCCTAGAATTTGTCCTTATTAATACACGTGGCTAATACGATGGATATGTAACCTTCCTTACTTTCCTTGAGTTAGTATTAATAACCCCCGCCCTTGAGAAATTTACGATTTACACGAGGAATACTTCTTGTTTGTGTGTTCATGGCGGACTTAACTTGATTTTCGCATCTCAGAAACGTGGCGGACGTTGCCGTTGGCAGGTGGGGTTTTATCTCGGTAATTCTGTTTGCTTCAGTCCTTGCGTTCTGACGCTGCTCACTTTATTGCTATGAGCGCTGCAAATACTGAAGTTATTATGTCCCCTCGATATAGCGCATCTATTATTGTTGGCGTCAAGGTTATGTTTAAATTTTTTTATTAAAAAACTTTACGATATCAGTTTTAAAAAAAGAGCTATTTTTCTAGTTCGGCTCGCTCGCTTGGAGTTAGTGGTTGTTAAAAGCATCGAGGCGGTAACGAAACAATATCACAAAGCAGAGACGGTAAGGTTTATATTAATCTATTGAATTGTTACNAAAGCATCGAGGCGGTAACGAAACAATATCACAAAGCAGAGACGGTAAGGTTTATATTAATCTATTGAATTGTTACATAAGTTCTTTTTTCAATTTCTGTAAACCCAGTGACCGTGCCGACGATCGTAGATACGTTGCATATGACTGCTGCTTTTGACCAGAGCTGTCCACTTTGAGACTCTCCCTTGTGGCAAGTGCGATTTATTGACTTTACTATGCCTTTCTGACATTAGTGCCAGTATCATCGAGCACGCAGTAGGTTGTTTGCTGGTTGTAAGACAAATGCTGAACACTAGTACAGCGCATACGAAAAAGTTACGTAATTGCAACATTTGTACTCAGCAATTAATGTGTAACTCAAAGGGTTTTAACTTATAATATATAAATGGTTATCTAAACGAAATGTTGAAATAATAAGAATACGTTTGATAATATAAAATCACCTGTTTCTTTTTGTAAGTTATCCATTTGGCGACTTAATTACATTTGAAGACGAGACACATTATGCAACTCGAATGGTGATATAAAAAGGCCTAGTATGGCAACCCTGCCTGCCTAAACACGGCCGTTCACAAGCAAATTGTCGGCACTGATCGCATGACTTGCTCGTCACTTCGCGTGATTGGTAGGCGTGGTGCCACCGACCTCGTCCGCGAGCCCNCGGCACTGATCGCATGACTTGCTCGTCACTTCGCGTGATTGGTAGGCGTGGTGCCACCGACCTCGTCCGCGAGCCTTTCAACTGCCAAGGACACCAGTGTTGCCAACACCCAGACGGAGAATTCCACTGGGCCACAACCGAAAAACCACCAGNTTCAACTGCCAAGGACACCAGTGTTGCCAACACCCAGACGGAGAATTCCACTGGGCCACAAGTGAAAAACCACCAGAAACAACACTAGAATATGAAAATACAGTAATGATTCTTAGAAGAACAACAGCAGTGCAAATACTTTTAATTAACCTAAAAATAATATAAATTTTTTTTTCTAAGAACATTTTTTTTAACACAGTTAAATTTGCATCAATATCCACTTTATGTGACTAAAATTATGGCAAAGCTAACAAAGACCATGAACAGCAAAAACAGTGTGAAAAATAATGTTAGCATATTTACACAATTCCATTTTTCATGAACAGTAGTTATACAGGTCTGCTAGAAATATTTATTACTTCACCATATACATATTTCAATTATAGAGGTTGCCACTCCAATTAATTTTAATTATAGTTTCCTTCCAGAAAACTGTCTGTCATATTCCACAGACAGTTAAAGAAATAAAATAAAACGTATTACATGCTGACCACTAGATAAATTTGCCCAATATGTAGGAATTAAAATCAACCAAATCTGGTGGAAAATCCACTGAATTGGCAATACTGCATACCTACTTTCACTGCGTGCAAGGCTGCTGAATTTTGGGGTTCCGAAAAGGAGGGGTGCAAATATATGTTTGCAAACAGTCATACTTTTAGCATATGATAATGTCTGCATTACAAACAGCTTGCATATACTTTGCTTTCAACCAAGGAGTTCCTAAAACTCTGCTTGGATTTATTTTTAAAACTTTTGTTGTGTATCCTTCCGCACACACATGTGAAAATAAACGTTGCCAGCGCTGTCCTCTTGCGTCAATCGAGTGAAACAGGAAACTTTAGAAAGAAGACTATGGCCGCCGTTACGCGGGAGACAGAACTACTTACTTCACTTCAAACACGCTCATCTCTGGTTTCGAAATTGATCCGACCGTAGCCGTTTCTTTTTCAAAATAAACTGGCTGTGTTAAGTACATCAGAGAGCCAGTTCTAACATGCTGAGCTCCGATTACTTAAGTAAACACTGTTATCACGATGGCTGAAATTGACACGATGTTCTACATTCGTTGAGGTAAATAAAAAAGGAAGGTCAAGTGGCGATAAACATCGTACAGTTACAGTCAAAGTAAGGCTGGTTGTACCAACACGAAGAAAAACTAACAAATGATAAGTGACGGAAGCGTTCATAAATAATTATGGGAGCGTGTTTTTGAGGTTAAGAACATGTTTACCTAGGTAAATATTTAATTGAACGAGTTTCAAAGAGGCAGCCGTAACATATTCACATTAACATGTTCTGAAACTAGTGTAATTGCGCCCTTTGTTACAATCACGTCTGTTCTCAACAACACGTGTAAAACGAAAAGNCATGTTCTGAAACTAGTGTAATTGCGCCCTTTGTTACAATCACGTCTGTTCTCAACAACACGTGTAAAACGAAAATAAACCGAATTAATTTGCCACCACACTTAATATTGTTCTTTTAATGGGACGTTAAAGGCGCTGTTCACCAAACAATTCATTATTCTGTATTTGTACGAAATGCCATTTTTCTTGTTCATATTAATTGTAAGTACTCTTATCGCGCAGAAAGAAANATTATTCTGTATTTGTACGAAATGCCATTTTTCTTGTTCATATTAATTGTAAGTACTCTTATCGCGCAGAAAGAAATTATACCGCATAGTTTTTCAATAATGACATGTCAAAATCACAATTTTAGCGCTTTGGGAAGCACAAACAAAATAAATGAAAACATTTACAGAAAATTTAACACGGGTGACTGAAAGGTTAAAGTAGGTATACCAAAATTTATTTTACAAAAAGGAATAAAAATNCATGTTCTGAAACTAGTGTAATTGCGCCCTTTGTTACAATCACGTCTGTTCTCAACAACACGTGTAAAACGAAAAGAAACCGAATTAATTTGCCACCACACTTAATATTGTTATTTTAATGGGACGTTAAAGGCGCTGTTCACCAAACAATTAATTATTCTGTATTTGTACGAAATGCCATTTTTCTTGTTCATATTAATTGTAAGTACTCTTATCGCGCAGAAAGAAATTATACCGCATAGTTTTTCAATAATGACATGTCAAAATCACAATTTTAGCGCTTTGGGAAGCACAAACAAAATAAATGAAAACATTTACAGAAAATTTAACACGGGTGACTGAAAGGTTAAAGTAGGTATACCAAAATTTATTTTACAAAAAGGAATAAAAATTTTTTTTCTCATATTGAGCAGAAAAAAAAACATTATTTTAAATATACGCATTTTTGTAAGTCAGTTAGTTTTGATCACTTGTCTGTCTATAAACATTGCAATTGTGATTTTAACATGCCATTATGAAAAAAAAAATATGCGGTGTAAATTTCTTTACGCAAGGAACGGTGCTTGTAAATAAGGTCTACAAGTTGAGTGGCANAAAAAAAAAATATGCGGTGTAAATTTCTTTACGCAAGGAACGGTGCTTGTAAATAAGGTCTACAAGTTGAGTGGCATTTCGTACAAATATAACATTACCTTTTTAAAGTGACCAGTACCCTTAATATATATCACTATATCTTTCGTAATTCGACAACACAACTGGAAGTTCTCCAGCATGCGTTTACTTTAAAACATTGAGACTTAATTAGCAGGACATTTTTATCCATAAGTTTGTATTTGGAGTGCCCAATCCACGGTGAAAGAGCTGTTGTTATAATTATTATTCTTCACTGCATTCCGCTGCGTTAACAAATTGTGTCGGGGTAAATCATAAATATCATAAAGGTTTATACTATAACCTATTTAACGGGATAGAGGAGGGTAAGTGGCCGAGAGTGAGAGGGTTTAGGCGGCGCTGAGTATTAATTTTTCTACCCCAGCCTTGGTAAGAGGGTAGGAAATATAAATAAGCGGCGGCGTTCAACAGTTGCGCATTTATCACTCCACCACATAACAAACAAAGAATATCAGCGTGACCACGGAAATGAAAGCACTTCCCCCCCCCTCCCCCTTTATTTTCCAATCTTTCTCTTCCCGTGTTTCAAACACCCTTTCAAAAAAGATTATCCTTCCCCATCCTCTGTCCTAGTNATTTTCCAATCTTTCTCTTCCCGTGTTTCAAACACCCTTTCAAAAAAGATTATCCTTCCCCATCCTCTGTCCTAGTGTAGAACTCTTTTGTATACGCTATAAATTGCATGCGATTTCGCAATTACTTTCGAGGAGTTTTAAAGGTGTCTATGCCGGTTTTCCCCCTCCCTTTGTAGTTTAGTTTAGGTTAGCATGGCAGGTGACAACGGTCCCAATCGCTGCCATGTTTTCCNTTAGGTTAGCATGGCAGGTAACAACGGTCCCAATCGCTGCCATGTTTTCCCAATCCCAGTAAAGTCGCGAGCATGTTCCCTTGTAGTTGAAGTCTTCCCTTCATACGTAAGCATATGTGGCTCAGCCCTGAGAAGCACTTATGTCTCATCCATCACATTCTTGACAGTTGTCGATCGCCGCACCAATGTTTACTTTTCGTTTATGTATCCATTCGCCACCAACTGGTGCATCAAGTGAAGACTTTGATGTGACGAGTCAGCGCGTCCAGAAGGTGCTGCTTCGTGCGGCAATTGGTGAACTACTTGGGTGGCGCGGTAGGAGGCGAGAGAGGCCTCGAAACGGAGTTTGGAGGGCGTGTGTAGGGTCGTTCGTAAACGCTGTACACGAAATATATATTACTTTAAAAATTATGCAGAACTCGCGAAAAATAAAACTATTAGTATCTGTTCGTAAAAATATTCTACGAACGCTTTTCGAGCTGGTAATACTTCGCAAAATATCCAATAGNTTTTCGAGCTGGTAATACTTCGCAAAATATCCAATAGATGGCGTGCACAACAGGTCAAAGTGATTTAGGAGCCGCTTAATTTAGTCAATAGATAGAATCTTGTAAAGTTGGCTATTGTTCTATTACTGGCTGGGAACGAAACGTATTTGAAATATATTTCGTCACATTATTAGAGAAAATAATGCAGCAATATTATGCAATATTTCTGTATGCCTTTCGAATCAATATCAAGCACGTAAGGGAAGCGGGGTTGGAAAGGGCGGGATACGACGTGTAAAAGGTTTTGAGGTGCGTTTCACCATTTGTATACTGGTCGTTTTATTGTGCATTTCATTTTNGGGATACGACGTGTAAAAGGTTTTGAGGTGCGTTTCACCATTTGTATACTGGTCGTTTTATTGTGCATTTCATTTTGAACACATATAAATTACTTTTTTTTATCACGAAGTTTAGTTTCTAACACTAAAATCCGCTGTTTTATGACCACGTAAAATAAAATGTATTATTTAATCTAGGAACTCTTTCTTAACGCGCGTATTTTCGGTTGGTCTAATGTGCGTCGGCAGTGCACTCAGAATAGCCAACGTAATATTAACTTTTGTTCGTTCATGCATCAGCTGATACAGGATTTTGTAAATGGCACGTTGTTTGTTTCGAATACTTCAGGTTGCCATAATCTTGCCAACTTATATGAAATGAAGCATACCTATAACNGGGGGTTAAACGAGATCAATATTGAACAGTGACGGAATGCAGGGACAGGGAAATACTGGGGCACCCTAACAAAACTCACGAACCAACGGCAACGTCCGCCTCGTTTCCTCTACGAGAAAATCGGGGTTGACCCCCACCGGGATTCGAGACCGGTTCGCCGTGGTGGTAGGCGAATGGGATGACCACCGCATCACCGCAGAGTAGATAAGTAGACGGAGACGAGATGGCGTGGCGGTTCCTTTGATGCGCGTCTACCCATTCGTTGATAGGCTGCGCGAGGCTCTGGCAACGGGCCTTGTGTCTGACTGGCTAAGGCATGCTCAGGAAGGTTCCTTATTGGCTGGACAGCCGGCTAGCGAGTAGAATACCAGGCGCTGATAGGCGAACGACATTTTAATATGTTGGTGGCTGGTGACGCCATTTTGCTGGCGTGTGGGCTGGAGTTGGTGGTATAAGCGGCTGTTTCACCTCCCTAGTAAAATATTGTCTGTAAAATTAGTGTTTGCGCATATGTGCATATTTCACTAATTAAATGATTAAGGAATACGATATTTTTTTCACGAAAGGCAAAACAGTATTATCTGAATTCGCCTCTTTTTACATTTATCTTATTAGNAGGAATACGATATTTTTTTCACGAAAGGCAAAACAGTATTATCTGAATTCGCCTCTTTTTACATTTATCTTATTAGATATACCTATTCAAAGAGACATGAGTAGTGAAAGTGTTTTAAAATTAAAAAAAACAGCCATTTTAGGGGACTGTGTGGGCATTTTCCTTAAGGGAAAGCAGAAACGTACAAAGTGGCATTTNCATATACCTATTCAAAGAGACATGAGTAGTGAAAGTGTTTTAAAATTTAAAAAAAACAGCCATTTTAGGGGACTGTGTGGGCATTTTCCTTAAGGGAAAGCAGAAACGTACAAAGTGGCATTTGTCGTTTAGTCCATTGGCTTGCATCGCATGTAATAATATCATACTGTCACAGATCTTAGTTAAGAGAAGTTAAACTACCCAGGATTACAAACGCTTCCTTGGGAGGGCCAGTCGCAATGCTTCCTTACTACCAGATAAAACCTCGTGGCGTTAAAATTTTTTACTATCGATTCCCTTTAAGTATAGGATGTTCACGGTAAACTGAACACACTTGAAAATCCTACTTAAGATATGCTTGTATGCACATTGCGTTCTTCCACCAAATGAAACATTACCATTGCCGTGGACCTAGTCATTTTCAGTCGTGCACAATCAAAGTGAAACTGTCTAATTGCTACGAAAGTAAATATTGTACAAATTATACTAATTCTTACACTGATATACATCAAAAAGACACAACAAAGAAATAACTTCAGTGTGAACAAATGTTTGCCAAACACATTTAATTCAACGTTACGCCATGGAACTACTTTCACTAGGGCGTTACCAACTTCACTGGGTGCATGCCAGTAAGTGTGCAAGTTGAAACACGCATGTAGGAGCAGTACATTTTTCGAAGGTTGATTCCAAAAGTACTCATTTAACAGTTAAGAGCCTATAAGCTGCTGGAAGGGCGCATGCGAGTTCGTGGAGGACGGTGGTCCTAATGAAAATAAAAGAACAAATTTGGGTATTAATTTATATACACAGCTATTAATTACATACTTAACTATATAGCCCCAATAATTATCTTGTTATACTCAGTGAGCGCAATATTTAATATATATCTCAATTTTAATTGAAGTATGTATATTTGTTATAGTCACTTAATTCACACCCATTATTTACACTCATTCAATCTGTCTATTACCATTATTCCAAATGCCTGTCTCTCACACATCCAGTCCAATAGTCCCGTCCTTCAGTTTCAATGTCCACTGCATCGATGCTCGCAGTCAGCGTACTTCACTCCCGCTGGTCACTCTCGTCGCCACTCGACGCTCTACTGGCTCGTCGCCTTCGCACACCTGTCGCGTAAGGTCGCACAATCCTCCGAACTTTCAACTCTCGGCTCGGAGGCCCGGCGCGGATTATGTAGTCTCGCTGGCCTGATCTAGAATGTTCCCCGCACTCCGAGTCTCGCTGAGTAAAGCAAAGTCGTTGGCCAGAAAGGCTTATCGCGGCTGTATGCGGTGGCTTGCATTTGTTAATCACTGCCCGCTTGTAGGGTTACTAGCCTGGCCTTGGCAGTTTAGCTCGCTCTAGCGGTACGAGTAAGGGAAGGGATGCAGAGCGGCAAGCATGTAACAATAATGTTATGCGTTCGTTTCCCTTGACCGGCCCCGCGCGAGCGAGCGAAAGAGAAGGACAGAGTAGCGATATGATAGCAGGGTGGCGAGTCACTAAGGGATGTTTGAGTGACGGGCGAGAGATAATCCTGTCAGTGTTTTTAGTTATAAAGGCGTGCTGTCGCGCATTCTTCCGCATGGTGCCATGATAAGCCTTTTGCGGCTCGCACGCTCCTTACCTTCGGCAGATTGAATTTATGCGTTTGTCTGGAGAATATTCTCGTCAATGACATGGTTTCTCTCAGCGTGACTCAGGGTGTGGCGAACCTTCCAGATAAAGGCCAGCGATAGTATAAATGTGCGACGGGCCTCCGAGCCGAGAGTTTTATGAGAGTTGGGAGTCTGGGCGATTGTGCGACGTTAAGCGATATACGACGAGTCAGAAGGGCAACGAGTGGCACCAGAAGCGACCAGCTGGAGGAAAATCTGTGACGGCGAGCATCAGCGCAGTGAAGGGGTTACTGGCAGGCGGGACTATTGTACTGGATGCGTGAGTGAAAGACATTTCAAATGATGGCAACAGAGGGGCTGGACGTGTGTTAATGACGAGTGTGAGTTAATTGACTATAACCAATGAGATACGTAGAAAAGAACTTTAATTAGAGTAGAGATAGACATTAAATACTGCACTCACTGAGAAATAAAAAGCGTAATAGTGGTGATAGTTAACTGATGTAAATAATAACTGTGTAAATTAATTAAAATAAAATTTAGTTATTTTATTTTTATTATAACCTCCATCCCTGACGAACTCGGATACGCCCCTCGGGCGTCCTTTAACAGTACTCCATGGGATCGCCGCAGTCACGGGTGGCAATTTCCGTCAAGTCAATGTAAAAGCATAAAATACTTCAAAATACAGAAGTAAAACAGCCTTGTGCATAAAACATTTCAGCCGCAAACGCCAGAAAAATGGCGGTACTGGCCAGTAACATGTCTGAACAGCGTTCGCCAATCACCGCCTGGTAACGCACTTGCCAGTCGGCAGTCCAACCAACGGGGAATCTTCCGCTTCACGCAGCAGTCTTTTTTTGTGTAATTGCACATTTCCAACCGCGAATTCCACATTGCAGAGCCCTGCCAGGGCATGACGTTATCTGAACTTGGTTACGAACAGCGGGTGCTGGCTGTGTTCCGCAGACCAATGTTATCTTATCTTCTATTTGAAGTCTTGTGTACATGCGATAGCTTGTTTGTTCTGGAAGTACTGCTATTTAAAACAACAAAAATAACACTACATGATGTGCGCCAGTTATCTACGATCTTGGGTAAGGCCACTGAAATCCATTAGACATAGCGCTAGGGGAGAGGGCCTAACCAAGCTGCTATAATGTGTAAGGAATGACATAAAGCATTCTCTGTTGCAAACATTTTTTGTTCATTGCCTTTCATATTTTAACGTAGAGTGGAGTGGAGAGATTTGGGCACCTCTTAACTTTATTGATAGCCGATGAGGATGAAGCGAGGTGCGTATGGAGCAGCGACGGAATGAAAAGGCGGGGTAAACGGGAGATCCCCAAGAAAACCCGTCGACTAGCGGCATCGTCCGGCACGATTCCCACATGCGAAAATCTGGGAGTGAATCAGCCGGGAATTCAACCCGGTTCGCCTCGGTGGGAGGCGAGTAGTCTAACCACTACACCACCAAAGTGAACCACTATTGTCTCTGCCTACTATTATTTTATAGATATTTTGAACATAGAAAATTAATTTACCTTCGTAGTGCTTAACTTATTGAAGGAGTTAGCATTTTCCTGTAAGTTAGTAGGAAGAATTGCGTGCTGTGTTCTCAGGCTCCCTACTGATCCTCGGGGCCACGGTGGCTGAGCGGTTAGACAACTCGCCTCCCACCAAGGCCTTGGGTTCAATCCCCGGCCCGTTCACTCTTGATTTTCGCAAGTGGGAATCGTGCCGGACGATGCCGCTGGTCGGCGGGTTTTCTCGGGGATCTCCCGTTTCCCGTGCATCTTCATACCGGCGCTGCCTCATACTCACCTCATATGGCCCTCATTGGCTTTCAAGACCTCGCAATTAAAAGTCGCACACATCTCATACTGCTCGCCCTCCACCGATCCTCAAGAGAGAGTATCTTCGCTAAGCAACCTTCATCCACGCTCACACCTAAGTGGCGCGCATTGTACAATCTAAAAAGGTCACACTACATACTTCACCACCAATTCTGTCGTAAAAATTAGCACTTGTTTTTTTTGTTTGACGTAGCCTACATTCGATGTTTTAATAACAGACCTTTGCAAAAAAAACATATTTTTTCCCGACATATGGCTTGGCTGCCGAACCACCTTATTCGGAGTCCCCTTTGTACGTAAAACTGCCTTCTACCCAATTGTTCGTGGCATTTTTGATCTATCAGAAACAAATGAATCATTGACTATAGAAACGTATGGGGGTAAAATAAAAAGCCCGTATCTTGTTTCGATTGGCATATTCCATTGTAAGCATTCCATAACAACAAAAACAGCTAGACAACAGTAAAATATTTTGGCGGTTTTTTTTTAAGAATACAACCACACATCTGCACTTTTTAAGAAAATGTTTTTTTTATCAAACTAAAATAGTTGCTCTTTATAACTTTGACTTATTCAAAATATATATAATTGTTTAGTTAATTAATTGAGTAATTATGATATACAACTTGGAAACATATCTCTGCCCGAAATTTACACAAATGTTTGGTGGAAACAGTATACTCACATTGGTTTTGGCAGCGAAATGGTGAAACAGTTATATTTCTTAACGCCTTGCTAAAATAGTTAATTTTTAACTTATTAGCCCCTGAAGCTAGTTACAGGTTGTTTTACACTTATTGGATTAAATGCTGGCGTAATCGTGGGGTAATTTTTTTTATTATTGGTACTGTCCTCAAAGTTATCGTTTTCTCCAACCAAACTTGTTTAATATAAGTACAAACGGCATGTAACACAGATATTAAATCAACGTGAGAAATAGCAATTAAAATAATAACACATTCAGAGATTTTCTGCTCTTCTCATTTGTCAGTTTGTTTATGACTCCTCGCTATCCAACTTCTGCGACGTGCGACTACATATAGATATCTATCGATCACCTCATTAACACGGCTGATCCACATTTTTAAGGGTATTCCTCTGAATATTTTTTTGCTTGGTTTTGAATCTCTCACACTCTTCAACATTCTGTCGGAGCTTTATCTCCTATCACGTCTATACCACTACAATGGCAATATTAATTTCTACGTGTAGCCGTGGAAATACCTAACTAATCCTAACTACAGTAATATTATAAATGCGGAAGTGTGTTTGTTTGTTTGTCCTTCTTTCACGTCGCAACGGAGCAACGGATAGACGTGATTTCTTGCACAGAAATAGTTGGAGGGCTGAAAGGTGATATTGGCTACTTTTCATCGCGAAAAAATATCTCAAAAAATTTACAAACGATAGTAGTGAATCAAGTCAGAAAAAAAGTTTGCCGCCAGCGCGCTCTCTTGCAATACGCTGTATAAACCGTTACAGATGGAACGATGTAATGTAGTAAAGAATTGTGTAGGATAAAAAGACCTAAAAAAAAACTCCGCGGTAGCATATATCTAAATATAATAGATAAATAGTAATAAGTGTTTTTACCATTTAATTCACTGAGACGATGAGTTTTATAACATGGATGGAGAATAGAAGATTAGCATTAAGTAAAATTCAACTTTATTAAAAAAACCCTGAACAATAACAGTGTAGTCCACGCGAGCGGAGCCGCGGGCACAGTTAGTGACAAAATAAACCAAGCTGGCGCTATGCGCTGGAACAGCGTATTTCGTGACTAGTTGTATTTCAAAAGCCCCGCCTTCGTAGTTGGATTGTTTCTGAGCTGTTTGCCCGCGAATCGTGTGCTTTCAGTATCGGAGTAACATATCATTTTTAAGGATTCCCAATTTTAGAGAGAAAAAAAATTCCACGGAGGCTACTTGCACACGGGCAGTTTTCCTTCCGTTATTGTCCGCGTGCCTTCGTCGAAGACAGTGTGGTATTAGTGCTCCCGCCTACCTGGCACTTGAACTGCCTTACGCAATTGTGGTAATTCACGTTTCTCAGCGAAACTCTTAAACGCGCGTCAAAAGTGCTGACCTACGAAAAGAACACACACTTAAAACGAGGGCTGTTGAGTGCTTCCAAGACGTAGCGCACAGTACAAACATCCTTTTCATAACACTCCAGAAAGGCTGAATTTTTTTTTTATTTCAAAGCGTTTTATCTCAAAATATACGGGTCAGATATATGCAAAACTACTCAAGGGTCCTGAAATGAACCTTTCTACTGACTTTCTACCAATAAAACAATAGGGTCACCGCTGGAAGTCGCGTAGGTACACGCAGTGAGATGAGAACACTGCACGCTAGTTCAGAGCCTAGTGCTTAGGGGCGACGGCGTACTTGCTGTGCGAGGTAGTATCGCCCTTATCGCTCCCGCGTCTTTCGGCCTCAAACGCGGAAAAAAAACTACAGATAGAGCGGGAGCATTCGTGGCTTCATTAGTTTTTTCTCTCCAAAACTGGTTTCTTTCTCGCTCTCTCTCTATCTCTCTCTCTCTCTCTATATATATATATATATATATATATATATAAGTAGTTATAAATGGACAATTTTAGCACACCTGACGTCCAGTCGGGGCTGGAGAACTGGCGGCGGCCATCTTGGATGACGTCACGAGTCAAACCTCCTGTCCTGTCATTCCTTCTCAACAGCGGCCATTTTGCCAGCCAGTACTGGTGGTGGTCATTTTGCAACCAGTGCCGACGACGGCCATTTTGTCTGCCAGTACCGACTATCCTGCTAAGTCATTCCTGACCAGTAGAGGCCAGCTTGTTCCCTACTTCATTCTCTTGCATTCCAAGTGAGGGGTATTCTCCGTGTGCTTCTGAATTAGATTATTATCTAATTCCTTCCTGCTAGATATTTTTCCATACTTCACGCTCCTGCATTCCAAGAAAGGAGAGAGGGGGTTTCTCCGAGTCTTCCCAAATTCGAATACCTTGTTCATGCTCTTACATTCAGATTTGTTCTGGCATCCTTTCATTTGGTGCCCTAGTGGGGACAAGGCTCACGATCTATCTTTCCACCTAGGTTTTCTCATATTCCTTCTGGCATCCTTTCACCAGGTGCCTTAGCAGAGACAAGTCGCACACTATCATTCTACCATGGTTTTCTCATATTTCTTCCAGTATCCTTTCACATGGCATCTTGGCAGGGACGTGTCTCATGCTCTATCATTCTACCTCAGAATAAGCATAGTCGGTCATAATTTCCGAACCGTTTAAGATACAGCTACCAAATTGGTAACATAGACATCACCCCTGACAACAAAAATAACCGCATGATCAAATATACCCTAAACATACTTATAATCATAGTTGTCCATACTTTCCGAACCGTTTAAGATACAGCTACCAAATTCGTAACATAGACATCACCCCCGACAACGAAAATGATCGCAGGGTCATTTATGCCCTATGAGAACTTATAAGTTTAGTTGACCATAATTTCTGAACCATTTAAGATACAGATGCCAAATTCGTAACATAGGCATCACCTCCAACAAGTAGACTGATCGCAGAGTCATTTATGCCCTATGTGCACTTATAAGCTTAGTTGGCCATAATTTCCGAATCGTTTAAGATATAGTCACCAAATTCATAACATTCACAACACCCCCATCAAAGCAAAATGATCGCGGGATTATTTATGCCCTATGCATACTTATAATCACAGNATAACATTCACAACACCCCCATCAAAGCAAAATGATCGCGGGATTATTTATGCCCTATGCATACTTATAATCACAACTGACCATAAATTCCGATCCGTTTAATTTACAGTCACCAAATTCTTAACATACGCTTCACCTGGCACCCTGAAAGGNATAACATTCACAACACCCCCATCAAAGCAAAATGATCGCGGGATTATTTATGCCCTATGCATACTTATAATCACAGCTGACCATAAATTCCGATCCGTTTAATTTACAGTCACCAAATTCTTAACATACGCTTCACCTGGCACCCTGGAAGGNCTGACCATAAATTCCGATCCGTTTAATTTACAGTCACCAAATTCTTAACATACGCTTCACCTGGCACCCTGGAAGGGATGTGTCTCATGCTCTACCATTCTGCCTCGGTTTTTTCATATTTTTTCTGGCTTCCTTTCAGCTAGTACCCTATCAGTGACGAGTCTCATGAACTATCGTTATACCTCGGTTTTCTCATATTCCTTCTGACATCCTTTCACCTGGCATCCTAGAGGGGACGAGTCTCATTCTCTGTCATTCCAAGGTAACATAATGTCTGACGATCTTGACCTTTGACCTTTATTTCGAACGATATCTACGCTAGGACTGAAGGGTAAAAAACCTATATTATGTTTGCTAAACAATCATGGAATCACTGGGGGAAAATCCGTTTGACTCACTCGCAACAGTAGAAACCATTTCAACATGCAACCATGACCTTGGCATTGAATTATGTTAAGCTACCTTGACCAAACCTAGTATGACATGATATGACCTTGACCTTGACCTTTGACCATCATATCGAAAAATCTATGGCTTAAAACAAAAAAAAGTCTTGTAATTTTGTAGTAAATTAACGCTTTGTCTTCGTCGAAGCTGAAGACGGGAGCATGCTCTCGTCTTCAGCCGCGAAGGTTTTTTATATAGCGTTTTGCGAGCCGACTAGGCTAAACACACTTCCTGGAATCTTTATGGTATATTTTCTCTTCGTTTCTTTGTTTCATTATAGTCAATTAACTCATACTAATCACGAACACACCCTCAGTCTGTCTGTTGCCATCATTTGTTATGCCTTTCACTCACGCATCCACTCCAATAGTCCAACCTGCCAGTCGCACTCTTCACTGTTCTGAGGCTCGCATTCGCACATTTTTCTCTCGCTGGTCACTTCCGGCGCTAATAGTTGCTCTTCCAGCTCGTCGTCTATCGCATAACGTCGCACACTCCCCCAGAATCCCGACTGTCGTTAAACNCTAATAGTTGCTCTTCCAGCTCGTCGTCTATCGCATAACGTCGCACACTCCCCCAGAATCCCGACTGTCGTTAAACTCTCGGCTCGCAGGCCTGTCGCACTTTTATATTATCGCTGGCCTTGATCTGGAATGTGCGCCGCACGCCTAGTCACGCCGAGAGAAACTAGGACAGTAAACCTCTAGAAAATTCTTCAGATAAACGCAGAAATTTAATCTCCGAAGGTCAGGAGCGCGTGAGCCGCCGAAGGGTTATCGCAGCGAAATGNCTAATAGTTGCTCTTCCAGCTCGTCGTCTATCGCATAACGTCGCACACTCCCCCAGAATCCCGACTGTCGTTAAAATCTCGGCTCGCAGGCCTGTCGCACTTTTATATTATCGCTGGCCTTGATCTGGAATGTGCGCCGCACGCCTAGTCACGCCGAGAGAAACTAGGACAGTAAACCTCTAGAAAATACTTCAGATAAACGCAGAAATTTAATCTCCGAAGGTCAGGAGCGCGTGAGCCGCCGAAGGGTTATCGCAGCGAAATGNCTTCAGATAAACGCAGAAATTTAATCTCCGAAGGTCAGGAGCGCGTGAGCCGCCGAAGGGTTATCGCAGCGAAATGCCTTCATAACTCAAAAATCTGGAAGGATTATCGCTCTCCTGTCAATAAAACGTTCCTTTATGACTCGCCACCCGATATCATATTACTACTTTGTCTTCCACACACTCTTCGCTCGCTCGGGTGATGCAAAGCCGAATGTAGCAATGCTGTTGAATGCGCTGCAAAATTCCCATTGAAATTGTTTGTTTCGTTGGAAACACTTTGCACACACTTTTAGTTATTTTTAATACCAATATTATTGAAGACGGTAGTGCACATGAAACTATTTGATGCGATGTTTTATCTATTTATAGTAAAATAATCGTATGAATTTTACTGAATAATCTTTTCATTTGCATAATGCTGTTTTATACTTCCAAACAATAATTAAGATTTTGCTATCTGTTGGTGTATTTTAAAACTACATTTTCCGTCGACAGCTGCTCTTTCGCGTGCAAAAATTTAGCTCGTGAGGATAATTAGGACAGTTTTGATATTCTGCACAGTTGTTCCAGTTTTCTGTTGTGTCTGTTTGGAGGGATAAGCGTAACATTCGTTATTTATTTACAAAACATCAATACTTCTTTAATTAAAGAAAACATGCAATTTTTATTATTTGTAATATGTCTCAGTTTATATTTTACAACAGTAAAAAACAACTAAATCCCTTTATAAACGATTTACATTTTACGAAGTTCCTTTCTGGTGAATAAATATATGTAACAGTTATTTTAGAAACTACTCTGATCTTGGATCAAGGCTTTGAACCACCATATCCGGTGGTTCGAAACGTAGTTCATCTCGTTCTCCAGTCATTCTCTGAACTCGAATGGTGCTACAGTATTCTGTGGCGATCCTAGATCAAGTTCGGACAGGATCTTGGATGCGTAAAACTAATACAAATACGCAGAGCATTAGACAGTGTCAGTATAGTGTCGGGAGTTCATTCGGAACAGAACACTCACGGCTTGGTGCGGCACAGACCAGCTCTATAGGTATCCACTGTTTGGGGACCAGTCCCCGAGGCGAACCGGGCTTGATTCCCAGTGGAGTCACTCCCTGATTTTTGCATGTGGGTATCGTGCCAGACTTTCGTGCTTACTTTCCATCGTTGCTTCATACTCGTCTCATTTCACCTTCATCGGTTGTCAAGACGTCGATGTTAATTTCCGTTCCAAATCTCTCCACTTCACTCCAGTGGTTGTTCAGGGCCGTCCTACTGCGTTTGTAAATGCGTGCAGGATATATGAGAGCGATCACAGTGTTACCAAAGGCAATGTACGAGGGGTTACGGTATAGCTACAGTTGTATTGATGCAATACGCCAGAGGGGCGTATCCGAGTTCGTGACAGATGAAGGTCTTAATAAAAATGAAAAAACAAAATCTGATTTTTAATTTAATCACACCGCTATTATTTACAACATAAAATTTTCTATCTCCGCTATTCATCATTTTATTTCTCAATGTGCCCAATATTAAGTGCCTATATCAACCCTAATTAAATTCATTCCCAATGTCCCTGTTTGGTTATACTCATCATTAACACATGTTCAATCTGAATGTTGCCATCATGTGAAATGCCAGTCGCACTCTTCACTACACAGATGCTCGCAGTCACATATTTTATCCGGTGCCACTCGGTGCTCTTCTGGTTCGTCGTCTATCACTTAAGGCCACACTATCGCCCAAACTCCCGACTCTCATCATCTCCCCGCTCGGAGGTTCGTCGCGGCTTAAATAATCGCTGGCTCTATCTCTGGAAGGTTCGCTGCACCCCGAGTCACGCTGAAGGAAACTAGCACCTTACCCAGAACATTTTTCAGATGAACGCAGAAGTTCAATCTGCTGAAGGTCAGGAGCGTGCGAGTCGCAAANGCACCTTACCCAGAACATTTTTCAGATGAACGCAGAAGTTCAATCTGCTGAAGGTCAGGAGCGTGCGAGTCGCAAAATACTTATCGCGGCAGTACGTAGAAGAATGCGTGGCGACACGCCTTGATAACTCTAATCCCTGGTAGGATTGTCGCTCGCCTGTCCTCCAAACATTCCTTCTTGACTCGCCGCCGGCTGTCCTTTATAGCTCGCACTGTTTCTAAGCAGCGAGCGCGTAATAGCATGCACTGAATATACGTACCTTTAAGCTCATCATTTGTGTTTATATTATCACTGCTCTTGATTAAGAACATTTCAACAGACGCCAAGAATCTGGTTAAAGCGCCAGTTACAATTGCTGTATTATTGCGGTGATTTGTAACGATGAACGTCGGAAAAAATTGTACCTTAATTTTTTTTTTAAACAGCTTATTGGCATTTAAAATATGTATAGTTTTTCGCGATACTGTAATGCGAATATGATACTATTTTTCTTATAACACGGTAGAAACGGTAAACTTGCTTTCAAACAACATGTTTCTTGCAAGTAACGCAGAATGCAAAACGTAAGTAATTTTTGGAGTACTTGGTATGGCGTGAAATAATAGAGGCCCTAAACTAGCTTTGCTCCAGGTCCACAATATTCATTGGACAACTCTGAGTCTACCTTGCGCGTAAACCTTTTCGCAGAAAGTAGCTGTCCCTCAGTGGCGAAGTGATAAATAAACAAGTATATAGATAATTAAACTTACACCTTATACTGAAATATCTGTAATGAGTGTTGCTCTTAGAGCAGGCTGCCAAGCTAAGCTGTGTTTTACTACAGTTCATCCTCCCCCCCCCCTTATGTGTGGGCAACGGTGGCTGAGCGATTAGCCTACTCGCCTCCCACCAAGGCGAACCGGGTTCAATGCCCGCATCGGATTTTCACAAGTGGGAATCGTGACGGACGATGCCGTTGGTCTGTGGGTTTTCTCGGGGATCTTCCGTTTCCACCGCTCCTTCATTCTGGCGCCGCTCCATTCTCACCTCAGTCACCGTCATCGGCTCTCAAGACCTTGTTTTTAAGAGCCGCCCAAATCTCTTCACTTCACTTCTCCCCCCTCCCCTATCTTTCATCAAAGTTAGATAGGCTTTACTCCCCAAAAATTTTCTCTCCCACCCATCTCACCATAATATAGAGCTCCGAAGGTCGGGATAAACCCATAAACTTACCGTAGGAATATGTCAGGATTCTGTGTGTGCCCATCAAATCACCCATTATGTTTTGTTCCAGGCATTACAACATTTCATTATTGTATTGAGAAGCAAAAAAAAAAAGNCCATCAAATCACCCATTATGTTTTGTTCCAGGCATTACAACATTTCATTATTGTATTGAGAAGCAAAAAAAAAAAGTCTAATTTGTAATAATAATAATTACGTTTGGTAACATTTATTTTAGTTTCTATGGTTAGGGAAANAAAAAAAAAAAGTCTAATTTGTAATAATAATAATTACGTTTGGTAACATTTATTTTAGTTTCTATGGTTAGGGAAAATGCTTAACACGAACTTTAATTGACAGTAAGCAAAATGAATCTACCGGATTTGTGATTAAAATTATTTGTATGTATTCATTATCTTTATAACAATTCACAGGCTGGGCCCCTCCCAAACAAAAAACCTGGCTACTCCACTGAAGAGCTTTTTGTCGTGTCTGAGTTGTTGCCGACTCACATTTTGACTTTGGCAGCACAAAGACTTAACCGCCAGGTTTGAGAGGTATCCTCTGTTTACCNTTGTTGCCGACTCACATTTTGACTTTGGCAGCACAAAGACTTAACCGCCAGGTTTGAGAGGTATCCTCTGTTTACCTACTCGCCTGACCTTGAACGTCAGCAGGCCGCTTATTCCCGAGGCAGTCGCGAGCAGCCAATCATGACGAGATNCAAAAAACCTGGCTACTCCACTGAAGAGCTTTTTGTCGTGTCTGAGTTGTTGCCGACTCACATTTTGACTTTGGCAGCACAAAGACTTAACCGCCAGGTTTGAGAGGTATCCTCTGTTTACCTACTCGCCTGACCTTGAACGTCAGCAGGCCGCTTATTCCCGAGGCAGTCGCGAGCAGCCAATCATGACGAGATACACTGGACTTGGTAAGGGAACCGGATACTACCAGTTATCGAAGGAAGCGGCGTGACGTAACCAACTCGCAGCTGGTGACCGCAGTCTGCATTTATCCTGAGAAACTAACCCACGGCTTTGTCAGTTAGTTGCCCGATTCTGACCCAAGGTCTCACTCAGCTGGCGACAATCATCAGAATGGAGACGCTTCTGCCTACATATCACTTGGCCTGAAATGTTTTTAGGCCAAGTGATTTCAGGTCAAACTTTTTTAGACCAAGTGAATTTTATGCCAAATGACTTTTAGGCTAAATTATTTTTATATTAAGTGAATTTTAGGTCAAGTGAAGTGCTAACACGCTGCCTTCTTGTAGGGGCTTTTTTTTGGCGTTATCTTATTTCCTCCCCGGTTTTCATTCCGCCGTTGCTCCATCCCTACGTCACCTCGCCTCGCACATAATTTGAATTAGCATTGTATACCAAATATGAGGTAGACATATTTTCTTGTTGCGTATGTACCAACTTTGATTCGCCCATCTCCAGTACAACTGTCAAAGTCACATTGGTAACACTGATGAAGGTGTTTGTTTACATTTGGATGCTCAACAGTGCCGTCCTTTGCGTGGATAAAATACTTTTTGGTAATTTGAATACATTCTAGTTACATTGAAACTAGATTAGAGGCAGTGTACAAACATCTCAAAGCACTTACATAAATAGTGTTACAACCTAGAATCTTTCCTACGTTGTTTTTGATAGCGATGTTGGCAGCACAGCATCCGAAATTGGAATACTGAGAGAGGTTACCGGCAGCTCCCACGAGCGCTCTGCCCTATTTTCCTTACACGGCTGACCGCGGATATGCCAGCTGGACCAGTGTGGCCAACCTAAAAACCAGTGAGTCGGTTAGGTTGCAAGTGTTCGGAAATACGTCTACAAATAAAAATAGCCCAAGATCCAAACCTGAAGAATCTGCACATTGCTATTCCTATTGTAATTGTACATACTTGGCCCACTTATAAATCGCTATGTCGCGAATTGTTAATTAGACAGGTCAAATAAGAAATTCAAGCCTTTATCAGAAACGTTACTAAGACGTGTTATCTTACCTTACTGTGAGAACCTAATTCCTGAGAAATAACCAGAGTGAAAATAATATTTTATGTTGAAAGGCCGAAAAAAGTGTGTAAGTGGTGGTTTTTGTTGAGAAAAAAATTAAATAAACGTAACATATAGCTACATAATTAATGAATCGAACCTCAATCTGGCTACATTTTGACTTTCGTCTGCACCCATTCTACTTCATGTTATACCATCTAAAATTAAGATGCATGTAACCAAATTCGGCTACCGTTGGCAACACCGAGCTGGTTCCAATATGCGCCGGCTTTCTTTTATACAAGATATTGGCCTTACCTCAAGAAGTAAACAGTATGCAGATTTAAAATGTTATATTTATCCAATAAAATGAAGTATTTATTTTCACGTGAAACTTCGGGTGGTTCATCCTTTTGTATAAGAACGACAGATGACTTTGCAGTGAGGGATTTTGAAGGAACAATATANAAACTTCGGGTGGTTCATCCTTTTGTATAAGAACGACAGATGACTTTGCAGTGAGGGATTTTGAAGGAACAATATCTTTCCATTGTTTTATTATATTGCATATATAAGTTATTTACCAAACCTCAACTTGACGGAACCATCAAAATTTTCCAAAGTTATTTCCTGAAATACGAATTTTTTTTAAATTGCAGNGAAACTTCGGGTGGTTCATCCTTTTGTATAAGAACGACAGATGACTTTGCAGTGAGGGATTTTGAAGGAACAATATATTTCCATTGTTTTATTATATTGCATATATAAGTTATTTACCAAACCTCAACTTGACGGAACCATCAAAATTTTCCAAAGTTATTTCCTGAAATACGAATTTTTTTTAAATTGCAGCCTAGCATATTTTAAAAATTTTCCCAACCACAAATTTGGCTTTAAATTGATAGTAATTTTTCGTGAAGAAATTTCTTAGTAGTTAAAATTACCATACATTGTGTTGATTCATGTTTTCATAAAAACATAAATACATTACTTTACAATTACTGCAGTTTGCTAACCTGTTTGGTCGTATATTAGTTTCCGAGTTCAAGTGCTACAATCACGTAATATNTGTTTTCATAAAAACATAAATACATTACTTTACAATTACTGCAGTTTGCTAACCTGTTTGGTCGTATATTAGTTTCTGAGTTCAAGTGCTACAATCACGTAATATTTTGGTATAGTCCATTCACGATTACTTCCAACTTTTCTGAAGCCCGGCTGAAGTTCTACTATTCCTCCGCCTTATGCAAACAAAACTCTAGGAAGTCTAGAAAATGACGTGAGTGCGACAACGCGCTGCATTCGTGCGCACTCAGTGTACTACTACTTTGCTCAAAAATTGTTTCTTACTATGCATTACCAACACACCTATTTTCTATCTGTTTTTATTCACATTAATTGTAAATTAAATATTATAATTTATAGATAAAACATTAGTAAAGTTTCAATTTAACAGAAAATAATCTAATTTTATATAAAGTCAAGTATAAAACTCTTGTGATACATGAAATATTTATGAAAAAACCAAAAACATCATTCACAGGGTGATTTTTCAAATGTTCGATTCAAAAAGTGGGAAGAAACCGCGAATAGACTATATTCGCCATACTTGTATTCAGCATTGTTCTTGCAATGAGTGACCAGCATGCTCTATGATATTGGCGCCGGCCATTCTCGTCAGAAAGGTGTAGAATATTCTACAAATGCGATTAGTTACAAGTAAGACAGGCCACTGGTGCCTTACTGTGTACAGCGCCGCTCATAAGTATCACTCGTACGCAACGTGTCCACGATCGTTCTTACGGTTACTGAATGTGTTAACATTTGAAACTGTCAGAATTTTAAACATTTTTTCAGGGTAAGCCATGCAATAAAATGCCTACAGAATTCACGGGGTATGAATCTTTTAAACTTTGCTTGTTTTTTAAGCTGAGCTGAAATACTCATAAATTCTGCGGAGGTAACGTCTAAAATTACGGCTTGTTTTCTTTGCACATTGATAAGATCAAGAATGTATACGTTATCAGTAAGATTGCTCCCCACCATGATTGCAGGTAGGATTATACTGTTAGAAGACGTTAGAGGGGCGATTACGAGTTAATGAGTGATGGAGGTCTTAATAAAAGTAACAGAACTAAATTTCATTTTTAATTTATTCATACAATTGTTATTTATAACATTACATTTCCGCTTTTACTCTTTTTACTATCGGTGTCCGCAACATTTAATTTCTATCTCAATTCTAATTAATGTCGTTATCAATGTCTCGATGTTGGTTATGGTCACATATTTCACACATATTTTTTAAATATATTCAATCTGTTTATTTCCATCATTCGAAACGTCTGTCATTCACGCATGAAGTTCAGTAGTACCACCTGTTAGTCTCACTCTCGACTCCACTGTACCGATGCTCGCAGTCCGCAGACTTCACTCCCGCTAGTCACTCTCGCCGCCAATCGACGCTCTGCTGGCTCGTCGTCTACGCTGTTTAAGGCCGCACAATCCTACGAACACTCAACTCTCAGAATCTGTCGGCTCGGGGGCCCGTCGCGTCTTAAATATTATCGGTGGCCTGATCTGGAAGATTCCCCGCGCCCCGAGTCACGCTGAGAGAGGCAGGGACAATGAACCAGAACATTCTTTCAAGATAACCTCAGAAATTCAATCCGCTGAAGGTCAGGGGCGCACGAGTTGTGATAGGCCTATCGCGGCGGCACGCCTTTGTAAACCACCGGGCGGTTCTTGGTTTACGCCTGGTCCGACCTTCACACACTCCTTTCTCGTAAGCCGGACGGGGCAAGAGAAGCGACGAAGAGCAGCAAGCATGTAATAAGTCTAATGTGTGTGGTGTGTAAACCTTGGGAGTTAACACTCAGCCGAGCGAGGGGCTTAGAAATGGAACTTTATGCAGTGGTTTTCGTCCCTGAAACACAGAGTAGATAATTGACGAGCAGAAATGGCGTAGTGGTTCCTTTGACGTGGGCGTACACATTATGTGATTAGCTGCGTGTGGATCTGGGAACGGGACTCTAGTCTAATTGGCTACTGCATGCTGCGAAATGTTCTCTGTTGGCTGGGCTTCTGAGTGGAGATAGGTTTTCAGGCGTTATTTGGCGAACGGCGTTACAACACGTTGCTGGCCGGTGACACCACTTTCCTGGCTCGTGCGGCTCCAGTTCGCGGCTCGACCGCCTGTTTCACCTCTTGATTATTAAGTACTTCGTGTCTGAAGTGTGACATGGAACGATGATGGAGTGGATTCGGAACGCACAGGTGGTAGAAACGGGAGTTCCGCGAGAAAATCCGCCGGCAGACAGCAACGTCCACCACGTCTGGGCGGGAGGCCTCCGGGAACTTGTGATCTAGCCACGCGATCACCGCAGCCCCGCAACTGGGGATGAGTCATGGTCCCCACCCGCCTGGCGCTTGAACTGCGCTGCAGTGTGTTTGAAATACTTTGTTATTTGACGAAACTATTAAACTTGCCCCTAGTATGTCTACCTACGAAAATACATCATACCCCATATGAGGAAGGAATAGTACTTTAATGTTACCACGCATGCTGTAAATATTATTTTGTAGTCCTCCAGTGTAGTTAAAAACGGCTTTCTCAGACTGCTACAGACGTTTAATCAATAAAATGATAGCGTACCGCGCTTATCGGCCAAAAAAAGGAGAAAAACGGTACAAAAAGGCGGCCCCTTGTAAAATATTGCCTTGAATATAAGTGTTTACGCGTTTACGTGTATCTCAGGAAATAAATGGTCTGGGAATATATTTTGTTTTACAGGAAAGGCAAAAAAAAGAAACTATAATCTATAACCGTAATTTTTTACTTTTATCCTATTAAATATATTTGAAGAGAAAAAAGTAAGTGAAAATAGTAAAACACAGCATTTTTAGTGAGATTTACTGTGCATTTTCCTGAAGAAAAAGGAAAAATATACAATTTGGCAACTTTAATTTAATCCAGTAACTTTCATCGCGTGTAATAATATCTTACAGTTACAAATCTAATTTGCGAGAAACTCAGCTACCACAGAAGGCACAGTGCGGTCTTGAGAGGGCACGTCCGGCGGAATTCTTCCTTGTAGCCAGACGTGAATAGGCGTTTAATTTGTTTTTACTACTGATTGCTCTTTAGAAAACAGGAGCCACTAGATTACAGGCATAAATACTTCACACGTGAAGTTAAATTTAGGGATCGTGAAAGCCATGTCTTGGGGTCAAATGTGCTTATTTATGCATTGGAATTGTAGCGCTTTTTACTCCACTGAACTCAGAGGGTTAAAAACTTGATTTTATTTTTACTTTCAGTACGGCAGGTTTTCAATCATAGGTGCATATTGAAAACGTTATTTACTCAGTCCTCTCTAGAACCTTTATGAATATGTTAAAAGAAATTGGGAAACACTTTATGTACTGAAATGTTTTACCTACTCGAGCTTCCATCAATACCTGTCGAAAGTAATCTGAAGAAAATAAGTTGCTTTGGAGTGCTGGAGAATTACATTTAATATTTATTTTCCTTCGTGAATTAAAAAAATTTAAACTATTATAAATTAATTTGTTAAAAATATATTCATAAAGTTACTAGCCGCATTGAAAACACCAAAATGTACTTTTTTTTAAGTTACTTAATTTTTAGATAGATAGTCTTGCTTTCCACGCGGAAAAGTTTATAAGTCGTCAAGAGTTTTTGTGTATAGGTTGAATTTGGAGAAAAAAAAAAGAAAAGTATAATTTTAGTTGGGTCACGCTTTAAAAAATTAGTAATACCTTTCAGATGATCAGGTATAGTAGTAATTTGTTATTATAATAAGGAACAATAGTCAGAATAATTTATATTGGTTTATTTTTTGCTCATACTTCTCCAATGCAAGAGCAAAAAATGATTTTATTATGACACAAAACAAACTACGTCTATCGAAACTACAGGAATCGTAAATCTAAGAAAGAACTGCAGCAGTGCGGGAAAATTTATAGTAAATTAGAAGTAAGTAGGTAATAATCCATATCTCTTTTCCAGATGCATAGTTACAATGTACACGCAACATTTGTAGAGCTGAAACTGGAAAACAGGCATCTGGTTTTAAGTCAGAACGGTGAGTTAGCTTAAAAACACAGACATACCTTCACAAACGTAACTTCATAACTTTCCAATGCAAATATATAACTGAATATATGCAAAGAGGCAACTTATAGCGGCGGTTGGAAACAACAATCTCGTGGCTGCTGTTTATTAAAACGACGCGCGTATCTTACGTTCTATTTAGTATTAAAAAAAATTGTAACTTAAATGTCGCGAAAATATTCTTTAATACCGGGGATCGGAGATCTGGTGAAAGCGGGCTATAACTGCGCTCATATGTGATATCTATGTGGTGAGTGAGTTAGTGAAGAGATTTGGATGGCTCTTAACATCGTGATCTTGAGAGCCGATGAGGGAGAAGCGAGGTGAGTAAGGAGTAGCACCGGAATGAAAGGGCGGGGAAACGCGAGATCACCGAGAAAACCCGCCGACCAGTGGCATCGTTCGGCACAATTCTCACATGCGAAAGTCCGGTTCGCCTGGGCGGGAGGTGAGTGGTCTAACCACGACACCACCGCGGCCCCCTAAATCTGTCGTGCGTGGGGGATGCAGCTGCAAACCCAGAGGCGCTGAAAAAATTTCATCAGAGATTGGTTGAAAGGAATTTCAAATCTATTAAAAAAAACACTCAATCAATATTATTATAATATTAAATCGTAGACGCCGTACATGTACAACATTTGATTGGGTCCTAGAAATGTTATGTGATTGCCTCAGTTTCTACGGTCAGGTTATATTTCGTTGAAATCATTTCGATATTTTTCAAATAGCTAATGGTTATTCTAGTAATTATTTGAAATAATTTTATGCCTAACATACATATTCTTAGTAATCGACAACATGTTCATGTTTTTTTTGGTGTGGTTGGTAAGTTTTCGACTTAGTACATAAGCTAAATTTTTTTCTACTCGGATTGTCTTGCAAGTAAACTAGCAGGAAATCGTGCAGACATATGTGTTCAGCTACATGTACAAGCATACACAATGTAAGTACGTATTTTGCTAATTACAACTAATTAACTTCTTTCAAGACGTTCAGTGATTTATGTCGTTAATAAGTTATGTATAGTAATGTGGTAGCCATAACATTTAAACGTATCANTTCAAGACGTTCAGTGATTTATGTCGTTAATAAGTTATGTATAGTAATGTGGTAGCCATAACATTTAAACGTATCACATGACGATTAGAAATAGCGTTAGTTAGTGCTAAGCCGAGATAATTATTAGTACATGAACAGGCAAACGCGAATCTAAAGCGGCCAATGCGCAACTAGTCACTGGCAAATGTCGGGATAAATCCATTGATTTTACAATTTTTGTATCTCTATAGCAATATGTTCATGAATAAAACATCGCTGTAATGATTGCAGTTTATGTTTCTAAAAATATATAAACTGACTTTTTGTTTGAAAAACCCGATATAATACAATTTTAGCATTATTATATTTCAAAGTAGCGTAATGATAGCAGCATCCAAATCTTACCAATTTTAAAATTCGACCATTATCGTGACCGAAGGGAATTGGGGTGGAGGNGAAAGGAATTTCAAATCTATTAAAAAAAACACTCAATCAATATTATTATAATATTAAATCGTAGACGCCGTACATATACAACATTTGATTGGGTCCTAGAAATGTTATGTGATTGCCTCAGTTTCTACGGTCAGGTTATATTTCGTTGAAATCATTTCGATATTTTTCAAATAGTTNAAATGTTATGTGATTGCCTCAGTTTCTACGGTCAGGTTATATTTCGTTGAAATCATTTCGATATTTTTCAAATAGCTAATGGTTATTCTAGTAATTATTTGAAATAATTTTATGCCTAACATACATATTCTTAGTAATCGACAACATGTTCATGTTTTTTTTGGTGTGGTTGGTAAGTTCTCGACTTAGTACATAAGCGAAATTTTTTTCTACTCGGATTGTCTTGCAAGTAAACTAGCAGGAAATCGTGCAGACATATGTGTTCAGCTACATGTACAAGCATACAAAATGCAAGTACGTATTTTGCTAAGTACAACTAATTAACTTCGTTCAAGACGTTCAGTGATTTATGTCGTTAATAAGTTATGTATAGTAATGTGGTAGCCATAACATTTAGACGTATCACATGACGATTAGAAATAGCGTTAGTTAGTGCTAAGCCGAGATAATTATTAGTACATGAACAGGCAAACGCGAATCTAAAGCGGCCAATGCGCAACTAGTCACTGGCAAATGTCGGGATAAATCCATTGATTTTACAATTTTTGTATCTCTATAGCAATATGTTCATGAATAAAACATCGCTGTAATGATTGCAGTTTATGTTTCTAAAAATATATAAACTGACTTTTTATTTGAAAAACCCGATATAATACAATTTTAGCATTATTATATTTCAAAGTAGCATAATGATAGCAGCATCCAAATCTTACCAATTTTAAAATTCGACCATTATCGTGACCGAAGGGAATTGGGGTGGAGGNTAATGATAGCAGCATCCAAATCTTACCAATTTTAAAATTCGACCATTATCGTGACCGAAGGGAATTGGGGTGGAGGAGAGAGCAACCAGAAATCGCAGTGGAAGTTTACAAGGAAACAACACCTTATAGTGAGGTAGACGGTGAGAGTATACATGTTGTTACATATCACTGGACTGCGCAGCTGACCTTGGCNCAACACCTTATAGTGAGGTAGACGGTGAGAGTATACATGTTGTTACATATCACTGGACTGCGCAGCTGACCTTGGCCCGTCCCGCACGAGCGGGCGGTAGAGAAGGACAGAGTAGTGATACCATAGCGGTGCGGCAAGTCAATGGAATGTTTTGAATGACAAGCCAGCGATAAACCTAACAAAGTTTTGAGTTATGAAGGCATTCTGCTGCGAAGACCTTCGGCGGATAGGATTTCTGCGTTTATCTGATGAATGCTCTGGATTACTGACCTCGTTCTCTCAGCGTGACTCGGGGTGCATTGAAACTTCTAGATGGTCAGCGCGACTGATATAGAAGTGTTGAATGGATGAGTTTCAGCGGTAGACGTTAAGCGAGAAGAGAAGCGCGCGGCGAGAGAAGTGACAGCAGAAGGAAAATCTGCGACTGCGAACATCAGAGCAGTGAAGAGTGCGACCGCAGGCTGGACTATTGGACTTGATGCGCGAGTGAAAGTCATTACAACAGATGGCAACAGATAGACTGAATGTGTATTAATGATGAGAATGAGTTAATTGTCAATAACCATACAGAGACATAACAAGGACGTTAATCATAATTGAAATATACATTTGTTATTGTGCTCACTGTGAAATAAAAAAGTAATAGTGGAGAAATTTAATTTAATTCTGTAAATAATAATTGTGTGAATAAATTTAAAATAAAATTTAGTTCTTTTATTTTTATTAAGACCCGCATCCCTCGCGAGCTCAGATATACCCCCAGGCATCTCGTAACACTGGTTTCAAGTGGGATGGAGGCATTTGATTGTGGATTAAGTTATACAGTAGGCAAGTAAATAGTGACATTTAAAGAAATGAATTTATTATAATAGTTGTAGGCCGCAAAACTCTGATTGTTTTATAGAACTTAACTGGAGACATTAGAGGGCTGTCTCTGAATTACTGCAGATAAATAAGGGTGTCTTCTAGTATGGACCGAATGACCTTGGAAGGACTAACGTGACCTGCCACCACATTGATACAGGAGATTTGAGGCCCATAAAGCAGCCACCAAGACAACTGCCACTAGCTTCGCATGTGGCAGTTGAGGTATTTCTGAAGGAAATGAAGGATCTAGATGTGATAGAACCGTCAGTTAGTCCATGGTGATCCCCCAAGTTCCTTGTTAAAGAAAAAATATGGCTCACTAAGGTTTTGTGTAGATTATCGCCAGCTTAATATTGTAACAAATATAACTTCTTATTTACTTCCTAGGACAAATGACACATTGAACAGCCTAGCTGGTTCACAGTGGTTTTCTACTTTGGACATGAAGAGTGGGCACTGGCAGTGCGAGGTGACTCCAAAGAACCAAGAGAAGGCTGCATTTTGTGCCCAAGGGAAAGGAACCTTTCAGTTAAATATTTCTGCCGCCTTTGAATGCCTGATGGAAAATGTCCTACCTTTAGATACCTGTTAGGTCTGCCCAGATGGCATTGTTATGACAGCAAGCACATCTGAAGAGCACCTATCCCGCTTATAAATAAAAAGAATAATAGTGGATACACATAATTTAAGGCTGTAAATATTAGCTGTGAGAATAAATTAAAAATCTAATTTAGTTCTTGTATTTTTATTAATACCTATATCCCTCACGAACTCAGATACGCCCGACAGGCGTCCTTGTAAACAATGTATTGCCTATTCATTTGATTTTCCTATCAAGCCACTTACAAGTAATTGCAATGCTTGACGGGCCATACTCACTTATTACAACGTCACGTTGTGGCTCACTTACACATAGCTTATTTCTTGAACATGTAATAAATTAAATAAAATGCTATTTTTTTATATGATCTACGCTAGGGATGGTTACAGTTGACGTTAAATATGGTTATTGTATTCAAACTTAAACATTAAAGAATACCTTATAAAATAATAAGTTGTTTATGAAGTCTGACAAGTCTGGCTGGCTGCGTATGGTTCGTGGTCCACTAACTGAATAAGCTCTTATAGGAGTTCATGAAGGAATATTAGTCCGTCCCCATCACGCGACTTGATAACGCATGCAGTTACGCAAGTACTAGTGCAATTGTTTGGTTCCCGTTAGAAAATTTGGTTTTAATTGTAAACATAAACTTATGTTCCAGGCATACAGTTAGATCAAATAAAATACATACATTTATGTAATGTACGACCACTGGCAATCCATCACAGAAAAATATCAAGGCAAGGTTCAGTAACCGCGACTGTAAACACAGACCGATTACATAATGCGTCTTGTTTATTATGGTCCGGCTCGACGAGTCTGTTGCAGCAACTTACTTGTGGCTATGCCTCGTTCGCCATGAACTCAGAGCTTTGGATATCAACATTTGTAAAACAGGAAATACTGCCTGATTTTGCATTTACAAGACGTTTAATAAAATCACGTATTCGCGTAGCTAGAAGCAAATTTTCATGTAATAGTATGTTCAGAAACTAAATCTTTTTAAAATATGAGCCAGGTTGTTATTAGGCAGCTGTATTTCAGGTAATATTAGCTATTTGGGGCTATTTCATATGGTTATAACCGTAACACCGGACATGCGGAGAAGAGAGTGGAACGAGTTTGATTATCGCGTAGATGTCATTCGAGCCGCTCGCGGTGGTCACATTGAACATTTATGAATGTGTGGCAAACAAACTTCACAGTTCCACGGTTCATTTGATTGGTCAACCAAAGTTGTAGGTTGTTTGGTTTTGATATTATAGACCTTCAAAGCTGGGGTATTCTTTTACACCCATCCTGTACAATTAGAGGCACTTATGTAATAACTAGTTAACAGACAGGTGCCGCACTACAACACGGCCCATATATAATCATGTTTTATTTTCAGTTTTAAGGTAGTAGGAAATTTTTCTTTCTTGTCCTGACAATTGCTGCCTGCTACGCTAATTTCCTCTCCCCTCCTTTTTTTTTCTTCTAAAAACTTGTCTTCGAGAACACTAACTGTAATATTAGGAAGATAACTGTACCATACCTCCTCAATGAAAGTGTAATGTATATACAGTACTGGAAACTGCAACCTGTTCGCGTTTGTCTTATGTGCATTACAATAAGAAATAACATAAAATAACGTATTTTCACGACGTTTTTCTTAGTTTCTCTTTGTCTACGCGTGGAAGGTTGGGCGGCTCTTAACAACGAGGTCTGGAGAGTTAACGAAAGTGAAGCGAGTTGAGTATTGTGCAGTGATATAATGGACGGAAAGGGGAGCAAAAGATCCCTGAGAAAACCCGGCGACCAGCAGCATCATCCGGCACGATTCTCACATGTGAAAATCTGGGAGTGACCCCGCCGGGAATCGAACCCGGCTCGCCTTGGTGGGATTGGTCTACACGTGAATACTTATACCGAGTGACGTGGTTTGTTAGTGAAACTGTGCACCTCCATACGTCAGGATACGGGTACAATTTTTGGTCCAACCATTATTTCTTTTGCTTCCTATTGGTTTTCGTAGTTCACTCCAGGTGAATGCCGGTACGGCGCGTTAGAGCTGTTCAAGCACCAAATATTTTTTTTTTCAAAACGCTGAGAGTCTTATGGCTTAGTTTCACAATATTGATGCCAACTGGAGAAAACACAAACGTTATTAAAACAAACTCATATTTAAAAAAAAAATTATTCGAATTTTAACTTAAAAAATCGATTCATACCATTTTTAAAAAGTTATTTTAACACAAAGTTAGGTTTCAGATTAAGTGTTTATTGATTTCACAGGAATTGCCTGTTGCAATATCTTTGAAATTGGACTCTTAGTTCNGGTACGGCGCGTTAGAGCTGTTCAAGCACCAAATATTTTTTTTTCAAAACGCTGAGAGTCTTATGGCTTAGTTTCACAATATTGATGCCAACTGGAGAAAACACAAACGTTATTAAAACAAACTCATATTTAAAAAAAAAATTATTCTAATTTTAACTTAAAAAATCGATTCATACCATTTTTAAAAAGTTATTTTAACACAAAATTAGGTTTCAGATTAAGTGTTTATTGATTTCACAGGAATTGCCTGTTGCAATATCTTTGAAATTGGACTCTTAGTTCTTTAACTTTGGGCTGTTATGAGATTAAATTTGATCCCCAAATGTTAAAATTTAAACGTGGACTAACAGCATAGGGAATTTCCATGAGTTTTGTTCCTTGATGGTCTAATAGCATGAGAAATTATTTTCAGTAATAACCTAACTAACTAATTTTGTTTTATTTTGAAAAATGTATATATATATTTTTTTTTTTCAAAATTATATATATATATATATACATATATATATATATATATATACATTTCCTGTAACCAGTTTCATTATTTTTGGAAAGGTTTTTTTCCTTCCATTGTCATACTTTTTTTTCAGACTATTATTTAACATGACAACGAAGATGATTTAATATGTAAAAAAAATTAGTAAATAACTTTAGCCTTTTCAACGCCCAAACTAAAGGCCACGGTTGATCCCTAATTTTTCCTACCTTGTTGCCAACTTTACAGACATCATGCCAGTCAGTGTTTCCGTTGAAATGCACGCAGAAACGGACAGTGATTTTTTTTCAAACGTTGATTTTAAAAATGTTGACTTTACCGTGAACAGCGTACACTGATAATTAAATCCACAGTACGTGTAGCGGGGCGATACACAATAGGAGTGAAAGCTGGAAGCCTAGCAGTTGTTTTCTAAAGTGCTCATACGCACCATTAGTGGCAGAAAACGACTGGCAGAGTAGTGCAGCGGGAATTATGTTGAACCATCCACCCACCCTTTCCCTTCAACGGCGCAGCAGTGTGTTTGGAGCCCAAGCATAGGATACATTAACTTACTGTTGCACTACAGTTCCTCAAAGCATTTCATATAGGCCTCTAGTAAACTGTAGTGCGATAAGTCTGTATAACGTAACTTCGCCACCTGTGCTATGTCAGTTGAGGTACCACACTCCCCGATTTAATATTGCAGCAAGCGTTTCACTTGGCTTACGGATTGCCCGTCCCTCTTCGTGCTATGTTGAGGCTACGCCTACTTAGAGCTTTTTTCCGCTCCCCATCGCCGCTAAGCGCAAGGCTCTCAACTAGCGTGCAGTGTTCTCGTCGCACCACGTGTACCTATGCGACTTTCAGCTGTGATCCTATTATTGTACTAATGGAAAGTCTGTAGGAAGGTACAATGCAGGGCCATTGAGTGATTTTGAATGGAACTGGCGCGTGTATTTTGAAATAAAGCGCTTTGAAAAAGCCGTTATTAGCGGTGCTCTGAGATGTTGTTTCTAATGTGCGTGGCGCGGCGTCTTGAAAGTATTCAACATCTCTCGTCTGAAGTGTGTGTTCTGTTCGTAGAACATGTTTGACGCACGTTGAATAGTTTCGTGGGAGAACGTGTATTTGAAACGCACTGCAGCGCAGTTGAAGGAAGCGCCAGGTAGGCGGGAGGCAACGCCAGCTCGAGATTCGCCGTTGTTGGATGCGCGACGCCAGTACGCGACAGGAGAGGGCGGTTCACCAGGTAGAGGTTGTCAAGTGTGGCGAGTGCGCTCGCCTAGATTGACTGCTGACTTTGCCATGCCCGGTCGTTCAGTTCTTCACACAGCGTCGAAGAATACGGAATAATTTTAATAGGCGATACTAAATAAATAACAAAGAAAACTCCTACAAGGTACTTTTAACAATTTTATTGACATGGCAAAGAATATTCTTCGTGTTGAGTGTCCTGAAAACTACACGCCATTTAGTGGGAATATTGTAAAAACTTGAAAAAACTTTTCAACCAGCAAATCTTTGGAAACATTCAATAATTTGCTGCCTTTAAGACTGGATTATCGAATACAAACGCAGCTTATTTGTGTAGTCAGTAGAATTGTAAGGAGAGAGGTGGCACATAAACCGTGCAGGAAAAAAAAGTGTT
>NQII01004289.1:117560-152743 GCA_002778355.1 Clitarchus hookeri
GGGGGGGGCTGCAGGGGACGAGTAGCCGCAATCTTGGATGACGCCATTATGAAACGTCATACTCTGTAATTCCAAGTCAACAATGGCCATATTGTTTATGCCAAATATTCAAGTGTGGTCTATGCTAATTATGACAATTGCATTTATGCAAATGCACATCAATCACCTGCCATCTAGCTGCCGACACGGCACCTTGGATTCCCTGTTGCTATAACGCCGTGCACACCCCGCCATCTTGGATCTCTCACTGTTATAGTACTGTTCGTGGCCTCTAGAGTGTATCACAAACATGAGTTTCCCCATTAGCCCGCTAGGGCGCTACTCTCGTCGGCTATCGCCGTCGTCTGCTAGAGAGCGCCACCATCACCGCCTACACTTTGTCTCAAGAATGTTCCAGTTAATTGCCCCATCATGCTAAGCACATCATGTCTATATCTGACTACCACATACTTATAAGCATTGATAGGCGTAATTTCCGATCTGTTTAAAAATAGCCCCCAATTTCATATCGGCAGGTATCACTCCTGATGTCGATCAAGAAGCTAGGTTCTTAAGCTCTTTTATAGGCATAGTTAGCCATATGTTCCGAACTGTTTCAGATACAGCTGCCAAATTCATGTCATAGGCATCGGCTCTGATGTCGATCAGGGCAGTAGGGTCTATTATGTCTTAAACCCTTTTATGACCAATGTTGTATCGTTCTCGCTACACATATAAATTTTTATAGTATAATTAAGAATTTGCAGAGACTGAGAGCACATACAACTAAGAGTATCCTGCATTATATTTCAAGTGACGAAGGTTAATACATAATCTTTCTAGGGAAGCCTGAACCGTCTACTCAGTCCTTCGCTTCATAACGACGCCCATGATAATGTCCAAAGATAGCATTAATAAAAAGTATTTTGTATTTAATACAACACTTCTAAGTTTTTTCATAAACTAACGAAATAGTTATCAATAACAATTTAATAATGTCTGATCAGAAAAAAAACATTAGAAGGTCGTATTGTAACGAAATCTTTCTTGCGTTTTTCGGCCTAATCTGTTATATAATTTTGATCATAGCCATCATTTTGGGCAGAAGTCCTATAGTGCTATCTATAAAACTGGCGTTGATGGGTTTTATCAGTCAGCATATTTTTTAATATAAAAAAGAGTAAGTTTTAACAATATCAGTCGTTCGAGCGTTGATACTGCCAGGGATGCACACTGTTGCGATGTTTCAGTTAGAAAGGAAGCAGAAGCTGCAGTCGATAATGATAATATCGGGACTGCAATTTGACTCGATAAGTTTTGATAGGCGACAACATCTGATATCTAAATTTTATAGTTCCATGACGCAGACAAATGTGATAAACGCGAGAGACTTTACATATTTTTATAAGTGACACTGCTTTGCATAGGTATGGTCACAGTTGGCGGTAGTCACACAGCAGATATGTACACAGAGGCAAAATGGAGTAGCGGTTCCTTTGATGTGGGCGTACCAGTACTACGATTGGTTGCGCGAGTCTATCGGAACGGGCCTTATGTCTGGCTAGCTACGATATGCTTCTAAAGGCTCCGGATTGGCGAGGATGGCGCCTGGCGAGCAGGTTCCAGGCCCTCATTTGCAAATGGCGCTCCAATCATTTGTTCTCTAGTGACGCCATTTTGCTGGCGTGTGTGGTTGGGGTTAATATTTTAAGCAGCTGGTTCATATTTGTATTTTTAAATACACTGTGACAGTGTTGTGGCAACGTGTGGTTTCATCAGAATCAACACCATTAGTTAACATCAATNTATTTTTAAATACACTGTGACAGTGTTGTGGCAACGTGTGGTTTCATCAGAATCAACACCATTAGTTAACATCAACTGTTGGCATTAATGTACCTGCGGTGTTTTTTTTTTCCAGAATATTGGAGCCATGTTCCTCTGGTACAATGAAACCTAAAAATGAAGGTTAAAATATCGCGAGCCTCATACTCTTTGTCTAATGTTTGATGATTGGTAACGCACAGGACAGAATACCAGTGTGTTTTAATTCTTTCCTAATTATCGNCTCTTTGTCTAATGTTTGATGATTGGTAACGCACAGGACAGAATACCAGTGTGTTTTAATTCTTTCCTAATTATCGGTTCATTAATTGCAGACTCGACCCACTCCGGGGTCATGACTGTAGTGCTGAGGGCATGTTTGATTGAGATAACAAAAGTGACCGAGGAAAGCGTGTTCACCTAGTGACGATAGAGATAACTAAAGTGACCGAGAAAAGCGTGTTCATTTAGTGACGATAGAGATAACTAAAGTGACCGAGGAAAGCGTGTTCACCTAGTGACGATAGAGATAACTAAAGTGACCGAGAAAAGCGTGTTCATCTAGTGACGATAGAGATAACTAAAGTGACCGAGGAAAGCGTGTTCACCTAGTGACGATAGAGATAACTAAAGTGGCCGAGGAAAGCGTGTTCAGCTAGTGACGATAGAGATAACTAAAGTGACCGAGAAAAGCGTGTTCATCTAGTGACGATAGAGATAACTAAAGTGACCGAGGAAAGCGTGTTCACCTAATTTCGATTAACAATTTTCCTTTGATTTCCATTTTCTCGGAAGTATTTATATGTTCCTTTCTTCCTCGTGATAAGACCAACGCATATTTTTTTTAAAATTCCAGTTTTTCCTGATTTATCGATGTAGCCAGATATTGTATTCATAATAGCTTTTTTCATCACTATACATTCTGGAAGCCTTTTATTTAGCATCTCAAAATATGAAAAACGGAATTTGTAAAAAAATGAAAGGTATTTAAATTGAAGAAAATATATTGGTATTTTCGTAGGTTTCCATTTATTTGGCTTATTTTGTATGCACTTAATAAATTGTAGTAAATATTAAAATACTTGAACACTGTAAATTTCGTTATATTTTGATTGTGATGATAAAGGCTTCTTGTAACTGCAGGTTTTTTTGTCATGTGAATAGTTTAGTGGATGTGGTTATGCACACTCATATCGCTTTGGTAGGAGGTAAAAAGGGAATAAGTTATTTGTGGTAGTTATATGATATGCTCTTTATATCGCCCACCGAAGATCGAGATACCTGACTGATTGTACGATTGGCCCACAATTATTATTTTTGTTTAACGGAAAATTTAATTTATGCATGAGAATTTCGAAATGTGATAAAAATTCTCTCCTAAAATTTTTCAGGGGCCGTGGAGGCAGTTTTACTTATCTCTCGGTGTCAAGAGTTAATTTCTTCCGGCAGGAGGAGGTAACGAGTTGAGCCATTAAAACCTAATAACTCTTATCTTGATGAGTAGGGTATTTAACTTGGGAAATACACAGGCGCACAGTAAATGTTAGACTTTCACACGTCCCCCTGCGGTAGCTTCTTTGTCGTGATTGGCTGCAGCAGAGAATGACGAGAGTGGAGAAGCATGGGCGGCTCTCAAGGACGCCGCTACTTGGAGCATTTTAGTGCGTTTGAGGCCCAGAAGCGCGGGAGCGATAAGGGCGACACTGGCAGGCGTACCTAGTGCCCCATCACTTCTACGCGCAAGGCGCTGAACTGTCGTGCAGTGTCTCCGTCGTACTGCGTGTACCCTGGGACATTCAGCGGTGAACCTAACATTTTATTGCTGGAAAATTTGAGGCAAAGTTCAATGCAGGCTCCAATAATAGTTTCACATGTATCGGACCAGGAGATAAAGTAGTGTGAAAAAGCTATTTTTAGCTATGATGGAGTGCTCGGAAATAGCATTTATAAAAATTTTAGCAAAATTTAATTTCTGAGAAAAAATATATTATTAACGTTACGGAGTCGCGTAGAACGATTGTTATAAAGGTCACCAACTTTTCTTAGTTTCCAAATAGGCCTACTTGTGTTATTACTAGAGACCTGAAAAATTCGCGGTTTCATTTCGGGACAAGCTAGAATTCAAAACCTCGTACGGTTGTATTGCGTATGCTATTGGGCAACCCGTTAGTTTACACCTCATGAACAACTCTGAGACAATAACATACACACAATACGATATAGACCCAATCACCGTCTCCCGCTAATACAACAAGCAACCAACTAGCATTCATATTTGCATGATTTTACATACGAAAATGGAGTATAGTCTATAGGTCATTGAAATCACGAATTTTTCAGGTCTCTAGTTACTACATACATCATGCCTGGACAGTGTGCGCGATTTAACGTTTGTGAAGTACGTGTGTTGTTATGTTCGATGAGTTCCGACAACACCAGTAAAAACTATCGTCGTGGTAAAATGCCTAAAATTTAGTGATGTACGTTCTCTTTCACACTTTTATAATACTGAGAGACCCGGAAATTTTGCGTATTAATTTGAGGACAAGTTAAACTTCAACCACATGTACACGGGAGTATCTGCTTCTATTGGACCACAGTTTGTTAGACACGCCCCGAACCACGGTCAACCAATAACGAACCCGCTAAGAAAATAAGGACCGAACCACGTGCTACCTGATATAGAATGTAACTGAAGTAACGCCAAAGAACAGCTTAGAGAAGCTCGAATACACGAAGGATTGTGGAGTTTAGCTTGTTGCAAAATGAATCCGCGAAATTTCCGGCTCTCTAATAATACTCAGTGAAATTCTGTTCACAATTCCTCCGCAGTAGCACTTTCTTCGTAACGCCTTCAAGGGGCGCAGTTACTCAGTTTAATAATATCCGCCAATCTAAACTTATGTCCGGATTAGTGATACTTAGTTCAATGTGTCTCTTAAATGGTTATAGTAGCGCTGCTTAAGCTGAGCATTTGGGAGCTCTGNAAATGGTTATAGTAGCGCTGCTTAAGCTGAGCATTTGGGAGCTCTGCCAATGTCGGACCACTTCTTCCCGGGAGAGGTTACAATTGGTTGACGGAGGCATGGCCGGGGGGAGGGAGGGGATTGCCTGCAGTGTCGCCTGCCAGCCTGCCAGCTACGGGTTTTGGGCGTGGTTGGTGCTTTGCGAGTCGTTCTGTCTCTCTCTCTCTCTCTTTCATTAGTGAAGGCGGAACCAAGTCCGCGTTCAGGCCGGCGTGTCTATAGTTAGTAGTATAGCCCCAAAATTAATCAGACATTTTTTTTCAATTCAAGGAACTGCCACGAAGTATCTCAGACGTAACTGTAATTTGACGCAGTGTGCAGAAGTGTACGTAAATGTTTGTTTCTTTCACTGTCGGGATATTTCTTATTTATTTTTGCTAAAGACTTCACGTCTTTGGATGCGTGTACAATTTCCATCCCTTTCTGGTTTTACTATTCTTTTCGTAACTTTTCCTTTAAGTACACAACCGTCGATGGTTTGTCTTATTTGTAACGCACCGTTTTTAAAGAAATGTGGCAATGCCGCAGTTCATGTCCATAAATTGACTGCCAAATTTTATCAGGCCATTTTTGTAGACGATATTAAAAATTAAGTATAGATAAGGCGTTTCTTATACAAAATACCTATCTGTTCAGAATTAAACAACTTTAATTCAGGTAAAGTAAACGTGCTTATGGACTAAAAAATTTACTTGTTTTCTGCTCTAAATATATAATAAATATTTATAATCATTAACAAATCATTTTCAAGTTCTTTGTAAAGTTACTAAAGAAGTTGAAGAAATAATTTTTGGTGGCATATCAACAAAATAATTCCGTAAAATTTGCAAAATAAATAAAACAACTGCAAGTCATTTTAAAATATTAGCTTCTAGTAAGTGGAACAAGGCAAATATTATATGTACACAAATAGTAATTATAATGCATCTTCTAAGGTATCACGCAGTTTAAAAAAAATTTAATGTAAGAAATTATATATTTAAAATAAACTTCATATTATTTAAACCATTAAATAACAAACAGCTAATCATGGTTTCAATAATGTGTATTTATAAATATAGCTCTGCGTTTATTTTCGCATATAAAGTGGTCATTATTGCAGATATGCTGCTGGCATTTTAATATGAGCCGCGTTGACTAAGCGGTTAGAACAAGGTTTTTACTTTTATAATCAACATCTGAATTGTCTCTCTTAACATTGTACATGTTGGAATAAATGACGGGTTTGAGTAGTCACGCGGTTTGTAATAAAATTGCCTGTGGCGTGCTAGGATTTATTTTCAAGCAATTTACAATGCACAACTTAAGTATAGATGTTCGGTTACTAGATAAGTAAATAATATACAGATGCAACATAGACCTTGAACTCCAACTGCACACATCAGTACAATTACGTTGCCAACCAGCAAGATGTTGCAACGGCGTTTGCCAATCAGCTCCTGGTAACCTACTCGCCAGCCGGAAGACAAACCAATAGAGGACCTATCGCAGCGTGCTGTAGCCAATCAGGCACAAGGGACATCCCCAGAGCCTTGCGCAGTCAATCAGAGAATGGGTTCGCTGACATCAAAAGAATCTTAATGCCATTTAGACTCTGTGTATAATAAGTACACTACAGATGGGAAAAATGGAAACCGTATAATTCAAGGCTTTGTGAAGTAAGATACCGCGTTATTTTAGTTCAAGTTACAAATTCATAGACCGCCGATATTTAAATCTTATTAACAATTCTTACGCTCTGGGAAACAAAAATGTCACCGCAGATTAGTATAGGTATATGGCATCCGAAAGCTTTCGAAGTGCGTGGTATCTCAAGTGATAAAGTGTTTTACTGTCATGTAGGAGATTGTGGGTTCGAACCTTGCTACTTAGCACTTTTTTTTTTAAATATTATCTTTCGGCATTTGACTAGAAATTCAAAGATATTACGCAATTATTTATCAAAACAAAAAAGAACACAAAATTTTAGTTGTTATTTAGTGTTGTACTATGTTCACGAAAACCTTTTATATACCAGTTATGTGAGTACTCAAACCTGGAATGTGCCTCAAGAGATATTTATTCCCTAAGCCTTTAATGGAGAGGTACAGTGTCTTCCACTTGAGTACTGTATCTGACTGTACAACACGCAGAATTCACTGGAAATAATTACAGTCGCTACTACAATTGGCAAAAATGTACGATTTATGTTTCACATTAAATAAGAGAAAACATATTTCGTAACAGTGACAAATTGTGCTCAAATTTACTTGTTAAAATTTTTTTAATATAAAAAAAAATATTTTTAACTAAACATGAACCGTATTTTAATTCTTAATCCTTACTAATATTATAAATGCGAAAGTCTGTGTGTGTGTGTGTGTGTGTGTGTNTACGATTTATGTTTCACATTAAATAAGAGAAAACATATTTCGTAACAGTGACAAATTGTGCTCAAATTTACTTGTTGAAATTTTTTTAATATTAAAAAAAATATTTTTAACTAAACATGAACCGTATTTTAATTCTTAATCCTTACTAATATTATAAATGCGAAAGTGTGTGTGTGTGTGTGTGTGTGTGTGTGTGTATGTATGTTTGTTACCACTCAGCTCCATAACGGCTGAACGGATTTTTATTAAATTTGGTATGTAGGTACTTTAGGTCCTGGAATAGGACATAAGATACTACTTTATCCCGGAAAATTGTACGGTTCCTGTGGAATAACAACAAAACGTAAAGCCGCAACCACTGGGAACGTGACCGAAATATTTTTTTCCTCTGGTGTCAGAGTTTATCAAGCCGACCAAGGATATCTGAAATGGCTTAACGACTGCTATCAATCGATAACAAATGGGACCGAATGTTTAACGTGCCCTCCGAAGCCCGGAAGCGCTCAGATGTTATGCCACTAAACGGTCACCCATCCAAATGTGTGCCGCTGGGAACGTTGCTTAACTTTGGTGATCGATTAAGATCCCTCAGCCAAGCGCAAAAAGTAGTACCTAGGTGCACTTATTTCTGAAGCTACAACTTGATGAAACTCACGTTTTGATTTTCATACATCGACGCTGGAAAGCGGAAATGTGGTAACTACGGGATATTTACACAGATACACTACAAAAACAATACCGTACTTCTTGGCTATCAGGTAAAAAATATTTCCTTCCTTTTGGGCTGCCGTAATCAGTTAAAACATAGGCCAACATAGTATAATTTTATAATTATGTTTTCAAATAAATTAATTGTCTTTTCCAAATTTATTAATTAGTGTATCACTGTAAAACACAATTGTACCCGGGCGAAGCCGGGCCGGTTCCCTAGTGCTTTATAAAGTACATTTTGCAAAAAAAACTCTCCTTCTTTAAGAAAAATGTAGGACTACACGGAAGTAGTTGAATGTGTGAGCTTTCATCGCGTGTAATAAAGTGCAACTGTTAGAGATCTATTTGCACAGAGTACAGCAGCACGAGGACGGAAACACCGCGCGTGCCTTAGTAGCAATGCGGTGCTAGGTGTCGCTGCCTCGCTTCTTCACCTCGAACACGCAGCGACATACTAGTCTTCATACATGTAGCAGCAGCACACAACCTCTCGACATGCTACTGCTCAGACACGCAGCGACATACTAGTCTTCATACATGTAGCAGCAGCACACAACCTCTCGACATGCTACTGCTCAGACACGCAGCGACATACTAGTCTTCATACATGTAGCAGCAGCACACAACCTCTCGACATGCTACTGCTCAGACACGCAGCGACATACTAGTCTTCATACATGTAGCAGCAGCACACAACCTCTCGACATGCTACTGCTCAGACACGCAGCGACATACTAGTCTTCATACATGTAGCAGCAGCACACAACCTCTCGACATGCTACTGCTCAGACACGCAGCGACATACTAGTCTTCATACATGTAGCAGCAGCACACAACCTCTCGACATGCTACTGCTCAGACACGCAGCGACATACTAGTCTTCATACATGTAGCAGCAGCACACAACCTCTCGACATGCTACTGCTCAGACACGCAGCGACATACTAGTCTTCATACATGTAGCAGCAGCACACAACCTCTCGACATGCTACTGCTCAGACACGCAGCGACATACTAGTCTTCATACATGTAGCAGCAGCACACAACCTCTCGACATGCTACTGCTCAGACACGCAGCGACATACTAGTCTTCATACATGTAGCAGCAGCACACAACCTCTCGACATGCTACTGCTCAGACACGCAGCGACATACTAGTCTTCATACATGTAGCAGCAGCACACAACCTCTCGACATGCTACTGCTCAGACACGCAGCGACATACTAGTCTTCATACATGTAGCAGCAGCACACAACCTCTCGACATGCTACTGCTCAGACACGCAGCGACATACTAGTCTTCATACATGTAGCAGCAGCACACAACCTCTCGACATGCTACTGCTCAGACACGCAGCGACATACTAGTCTTCATACATGTAGCAGCAGCACACAACCTCTCGACATGCTACTGCTCAGACACGCAGCGACATACTAGTCTTCATACATGTAGCAGCAGCACACAACCTCTCGACATGCTACTGCTCAGACACGCAGCGACATACTAGTCTTCATACATGTAGCAGCAGCACACAACCTCTCGACATGCTACTGCTCAGACACACAGCAAATATCAACATACAGAACTGAAACGACGCGACAGTTCCTTTATGCGGGCGTAGTCATTCGCTGATTGGCTGGCTGCGTGAGGTTCTGGGACGGGCCTTGTGTCTGACTGGCTACTGCGTGCTGCCAAAGAATCATTATTGGCTCGGCTGCTGGCTGGCAAGTATTTGCCTTCCGCTGATAAGTGAACGGCGTTGCGACATGTTGCTGGCCAGTGCCTTCGTTTCGTTGGCGTGTGTTGCTCAAGTTCGCTATACAAACGACTGTTTCGCCTCTGCATTGTCAAGTATTCTGTGATAGTACGATAATCTACTATAGACAGTAAGTAGAGTCGTATCGTTACAAGGCGTATGGTCTCCATGTAGGCTAATGGCTTGCTGCTATCTGTCGCGCCGTTCCTGGAATGATAGCGATAACTCCCCAACACTTCTATAGTTATCAGGGGCGTAGAGCTGATACGACGAAGGCATTCATGGCAGACTATGAATCACATGGTTGGTGCTCAAAAGTTATGCAACGTATTGTGGGTGAGTCTTGAACCATATTGGGTTCTCGGTGACAGTGTTGCCAACCATAGTATAATGATAATAATTGTGGCATATTTCCAGTCATTGTAGTATGTTTTATAACAACTTCATTAAACTACGGGAAAGTAATATAAACAACCTCATTTGAAGATCTCATAAACTTAAAATATACCAACAGAGGGTAAATTTGTAGTTAGTAATACAAACAAACTGAATGAAGACTAACTATGTATGATTATAATGGAAAGCAAACAATGGAATATCTTTGTTGCTTCCTAGTCAGATTTGCCTCAAAATGCTTATCATTTATATAAAATAAGTATTCCTACCCTTACCGCTTATTTACGTATTGCGATTAACTCTGTAGCAAATTTGTTCGATCTAAAAGAAAGAACTAGCAAATTTATCCTGACATCGGCCGTCAAAAGTTAGTGCCATTGCCATACTTAAGCTTTAATTTTTCAAATATACAAAAAAAAATTAAGTATATTCGGCTCAGTATGTTAATCTTATTGTCAAACTATATTTAATGAGGTGTTTAAGGTAAAAATGTTTCTGCTGTAGTATATTTTATTTTTTACAAATAAATTTAAAAGTAAGTAGTACAATTTTCGGAGGTCTGTCGCAGTGCACCGGCAAACTAGTTGGCAACACTGCTCGGTGGCCGTGATCGCAAAGGCTTCTTGTGGTGCGGAAGTCCAAACGCCGGTATGNAAACTAGTTGGCAACACTGCTCGGTGGCCGTGATCGCAAAGGCTTCTTGTGGTGCGGAAGTCCAAACGCCGGTATGACTAAGAACATTTGTGAGCCCCGAGTAGGTAACCAACTGATTCTGAGTCTACAATATTATCAATCTGTCTGGAGGTCACGTTGTCTATAATGCCATTTATTTTAATATGTGGTTTTAACAATGTACACTCCAGGGCTGAGGGGCAAGTTGTTGGTATAGGTGATTCATGTATATTGCCACAGTTCCAAATGTCTTGCATTAATGCACCTAGTTTAATCGTCCCGCCCGTCAGTCTCGCTCTTCGCTGTGTCGTTGCTCACAGTCCGAAGACTTCACTCCCGCTGGTCTCTCTCGCTGCCATTCGACGCTCTGCAGGCTCGTCGTTTCGCNAAACTAGTTGGCAACACTGCTCGGTGGCCGTGATCGCAAAGGCTTCTTGTGGTGCGGAAGTCCAAACGCCGGTATAACTAAGAACATTTGTGAGCCCCGAGTAGGTAACCAACTGATTCTGAGTCTACAATATTATCAATCTGTCTGGAGGTCACGTTGTCTATAATGCCATTTATTTTAATATGTTGTTTTAACAATGTACACTCCAGGGCTGAGGGGCAAGTTGTTGGTATAGGTGATTCATGTATATTGCCACAGTTCCAAATGTCTTGCATTAATGCACCTAGTTTAATCGTCCCGCCCGTCAGTCTCGCTCTTCGCTGTGTCGATGCTCACAGTCCGAAGACTTCACTCCCGCTGGTCTCTCTCGCTGCCATTCGACGCTCTGCAGGCTCGTCGTTTCGCNTGCTCACAGTCCGAAGACTTCACTCCCGCTGGTCTCTCTCGCTGCCATTCGACGCTCTGCAGGCTCGTCGTTTCGCTGGTCTTCGCAAGCCCGTCGCACAATCCTCGAAACTCTCAGCTTTCAGACTGTCGGCTCGGAGAACCGTCGCGGCTTAAAGAGCCTCGTTGCTGCAATCTAGAAGGTTCCACGCACCACGAGTCACGCTGAGAGATTCCAGGGCGCTGACCATAGCATTCTTTAAAGATAACCTCAGAAATTCAATCCGCCCAAGGTCAGGAGCGCATGAATCGCGATGGGCGTGTCGAGGGGGCACGTGGCGGCATCCCTTTGTAAATCTGCACGCGCTTCTTGGATTATCGCTCGCCCTTCAGGTTACTAGCCTAGTCCTCGCGCACTTCTCCACTCGCACGATCGGAACAGGCAAGGGAAGCAATTCAAACACTAGCAAGCATGTAACGATATGTAGTTATATAACAATATTTTATTCCAAAGAATATTAACATATACGTAAAACTGAAATAGTCGAGGAAGTTTTTGTGTTACACTATCTAAAAAATTACATAAAATATGCCACGATTGAGCCACGCTTCGTGAACTCAAAGTCTCACAATGTCGCAAAGCCACAGTCTGATCTGGACATGCACATTCGTGCGGTCGGTACGTCCATGTTGTCGTCCCCTTCTGGAGCATGTTCTCAGGTTTGCGTCATGGCGGCAACAGACTCCACATGAGGTGTTTCAGCGCCCATTGCCGGGGCACCGCGCAGTCGCGGCTTGGTTCTCCGTCGGCGGAGGGCATTAATGCTCTTTCGAATAACATAATTCCAACGTCCTAACTTTTACATAATTGTATTATATATTGTTAGATGTCGCTGCTTTGCATTGCGTGAGCCAGGCAGAGTGGAGAGAGAGAGAGAGTCGTGACATGATAGTGGACGGCTGTGATGACAAAGATGGCGCGTGGCGCTGCGATAAGCCTTTTGTGGCTCGCGCGCTTTTGACCTTCAGCAGATTGAATTTTGGCATTTATCTGAAGAAATATTGAGGGTGCGGCGAACGTTCCAGATAAAGGCCAGCGATAGATAGTACTTAAGCGCGACGGGCCCCCGAGTCGGAAGTTTCAGAGAGTCGGGAACTTCCGATTGAGCGACCTTAACGAATGGCGCCAGAAGTTGCCAGCGGGAGAAAAATCTGTGACTGCGAGCATCGGTGCAGGGAAGGTGTGACTGGCAGACTGGACTATTGGACTGGATGACAGCAACAGACAGACTTAACATGTGTTAATGATGAGTGTGAGTTAATTGGCTATAACCAAACAGACATAAAGTACTTTAACTACAGTTGATATATACATTAAATACTGCACTCATTGAGAAATAAAATTGTAGCAGTGGAAATTGATAGATGAATGCTGTAAATAATAGTTGTGTGAATAAATTCAAATCAAATTTAGTTATTTTTTATTTGTTAAGACCTCCATCCCTCACGAACACGGATGCGCGCCTCAGANTAAATTCAAATCAAATTTAGTTATTTTTTATTTGTTAAGACCTCCATCCCTCACGAACACGGATGCGCGCCTCAGACATGTTGTCACAGTATTTTATTTATTTTAAGACATATGTAATGTTGTGGTTTTAGTATCTGGGAGGGTGAGGAACACCTTTCGGCATTTTTGTTGTTATCACTTGCTAGAAAACGAATTTTTAACATATAAACGGTAAATTTCTAAAAAGTGGAAGGATAACTGTTGAAATCCTTGTAAGGACCTTCCGCTGCATTCCCAAGCTCAAATTTCAAGTATGGTAATTTTGATTACATGTAAATGTATATATAAGCAAAGTGAATAATTTTTAATCCTCTTGTGGCAGTGTGAGACCAAGATAAGAAAATAATGTTTGAAATAAAAATTAGCATTATACAAAAATAAAATAATTTAATATTAACATTAAGGAATAATATAATTAAGCATGAATCAATGATTGCGCATATTTACCTTTCTAATAATTTTAACCGTTTAACCTGACTGAGAATGAATAAACTGATGGGGTACAGGATTAGTCCCTGCCATCTTGGATTTTTAGGATCCCAAAAACCTGTATTATAAATGTTGTATTGAATATTATGTACCGGCATGAGACAGGACATTCCTTTGTACATTTTCTGAATTTGCCATTGCTTGATTACAGTGCCCAGTTTAAATGCTGTGGTCACCCGCAAGGAAAAATTGTTTACTTCTTCCCAGCTGTTAATAGTTAATAATTAATAGAAATTTGCTAATTTTCACACTTGTACACATTAGAAAAACACGAAGCAAAATAAATTATTTCAGTATATGCGAATGTTTACCCGAGGCTGTCAATTTATTGTATACATGGAACTACTCTCCATCCGTCGTTTANTAAATTCAAATCAAATTTAGTTATTTTTTATTTGTTAAGACCTCCATCCCTCACGAACACGGATGCGCGCCTCAGGCATGTTGTCACAGTATTTTATTTATTTTAAGACATATGTAATGTTGTGGTTTTAATATCTGGGAGGGTGAGGAACACCTTTCGGCATTTTTGTTGTTATTACTTGCTAGCAAACGAATTTTTAACATATAAACGGTAAATTTCTAAAAAGTGGAAGGATAACTGTTGAAATCCTTGTAAGGACCTTCCGCTGCATTCCCAAGCTCAAATTTCAAGTATGGTAATTTTGATTACATGTAAATGTATATATAAGCAAAGTGAATAATTTTTAATCCTCTTGTGGCAGTGTGAGACCAAGATAAGAAAATAATGTTTGAAATAAAAATTAGCATTATACAAAAATAAAATAATTTAATGGTAACATTAAGGAATAATATAATTAAGTATGAATCAATGACCTGTAATTATTGCGCATATTTACCTTTCTAATAATTTTAACCGTTTAACCTGACTGAGAATGAATAAACTGATGGGGTACAGGATTAGTCCCTGCCATCTTGGATTTTTAGGATCCCAAAAACCTGTATTATAAATGTTGTATTGAATATTATGTACCGGCATGAGACAGAACATTCCTTTGTACATTTTCTGAAGTTGCCATTGCTTGATTACAGTGCCCAGTTTAAATGCTGTGGTCACCCGCAAGGAAAAATTGTTTACTTCTTCCCAGCTGTTAATAGTTAATAATTAATAGAAATTTGCTAATTTTCACACTTGTATACATTAGAAAAACACGAAGCAAAATAAATGATTTCAGTATATGCGAATGTTTACCCGAGGCTGTCAATTTATTGTATACATGGAACTACTCTCCATCCGTCGTTTANATTTCAGTATATGCGAATGTTTACCCGAGGCTGTCAATTTATTGTATACATGGAACTACTCTCCATCCGTCGTTTATAACTTTACTGGTCGCTTGCCAGTCAGTGTGCCCGATGAACTACATGCAGGTAGGACCAGTGATGTTTTTCAAAGGTTGATTTCAAAAGTGCTCAAACAGTGAACATCATATATGTATGTGTATATATATATATGTGTGTGTGTGTGTGTGTGTGTGTGTGCGTGTGTGTTTTCACACACACACACACGTGGTAGGCACTTCAGTCGCATCACTATAATAAGTGTGTAATCGCACGCTGCTTCCTTCTAATGCGGGATTGCGGATGCCTATGTTTGTAAGCAGAGGCTAGACTTCAATAACTCCACTGCGTGCCCTGCCTTGTAGCGCACTCTTCCATGGACTGTGCGTGTTTCGGCGAGAACAATTCACCTTGGAGGGTTACATCAAGGCAACCTTTATTTGCTCATTTTAAAGAGATTATTAATGATCTGCCTAAACATATCAATTTCAACGATTACTTGTTTTTGTAAAATAACAAGAGGATATCTCCTATGTTACGAATGACAGAGGGATGATAATATTATGAATTTAACAAGAACTCTTTTTTTTTAATGACTTCGTTCAACAAAACATTATACTGTATTGTAATAATGCCATTTGCTGTCTGTTTTGACATATTTTCTGAAATGTGTTAGTGAATTCCTTTTTAAATTTCGTTCTTTTAGGGCGCATAGGAATACTTTTCACAATAATCGCTTCATNAATGTGTTAGTGAATTCCTTTTTAAATTTCGTTCTTTTAGGGCGCATAGGAATACTTTTCACAATAATCGCTTCATGCCATAGGCCGTTTTCGTCTCATTCTGCATGAGGAATTGAGTGAGTGAGTGAAGAGGCTTTATCAGCTCTTAACATCGAGGTCTTGAAAGCCGATGATGGTGAAGGGAGTGGCGCCGTANTCAGCTCTTAACATCGAGGTCTTGAAAGCCGATGATGGTGAAGGGAGTGGCGCCGTAATGAAAGGGCGGGGGAAACGGGAGATCCCCGAGAAAACCCGCTGACCAGCGGTATCGTCCTGCACGATTTCCACATACGCAACCCCGCGGGGAATCGAACCCGGTTCGCCTTGGTGGAAGGCGAGAAGTCTGACCACTACACCACCGCGGCCCACTGCATAAGTAATTACCCCTCAAAGTTTGTAACGTTTGGTCGCATACAACCTGTATTGATCTCTACCAAACAAAAAGTAAATACGCAAAATTTATTTCATAATTTGCTGCCATATTTATTTTAAATAATAGTGGAAGGGCAAGAAAGGGCTGATAGGAAAAAAGTAACTATTGCCTCAAAATTGCTCACATTACCGTGAATAGACTGTAATCAAGTTCCACTGATATACTTGAGCCGTCGAGAATTACAAAGAAATTTTAGAACACAAGGTCACTGAACGGACAATACCTGCCCAGGAAACAAATTTACACTGAGAAAAGGTTTTTTTTTAATCTAACAAAATTTGTTTAGTGCAGCCAAATTAATTGTTTCTATGAGGACAATTGAATATTTTGTTGGAATCAAATTCATTTGTTGTTCTTAATTGGTTGCCCCAAAAAAAATATTTTGTTGGTGCAACCAAAGATTTTTGGCATCAAGTACATTAAACAGTTTCGGTTAGTATAACAAAAAAAAAAAAAACGGAAGTCGTCCGAAATTAGAACGTAGATCATCCGCGTCCTAGCGCCACGTCTTAGTAACCTCAGCTTCAGGCGACCGGCGCATTCAACTCCGCGGCAATTGCACCTGAGTGAGTTCTTTGAAAGCTATTCCAGGCTTGCCTTGACACAGCCAAACACTGACGTAACGAGTCTTAGGAACGTGTTTCGTTTCTAGCACAGAGCATTCCAAGCGTACTTCTCTGCGAGCGAAGACTTGTCCTCCGGGAGACTACCAGTAATGGTGCCGGTACGGTTGCCAACGCGACACCGCACCTCACTGTACAGCACGCACAACTCATTAACAGGTAGTACACGCCCTACCAAGGGGGCAGCGGTGACGCAGTGTCCAGGGCGCTCGCCTCCCACCACGGCGATCCGGGCTCGATCCCCGGCGGGCCCATTCCCGGATCCTCGCATGTGGGAATCGTGCTGGACGATGCCGCTTGCCGGCGGGCTCCTACGGGGTACTCCCGCCTCCCCCGCCCCCACACTCCAGCGCCGCTCCATTCTAGGGTCTCACTTCTGTCATGCCCGGGGATGACGGTCACCTACGGGTCCCAGCTGGAAAGACCGTCACTCGGAGGGTGTTGCCTTGCCCTGGGTGCACTCCCCACACGCCATTATTATTATTACCCTACCGAAATTGCCAGAAAAGTACGATTTATATTACATAATTGTGAAAGAAGAATGTATAACATTTTTAAAAATAATTTTCTAAAATTTGCTTATTTAAAATTTTAAATAATAATTTAATAAAAAAATAAATTTTGAAGAAAAAAAAACTTNAAAGAAATAAATTTTGAAGAAAAAAAACCTAAATCCATTTGAATACAACACAATGTTAGTAACAATTATTACAAATATTTGTAACAATATTGATTTAATGAACACCAATTTCAGCCACGAAAAATACTATTTTTATACCTTAAATATAATCGGTTATGAAAAATACTTTTTAAGATTACTACAAATATTTTTTTTCATACAACCGTCAGTAATTATTATGACTGCCCCCCTTGACGAAGCTTTTACTTGCAAAATGTGCTTTCTGAAGCATTCCAAATGGAAGTAACCTTATATTTATATTATAATAGATACTTATAAATATATTATTTAAACATTTAAATAATATAATTCTAGCAAACATTTTTATAGTGTTACAAATTATATGGATTATGCTTTATGTGCAACATAAACCACATTTTTTTTTTAGTTCTGTTATGTTTTGAACAGTCGGGTTCACTGCTTCGCTGGAAGTTACACCACTTCTAGCTGAAGTACCTAACGCAGCAACACCAATCGATTCCAGACACAACAGCGTTCACACGACATGATTTTTGGATTTATAGTATTTTTACTGCGAGAAACAAAATTCTTTTTAACTTTTCGTCACGAATGTTCGAAGTGTCGCTGAGGTTTATTTTTCACAGCCCGCTGACGAATACAAATATTGACAGTCGTGTTTCACAAAATACGCACATGTAGCTTAGGATTTAATCAGTTAGCTTTCTGGGCACCTCTTAAGCAAGTACTGTTTGTAATCTCGCTACCACAATTCACATTGACTAGGGTTTGTGTTATATCAGTTCGGACTTCTAACGCATTTGAATTGTGCCCTGAAAACTGTCGCCTTTGAAAACTTCTGTTGGGAAATTATAGTAACGCTACTGTACAAATTCTTGTTTCATCCGACTGAAGCCGTTTTAACTGCACTGAGTCACGATTAAAAGCATAAACCTAAAAAATATATATTATTTCGTTTTGCCAAACATTGATTAGTTTGTATTCATTCGAGCAATGCCATTTTAAAAACGCAGAAGTTCTTAAAATGTAAGCCTATAGTCAATTCATGGTTACTCCCAACTTTTCTGAATCCCTACTTAGGTTATACCCCCAGGATACTTCTCCGTGTCATGCGAATAAAGCTTAACCGGGTCTAGAAAATTACACCAAGGTGACAGCGCACCGCATTCGTACGCACTCAGTGTAACACATTGCATAATAACTATTTCTTACTAAGCATTACTAACACACCTATTTCGTCTCGGTTTTTATTCGTATTAATTATAAATTAAATAATATGATCTATATATGAAATATAAGTAAAAATTGAATTTAAGGAAAAATAATCTACGTTTTATGTTAACACAAGTATAACACGCTGTGATACATGGAATATTCAAGAAACAACCAAGCACGTCATTCATGGGGTGATCTTTCAAATGTTTGATTCCAAAAGTGTACAAATACCGCCAATAGTCTATATAGTGTTTTTTTGCCGCAGCTAATTCTAAAGGCAAGTCGTCCTGAATATCAAATATAGATTTAGGAGAAAAGCCTGCTCAATTTGAGCAATTGAATTAAAGAAAAGTGAAACGCGTTACCTTGTGGTTGTCTTCGATCAAGGCGATCAAAGAGCGTGAAGGTCTTTAAACAAATATTATTCTTTATTAGCTCAACATTTTAAAGTACTGCATGCCTATGCTTATTTAAGGAACGATACACGTATGCACGAAAAAGTTGTTGTTTGAAGTTTTTAATAGAAATAGACTAAAAGGGGATTTTAGTAATAATTTAAAGAATTAAAATTTTAGCAGAGCACCTCAACTTCACTGACTTGCAGGCGACTCGCGCCCCTTTATCGCCCTTATAGTCCTAGAACAGCCAGAACTCCTCAAACCCGGCGGCGCCCTCACAGTTTTCCAAGCCGTGAATAGAAAATCTAGTTTGTTGAAAGAACATTTTGTGTATTAATAAGACATACGAAAACATTTGTAATTGTACTACATACTAATAAAAACTTTTTTAAAACTAGATTTTGTTCATATTTTTTTCTCAGATTTAGACAGTAATTTTTAATCTTATCTTAGTTGGTTGTTAAAATATGAAAGCCAACCAAACAGAAACACGTAACCATAACAACTTTATCTGCTGGAACTGCGATATATAGAATATTTAAAAATGTAGCATTGTTTATAATGGAAATGTAAAATGAAAAGAAATACACTTTAGTAGCTAGATATAGTAGTTTCGATGCCAGCCTCTTGACAGGGAGCCGGCAGCCAGAAGCTTACCAAGGAAATTACAAACTTCATGTGTATGCATTCCCCTTTGACGGTGGCCATCTTGGAAACCAATGCCAAAATTTGCAAAAATTCCAAAAATTTGGCAAAATTAATTTTCAAAAAATTATTTTTTTACAAAATTAATTTTCCAACAAATGTTTTTTTAAATTCATGTTTTTAAAAGATTGATTTAATATTTCAAAAGTGTGATTTAATATTTCAAAAGTTAAAAATGTTTCTTAACATTTCAAAAGTTCCAAAAAATTATTTTTTCTCGCACATTCCCCTGGCGGCCATGCTTGTTCATGGCTCCCTAAGCCAACGCCTAGGAGGTGGCCATGTTGGTTGTGGCTCCCAAAGACACCGTCCAGTCGTTATGTCATGCTCTGGCATTCAAGGGGTGGTGCCGAGGTGATGCAATGGATAGAGCGCAACTCCATGCTATTGCATTCACACACACACCAACGGCTCCCGATAGAGACGCCTGCCCTGACATAGCCTCGGGCTACGGGACTTCACGTTCTTGCATTCCATAGCAACAGGGGCCACGGTAGTGTAGTGGATAGAGTGCAGAACCTCGCGCACTTGCATTCACAGGGGAGGGCAGGCGTGACTCCTCCCTGCTGCTGACTCCCCCTGCTGACTCCTCCCTTCTGCTGACCGTGATAACATAATGCTCTTGCATTCCATTGCTATGTGGCTGCCGCAGTGATGGAACGGATAGATAAGTTAAATGTAATTCTCTGGCATTCCAATCCGATGGGGGCCGCGGTAGCATAGTGTATAGAGCACATGTGAAAAAACCTCGCTCTCCTGCATTCACAGGGGAGGGGGAGACGTGTCCCATGAGATACGTCTGTCACGCCTCCATACGCCTGCCATGACATAGCCACAGGCTGCGGGGACGTTGCGAGATGCCATTTCGAATGGGAGCCATGGTAGCATAATGGAGAGTGCACATGTAAAAAAACATCACGCACTAGCACTCCATTGCTACACAGTGTCGCAGTGATGGAACAGATAGATGACAAGTTAAATGTCACCCTCTAGCATTCCATTTACATGGGGGGGGGCNACTCCATTGCTACACAGTGTCGCAGTGATGGAACAGATAGATGACAAGTTAAATGTCACCCTCTAGCATTCCATTTCCATGGGGGGCCATGGTAGTGTAGTGGATAGAGTGCACACTTCGTCGAAGCTGCTGAAGAAAGCTACGAAGTCCGCACACTGACTGTCGCTCACGCTCCGGGAAACAGAGTGACGCACATCTGCAGCTATTTTTCTAAAAATAGTAGTATATTTTTGTATATGTTCATGGCGTTGACATTTATTGTTGTCAGTTTTAAATACTTTAAATGTTTAAGGTATGCATAGCTCTCCCTTCTTAATAGCGCTTTCTGGAGGATGTATATTAAATATACAATACAAAGGCTTTAAATAAATTCAAAATATAAATACAATATAAAAATGTCATATCGGACAATTTTATTTCGAATTTTCTAAAGTATTGGCATTATTCATATTTGTCTTTATTTACTATGAATTTAAGACAATATTTATCCATGCAGTACCGTTGGGAATTGGATTCCCCAAAATCTTATTATTGTAGCTCATTATTATTTTTTTTTGTAATTTTTNCATGCAGTACCGTTGGGAATTGGATTCCCCAAAATCTTATTATTGTAGCTCATTATTATTTTTTTTTGTAATTTTTCGTCAGTATATATTTTTATTACGTTATTATTGCCATATTAGACAAAGATTTTCTTGAAAAATGTGCTTTATAAAGCATTCAGAAGGGAAATATTTTTAAATTTTNATTGCCATATTAGACAAAGATTTTCTTGAAAAATGTGCTTTATAAAGCATTCAGAAGGGAAATATTTTTAAATTTTAATTAAAAAATATTTATTTGTTTATTTTTGTCAGATTTAAATAATTCAATTCTAGCAACATATTTTACACAATGGTAGAAAATACACGCGTTCTTCTTTCATAAGCAACATAAATTATACTTTCATCTTTCAAGTTTAATGTAAATGGTGAATTTAAGTTACTATTTTAGTATGATTGGACTGTGTTTATTGCCGACCATGGGACTAAATAAAAATCACACACACTCAGAACTCAGCAAGACAACAAATGAAAAACCTTTTACAACACCACAGACAGATAACAAGTTGTTCGTCCGTCTTTTTTTGTAATTTTAATTATATATGTATTTTTTTAATTGACAAGGAAACAGAGTTTCCTAATGTTGTAAAAGGTTTTTCCTTTTTTTGTCTTGCCGAGTTTGTGTGTGGGTGGGATTTTCATTTAGTCCCATGGTCGGCAATGATAAGGTTTATTCTACTCAGGTTAGAAACAAAGCGAGTTTTCTTGTGTGCGAGTTTGACGTAGGGAAAATTCCCGCCGCAGGTGCACAGTTCCAAAAATGTCACTTTTAATTAAAATTTCAAGCTTCCTGAGTAATAGAAGAAAAATATCTTACAAAGTTACGTAGTTATTTTATATTTGATTTTATTGCAATCATTTTGTTTTGAAGGTAAAAAAACTGAGAAAATCCGGTAGACATGCGACACTAGCGCTTACCTAGTGGCAAAAACTTTTAGTTGCCAAACTAAAAGTACTGAGCTTCCAACGTGAGTAGAATAAACCTTAGCTACAGACACAGTCCAATCATACCAAAATATTAATATATATGATACTTTTCTGACAATGATGGTAATGAGTGTTCTACTTTTGAATGAGTTCTGAATGTGGTATTGTCGGGAAGCAGAGGCACACTGGAAGTCACTCCACTACTTCCTGCTAAACCAGACCGAGACTTACGCATGCGCGCTTGCTGTGTTGTACAGAGGCGGCACGATGAGGTACAGCTGGCCCATGTTCCTGGCCGTCTCGGCGACCAGCTTCTTCGTCATGAAGCATCTTACGGCGTCCCTCTACGTCAACGTCGCTCTCGCCCTCCTGTCCGCCGTCATCGGCGACTTGCTCGTCAAGCTGGTCGTCAACCTCGCGCCGAGGAAGCTGCTGTCCGACCTGCACACCAAAGCTGTCTTCATCACAGGTATTGTCCATTCGTGGTTTCTTCAAACTTTTTTGAAACAAACCTCTGAAAAATCACCCCATGTTTGATGTGTCAGGTTCTATTCAAAATACGAATTGTATCACAATCGGGTTATACTTGTGGGAACATAAAATTACATATTTTTGGTTAAATTCAACTTTTACTTATATTCTAAACATAAATTATAATTTATATATATGCAGGGAGAAAATGGGTATGTTGGTGACGCCTAATAATAAATAGTTCTTATGCAAGAATGCGGTGCGTTGTCCCTTTGGGGTAACTTTGTATACCTAGTTAAGCTTTGTTTGCACGAGGCGGAGGAATAGTCTGGAAGTAGAACTTAAATAGGGCTTCAGAAAAGTTGGAAGTAACCGTTAATGATGGACTATAACGAATGCGTATAGGCTGTTAGACGGTAAACTCAGCACTTTTGAAAACCATGATTAAGATCTACTTGAATGCATATAGTGTACTTTTCCACCATGTATTAAATATACATTGCAATGGGCCTGATCACTTCATTCGTGCTCCAGTCACGAGTACCTGTAAAATTATTGGAAAAATGAGTATTTTACAAAATTGCCACTTCTTAAACTTACAAGCTTNATTCTTAAACGTACAAGCTTAAAAAAACGAAAAGGAGAAGAAATCATTTTGGTATTCAAAAACGTCAAACTGACACTTGGAATTCAACATTTAAGATATGGGATTACTTTCCCTCCGGCATTGCAAACTTTACTGTGCCCTTCAAAATATGCAGTTAGGAACAGTGACATTTCCCAAAGGTTACACTGAAAGAAAAATATTGTTGTAGGAACCATAATTCTGTAGCCGTTACCCTCTAAGACTATTTTAAATAAGGACGACGCTCTGTTTGATTGGGGCTACCCTACGAATATTGTTAAAGGTATATGGTAACGCCAACAGAACATATTGTAAAATATCAGTGGCTCACAAATCAGTGATGATAGGCGGACGCCATAGACCGCTCTTCTATTATATCAGTTATGAGGCTAGGTTTTTAAATGTATTTATTTTACAGTGTTTAATTTTTTTAAAGCATGTCATGTAACGTGTCTGCCGACGAATTCACATACGAGTTAACTTATTTATGTAATAAAATAATCTTTCCTTTATGTTTTATATATTTATATTATACAACATTGGGTGTCATCTGATATAAAAATGTTTTACGTGTAATGTTTATGTAAACAGGTTTACCTTTCACATAAGATAATTTGTAGTACCAAAAAAGTATGGTGTTATTTTATTTTTATTTCCTTTTTGTATAAGTGATGCAGTCTTTTTAAAGAAAATAGGACATTCCAGCTTACTTGTTGCTATTATTACATTTAACGCCTAACATGGTGGAGTCTGTCAAAACTTTGAATGGTGCGCAAGACCCTCTCAGATTGTCAACAGCCCCCACTAAATAAATATTACTTCACAATAACAACATTTTCCTATTTATCTTCTGTATTGTCAATTTTACTAGTTCTGTAATCTTTAAAAGAAGTTACGGATGCCTTAAACAGCCCGCGACACTGTTGTAATTGACATACTTGTCCGTTAACTCTACAATACCAGATCTGTAATCTTAGCAAAATCAGATGTTCCCTCTAACAGTCTACGGCACTGTTGTAATTACCATACCTGTTTGTTAACTCTACAATACTAGCTCTGTAATCTTAACAGAATCGGAGGGCACCTCCAACACTCCACAAGACTGTTGTAGTACCAGACTTTTTCTGTAAACATTAAAAAAAAACGAGGCTATTTATACAGAACGTTTTGTTGCAGTTACCAAACAGCACTGTTGTGTTTACAATATCTTGTTCTGTTATCTAACAATTCTGTAAGATTGGGCTCACAACTATCTGTATAGTTCCTACTGCAGAAAACGCTGATTCTGCTACAGAAAATATGTTTCCCACAAAAGAATAACTTTTAACAATATTTAGATTGTTCTGCTAACAATTGGAATTGTAAAATATTACAGAATATTCTGTTGTTGATACTAAAGTTTAGTTGTCGCTACCATAAAAAGCCATTACCGAAATGTTCTGTTAAATTCTCTCTGCTAAATTCTTAAAGTGTGATTTTTAAATACTCAATCAATCGCGAACAACCTATAGAAAACGTATTTTTTCCAGTGGGACTCAATCTTTAAAATGTGTTTTATTATTTTTTTTTTAAATTATGACCCCACAACTTTTGCACTCATGCCCATACGAAAAATATTTTGTACACACAAATTTTATTTGTAAAGGAGATGGCCTTTGTAAAGTCTTGCATTCATCCAGCTGGATTTAGAACTTTTCTTTAATATGACCATCTTATAATGCAGGTGAAGAGGCCCAATGCTGATTTTTTGCGAAGCATGGTTGTTATGTTGTGATGGCCTACGCACATAAAAAATTCGCCTTAGTTCACCTCTCCTTGGATTGCTGTTTCTATATGAGGGTCGTGGACAATGGCTCAACTGACCATCTCGCTACTGTTGTCTGCATGAGTGCTGGACGGCAATGGCGCATGGTGTGCTAGTGTGCTGCTTCGAAGCTTCGCCTGTTGCTCTTTCCCACCCCTGTGCGTCTCAAAGACAACGTGATACCGGCCAGCCATTACGTCACCAGGGGGCGTTTCCGCTCCATGAACGTCGGGAATTGTTCTAGAAGACGACTAGAAAATCGTATAAAAGGCTTGTATTCTCCCGTGCTCGGGGAGACAGGCCAGGACCGTTATTAGGGAAGGAACTGATGTTCCACTGTTTTAAATTGAGGGGGGCGGGGGTGCTTTGCGTAACTGTTAAAATATATGTACTCTCCATNAACTGATGTTCCACTGTTTTAAATTGAGGGGGGCGGGGGTGCTTTGCGTAACTGTTAAAATATATGTACTCTCCATTTTCAATTATTTTGTATAAAATGAAATATATATTAATTAATATATCTTTGTGGGGATATAAAGTCATGGGATTTCAGTAAAGTTTATTAATTTAGTTTGTAATCCCAGATTGGGAATTGATATTTTAGTATTTTAAGAAAGGGGAAAATATATCAGAATTTGTAGTTACTATTTTTTGTACTGTGCAAACCCAAAGTAAGCTTCATGATACCCTGTGATGAGATGCTAACAGCATTTCCTAAGGAAACAGAGACGGAGACCTATTGGCATGTGTCTGCTGACACCGCCACTTGTAGATAGAGAACTGCGCCACTCTACTAAGGAAAGTGCGGTCAGTTGGAAGGGGTAATCAATGTAGGAGTTTTGAATTTACTGAAAAATAGTTTGGATGCATCAAACTAATTTTCAAAACGACCTCTGTAGGAGCCGTTTGTACTGCCTGGATTCAAACTNAAAATAGTTTGGATGCATCAAACTAATTTTCAAAACGACCTCTGTAGGAGCCGTTTGTACTGCCTGGATTCAAACTTTGGGTAAGAGTCACTGCAGAAAGCGCTAACCGATGCGGTTGTTACCTACAAGCCGGAGGACGGAATCAAAGTCTTGCGCCACCTGATGTGTGAGCTGGTAAGAAAAAGNATGCGGTTGTTACCTACAAGCCGGAGGACGGAATCAAAGTCTTGCGCCACCTGATGTGTGAGCTGGTAAGAAAAAGTTACTCCAACTGGTCGACCTGAGGGGGAGTACGTTTCAATCACTGTTTTTTGAAATCTTAAATATATTCCTAATAGTCTGAGCAATGATTTTGAGGTAGTGCGTAGTTTGAATTTGGGCGATGTAGTTAAATTGCTCGTTCAAATTGCTTAAGTTGTTTCACTTAAAATATGTTNGTGCGTAGTTTGAATTTGGGCGATGTAGTTAAATTGCTCGTTCAAATTGCTTAAGTTGTTTCACTTAAAATATGTGAAATAGCGTTGTTATAAGCTGCAATGATGTTTAAAGGCGCCGAATCTTTGCCGAGTGTGGCAGGGCAATCTATCAANAAATAGCGTTGTTATAAGCTGCAATGATGTTTAAAGGCGCCGAATCTTTGCCGAGTGTGGCAGGGCAATCTATCAATGAGCGTATGTCCTTTCACGAATTTTGTTAGGCTATTTTGCGTCAAACAGATACTCCAGTAGCCATTGCACACCAGCGTATGAAAATTTTAGAAAGATTTCAGCGTCCTGGAGAATTAATGCAATATTTTGTAAAGGAGACGATTAGACTGGTAGAAGTTTTGGGTTTGCTGTGCGCGGAAGCAAATTTGGTAGAAATGATGTTTTTTGATTTGTTGCCTGAAAACAGTAAGTTCTTTACCTTTGCTACAAAGCCACAAACGTTGCACGAGCTGTTAGCGTAGGAGGTTCAGGTAGAATAAACCGTTGGCGATTGAAAGCAAAAGACGGATAGGGAAGTAAAATCTAAAAGTCAGTGTGAAATCTGTTTACGGTTATACCATCCGATGGCGAGATGTTTTTATAAGACCCAAAAGAAGAAAATTTNAGTCAGTGTGAAATCTGTTTACGGTTATACCATCCGATGGCGAGATGTTTTTATAAGACCCAAAAGAAGAAAATTTCGTACAGGTTAAGCAGAAACAGACGTGCCAAATTTGTTTTCGGGTAAATCAGACAACGGAAAATTGTTTTTATAAAAAGGTAGAAAGTGACAGGAAAGTAGTACCGCCAGGAAACGGGGTTCAGTCAGACGTAAAATAAATGTCCAATGGTCAAAAACCTATGAAATTTGTAATTTGTTACCGATGTGGTAATACTGGTCACCTTCAGTTCAAATGTCCGTTGCGAGGAAAACCTGCGCTATTNAGTCAGTGTGAAATCTGTTTACGGTTATACCATCCGATGGCGAGATGTTTTTATAAGACCCAAAAGAAGAAAATTCCGTACAGGTTAAGCAGAAACAGACGTGCCAAATTTGTTTTCGGGTAAATCAGACAACGGAAAATTGTTTTTATAAAAAGGTAGAAAGTGACAGGAAAGTAGTACCGCCAGGAAACGGGGTTCAGTCAGACGTAAAAGAAATGTCCAATGGTCAAAAACCTATGAAAATTGTAATTTGTTACCGATGTGGTAATACTGGTCACCTTCAGTTCAAATGTCCGTTGCGAGGAAAACCTGCGCTATTAAGTTCAGTTTCAAACACCAGTTTGCTTAATAGGAATTGCTTGTTGTATTTCCATTAATAATTGGGAGTGTAACCATGTCCGCATTGGTAGATTCGGGTGCCTCTGTGTCTCTCATAAAACATTAAATTTGTAATAAAATTATACGTGACGCGCCGGTTGGTACCGTACAAATAAAAAGGGGAGAGTCTGTCTCATTTTACTTAGCAGACGGAGGATTGATGAAATCAAATGTGGTAGCAGTGATGAAAAAATTAATTGAATAATTTTCGTGGAAAATGTCTTTTAGTGTTTTGAAAATTTATCACATGACGTGGTATTGGGTGTTGATTTTTTGAATAGCACCCATGCATGTATTGATGTAGCAAGAAAAGCGTTAAAATTGAGTTTTTCTTCTGAGATTGTTATAGCTTTGCAAATTAAGCCTGCTCAATATCGAAAGATTCAGTTGTTACAACATTCGGAAGAGGTAGTAAGGGCATTAGACCAGTTAAAAACAGAATATAGTGATGTGCTTACGTCGAAGGTAGGGCATTGTAAAGAGATTCCTGTTGTTTTGAAATTAAGAAATAGAGAGTCTGTCGTGTGCGTGCCATACCGTGTGTCTGCGCCAAAAAAGCAAATATTTAAGCAGTTAATCAATGATTTAAAGGAACAGGGAATTGTGAAGGAATCCACTAGTCCGTACGCGAGTCCGTATTTTTTGCTACCGAAAAAACGCCAGGTGAATATTGGTTAATATTGGATTTTAAGGAAAGTTAATACAAATTGTATTTTGATTCATATTGGATTTGAATGTAGCTTTTTACAGTGTGACTTACATCTGGAAAGTAGAGCACTGTTACACCTTGAGGGTCGCACCAGGGGACGCGTCTGGCCATGTATGTCCCGAGTGTTTAATCACATGTTGGGACGGTACTTGCAAGAGTTCGTCTTTACGTACATTGATGACGTGTGCGTGTACAGTGACACGTTGGAGGAACACCTTCAACATTTGCGGACAGTGCAAGACGCGTTAAGGAAGGCTGGTCTGACGGTGAACCCTGAAAAAATTATCTGAGCACAACAACCTGTGCGATATCTAGGGTTTATTATTTCGGAGAATAATTTACGCACTAATCCTGAGAAAAATAAATCCGTTGTTAATTTTCCACAACCAAAAAATTTAAGAGGTGTTAAATATTTGTGGGCATGGTTGCTGTTAGTTAATTTATTCCAGATATTNAGCACAACAACCTGTGCGATATCTAGGGTTTATTATTTCGAAGAATAATTTACGCACTAATCCTGAGAAAAATAAATCCGTTGCTAATTTTCCACAACCAAAAAATTTAAGAGGTGTTAAATATTTGTGGGCATGGTTGCTGTTAGTTAATTTATTCCAGATATTTCTGACCTTACAGAACCATTAAACCAGNGATATTTCTGACCTTACAGAACCATTAAACCAGTTGAAAAGAAAACGTACGTTTTGTGTGGAACGTGGAACAAGAAAACTCTTTTCAAAAATTGAATGAAATGTTAGCTAATACTCCCGTCTTGCATTTGCTCAACTTTTCTAAAGAATACTTTTGCTCTGTGATGCAAGTTCCGTGGGCGTTGGAGCGTGTTTGAATAAAAAGAAATACGGCCTTTTTGCGCTGATAGCATACGCCAGTAAATTATTAACTCAGGCAAAATGAAAATTTAACATTTAAAAAAGGAGTGTTTAAGTTGTATATGGGCAATGGAAAAGTTGTCAAATAATTGAAATCACGCTCCGTTCACTTTATTTGCGGATAAACAGGCTCTTAACTGGTTTTTAAACTCACAAAAGCCAGCTGGTAGATTGGCACGGTGGTTAGTGCGCCTAGCTCGCTTTAAATTTACCATACATCATTTAAAGGAGATCGATAATGCTGAAGCGGATGCGTTGTCACGCATGTATTGCGAAGACGAGTTTGAGGCAGTGGAAAATGGTGCACCTGTGGATAGTCCGTTGTCCGATTCAGTTTCTGCAGGTATAAATGTTTTGGAATTAAACAAGCTGGATAAGTTTCCCAGTGCTTTCACAGATATAAAAGAACACCAAAATTCTGTCACATAATGTACACAGATATTGCCTGAAACTAAATACGGAAATTCTTGTTACATAGTTTCTAAAGGATTCCTAGGAGAATGGACAAAAAGAGGCAAATTCAGAGTTTTTGTGCCTGAAAAAACGCATTAAAAACCATTGCTTATCAATGGTTTTTAAATATTATCATGAATCCTTTTAAGATGGACACGTAGAACGTGATAAAACAATAACCCGTGTGTTGGAACCTTTTACTTGGCCAGGAGTGTGCAACGATCTGTAAAATTGGGTTAAATGTTGCGATGCGTACCAGCATGCAATGCCGAAAAATCACAAACCAAAAGGGTACTATGCCGGTATGGTGGCATTGTATCCTTGGGAGCGCATTTATTTGGACGTGATAGGCCCATTGCCCCGGAGTACCTATGGATAGGTATATGTAATTTTTGCCATAGGTTCACTAAATTTTGTTAATTTTTTTCCTTATCTACCACAAAGGCAGGATAAATTTGTATGGTAGTTATGCAGAGACCGTATGGTGTTTTTGGCTTGCCCGTGTTTGTAGTGACAGACAACGCTACTTATTTACTTTCTCAGGAGGTCAGATATTTAAATTTTATATAGGCGGTAAAGATGGTGCAGACTGCTTCGTACCACCCTCGGGCAAATTTAGTAGAACGAGTGAATCTAAATATTAAAAGTGTCTTACGTAGTTTACAATCTGATATGCAACATCACTGGAATGATGTGTTATATTTGCTTTTTCTGTGTTTTAATAACATAGTACATAGTGCTCATAAATATGCTCCATCCGAGGTATTTGTTTGATGCATCCGCTAATAAATGCATGGTCATTTCATAGCATTTGTTTGGATAATGTGGGTACTAAAAAATTGGAAGAAATATGGGCAGATATGACACGTAACTTAAATGCGTATAGCCAAAAAAATGGAACGGAAGAGTAATGTTTCATATAAAGATTTAAACTTTAAACCAGGTGATTTAATTTTAGTTGAAACTCATCACCTCGGTTCAAAAATCAGTTTTTTTAGTGCTAAGTTAGCCGTGAAATGGCGCGGCCCCTACCAAATAGTTAGGTTCCTTTCACCCGTCAGAGTATTGATTAATGATCCACATTCTTCTAACAAATCTGAAAAGGTTCATATTTCCCAGTGTAAAAACTATTATGTACCCACCAATTCTGTTTAAAGGGACCACCCTTTCCCCTAAAAATCCCATAAGCTGTCTTGATATGTTGGGTAATAAATTGTATCATCCAAAAGATATTTAAAAATGTAATGTTTTAAAGAAGTTATGTATTCCCAGTATTCAGAATGGTGTAAGTGATATTTAATTTAAAGAAAATTAATGATATTTAATTTTGATACTCAGTGTTGATTGAGTATATTAATTTATTTACATTTGGGAACGTACGGAAAGGTAAAATGAAAAGTTGAAAATACCCAGATATAGTATACACTTACATATTTTGAATTAAGCATTTTATATGGATATTTTTTGTGCATACGTGAGTTTTTAAAAGCAGCCCCTAACTTGTAAGATATGAAATTGTATGAAGTTACGTTCTACGAGTCGTCGTTTTAAGTCTCTGGTGCATGTCTGTTTTATTACTGCCAATTGCTATCATCGAGACCTGTGTCCCACATCAAAAGATACTTGGGGTAACAGACTGGCCAGCCGATGCCTTGAGATTTTCTGGACGCGTGATCAACACCGACAGGTTCTAAAATCAGGGGAGGAGGGATGTGATGGCCTACGCACATCAAAAATTCGCCTAAGTTCACCTCGCTTTGGATTGCTGTTTCTATATGAGGGTTGTGGACAATGGCTTACCTTTGGTGTGAAGGGGCCCGCTCAACTGACCATCTCGCTACTGTTGTCTGCATGAGTGCTGGATGGCAAATGGCGCGTGGCGCGCTAGTGTGCTGCTTCGAAGCTTCGCCTGCTGCCCCTTCCCTCCCCTGCTCTTCGCCAAGACAATGTGATGCCGACCAGCCATTACGTCACCAGGAGGCGTTTCCGCTCCATGAACATCGGAAATTGTTCTCCCCTGTTCGGAGAGACAGACCAGGGACTTAATAAGGGAAGGAACTGCTGTCCCACTGTTTTAAATTGTGGAGAGGGCAGGGTAGCTTTGCATAACTATTAAAATATATGTAATCTCCATTTTTAATTATTTTGTATAAAATAGAATATATATATACACATTAATATATCTTTGTGGGGGATTTAAAGTCATCGGATTTTATTAAAGATTATTAATTGATTTTGTAAACCTATTTTGGGAATTGATATTTTTGTATTTCAAGAAATGGAAAGTATATCATAATTTTTAGCTACAATTTTTTTTACTGTGCATACCCAAAGTAAATTTTTGATGACATGCTAACAGGTGGTCTCTATTCCTTGAAAAACGAACATCTTCCTGAGGAAACAGAGATGGAGTGCTATTTGCTTTTGTCGGTTGATACCTTCACAATGTATGTGACATTTAATCTTTAGTATTTACTTTATACTGTTATATTACATTTAAACGACTTTATCGACCGTAGGACGTCTTCAAAGCTGTTTAAGAAGTAAAATTATTTGTCTAAGATTTGTGAACACTTAATGGTTTCGTGATTTGTAATTAATAGTAACTCCATAGAAAAAAAAATCGTATGAAAGATAACATTCAGCATTGTTTATAGAGTAAATATGAGAATTTAAGTTAAAATATAGATTCTTACAAATTTTATAAAGTTATTTCAACACTAAGGTTGGTTCCAGATGAAGTGTTTCTTGAAGTCACAGGAGTAACGTGTTGAAATTTCTTTGAAATCGGACACACTTTGTTAACCTGCGGAAAGAGTTTAAAGCTCCCTTACCTATAGTTTATCTTACCGCATTTGAGACCGAGAAGTGCGGGAGCGATAAAGGCGATTTTGCACGCGCATCAAATGCCCCATCGCCGCTAAGCGCAAGACTCTGCATTGGTGTGCGGTGTTCTAGCTTCACTGCGTGTTCCTATGGGACTTTAGGTGGTGGCTAACGGAAAGTCTGTGGGAAGATTCAATGCAGGGGCCTTGAGTAGTTTTGAATGGATCTGACACGCATATGTTGAGATACAGCCCTTTGAAAAAGCCGTTTCTAGCCAATTTTGGGTTACTCTAAAATGTTGTTTCTAATGTGCGTGACGTCTTAAAAGCACTCATCAGCCCTCGTCTGATGCGTGTGTTCTTTTCGTAGATCAGCACACTGGATGCAAGTTTAATAGTTCGTGGTAAACCAATACTTCAAACACTCTGCAACGCCGTTCAAGCCCCAGGTAGGCGGGAGTCTTGACTTCCGGATATTCTCTAGTTAAATTTTACATCAAAAGTTAAATTTGATCTATGGGCTAACCCCACAACAAATTTTCAAGAAATATTATTTATTACATTTTAATAATATGAGCAATTATTTTTGTTTGTCGACTATTATGTTAATTTTTCTCCATTTCGAGACCTGTACGAAAAGTAATGACATTAAAATTCCTTCTAAGTCGTTTTATTCTCATTTGAAAAGTCATTATCTTCTATTGACATACTGTTTTCAGACTATCATTGCACATCACAAAGAAAATGGATGTATTGTGTTGGAAATGTATAAAATAATGCAACCCCCTTGAACGTGAAGGCTGGTAACTCATCATTCACTTACCTTATTGACACACGCCCACAGTCACGTTTGCACAAGAGAAGGACATTTCTGTGCTTGGTGCACACGAACAATGCAAACCCGCGTCTCATTGTATTTGTTACTTGTTCAAACGATTCTATTAGACGAACCTCGTTTTGTTCTGAGTTGCACGTACTATTGCGTGTTTCTTAGAAATCCTTGAGTGTAACTACATGTCATTTATTTAAGTACTAGTACTTAACAGTGGCATTGTCAACTACTCGAGGAAGGCTGCCTTAAGGCTGTTTCCTGTTGCAGAATTTGGTATAACATGATAATGAAAGTCTGTTTTTGAAGCCAGTTTCGAAGATATAAACTTGAAACAGAAACTTAAGTGTGAGAAATGATACTCTCAAGCTCTGTATCGAGGCAAATATAGCAATTTGTTTTTTAGTATTTTTTCAATATCAAGTTGTCTGATGCTTCCAGGAAACAGACTATATATCAATGTTACGAAAGGCTTCAATAGCAAAGAAGCGCGTATTTTTTATGTTTAAAAAAGTCCTTGGTGGTACATGTCTATCTTTAAGAGGAACGCCATAACACCGAATTTTATTAATATGTATTTCTCTATATCAAATGCAGTAGCCTTAACATATTGACATTGCCTTAATGAGGAGGTTAGTACAGACTAGTTAGGAATCCAGAGCTGAAACAGCCACTTATACAGTATACTCCAGCTGCACACGCCAGCAACATGGCGTCACTGGCCAGTAGAAAGTTGGAACGCCGTTCGCTAGTCAGCGCGCGGTAACCTACTCGTCATATGATAACCCAGCCAAAAGGTGACGTTTTGCATTGTGGAGTAGCCAATCAGACACAAGGATGGTTCCCCGAGCCTCGCGCAGCGTATCAGAGATTGAGTATGCTTACATCAAAGGAACCACCACACCATTTCGCCTCTGTGATCTCAACTACTGCGTGATATTGGTTTGTACTGAATTGTTCGTTTAGTACACAATTGAGTAACAATTGGAGTAATAGTATAATGTATTTATGTTTCTAACACTTTCCTAGTATTACTAAATAAGCCGTAACTATAATCAGCGCCGCTTTCAAGTATACGCAAACAAGTCCAATCTCGGTTTCTTTACACCTTTTGAATTAAACCTTTAAAAAACCCCGTATGTATAATGTGTTTCGTTGTTTCTTTAATATATCACGTATTACAAGCGTTTTATACATTATTTTAAAGGAAAGTACCTTTTTTTTTAGTTAAAACCGGAACTTTTAACTATATTGTATCTTAAAAATTTAATACTTAATTTATAATAAATATGAATAAAACAAGAAGAAATTACATGTGTTGGTAATGCCTAGTAAAAAATAGTTCTTTTGCGAAATGATATTGTATTTAGTGCGCACAAATCTGGTGCGTTGTCCCTTGGGTGCAATTTTGTATACTTAGTAAAGCTTTGCTTGCACGAGGCGGAGGAATGTCCTGGAAGTATAACTTTGGCAGAGCTTCTGAAAATTTGTAAGTAGCCGTGAATGGACTAGGGGCAGTTGCCTAGGCGGCAGCTTCTACAGTTGTAAGTAGCCGTGAAAGGACTAGGGGCAGTTAACTAAGCGGCAGCTTCTACAGTTGTAAGTAGCCTTGAATGGACTAGGGGCAGTT
>NQII01004289.1:155122-209447 GCA_002778355.1 Clitarchus hookeri
GGCAGCTTCTACAGTTGTAAGTAGCCTTGAATGGACTAGGGGCAGTTAACTAAGCGGCAGCTTCTACAGTTGTAAGTAGCCGTGAATGGACTAGGGGCAGTTAACTAAGCGGCAGCTTCTACAGTTGTAAGTAGCCGTGAAAGGACTAGGGGCAGTTGCCTAGGTGGCAGCTTCTACAGTTGTAAGTAGCCTTGAATGGACTAGGGGCAGTTGCCTAAGCGGCAGCTTCTACAGTTGTAAGTAGCCTTGAATGGACTAGGGGCAGTTGCCTAGACGGCAGCTTCTACAGTTGTAAGTAGCCGTGAATGGACTAGGGGCAGTTGCCTAGGCGGCAGCTTCTACAGTTGTAAGTAGCCGTGAATGGACTAGGGGCAGTTGCCTAGGCGGCAGCTTCTACAGTTGTAATTAGCCGTGATTGGACTAGGGGCAGTTGCCACGGCGGCAGTTTCTACAGTTGCTGGGCAGAAACCTTTTAGTGGATTTTTGCAAAAATAGCTCGCTTATTTATTACAATCAACTCCGCAAAGGTGCTCAGTTAGCCAACATACTCTGAATGCTCTTTCCATGCTTTATATTGAAGTGGGTATATTTAATGAAATATACTACAATGGGGTTATCAGTGACTTTCTCAGTAAAAAATGGTACTTAAACTACTGTTTAGTAAAACCTCATGCAAGCATGTATGATAATGTTTCTGTTTGTTATTTTTAGTTCATTACAAATTTTTTCACATTTTCTTAATAAGAAAAAGAATAGTGGGCCGGGAGAAGGAAACGGCAAATACACTACCTAGTGCGACAGTGTGTCTAAATCCGAATCTAAATAAGCTGACCACCGGGGTCAACGTCAATCGACGGGTAAAAGGGGAAAAAAACATTAATTTAAAAGAAGAACAAAGCAAGGGATTAAAAAACTGTTTTATTTACTGAGAACCTACGATATATCAAGTTAAGGCGTACGCCCACCTAGAGATATTTCCGCCTTTTAGGCTCATTAGTGCGGTAGCTATTAGGGCGACACTGACGCGCCCATCAATTGCTCCATCGCCCCTACGCGCGAGACTTTGAACTGGCGTGCAAATGTTCCTGTCGTGCTGCGTCTACCTAAGGGACTCTAAAGGGTGGCCATATCATTTTGTAGGTGGAATGTCTGTACAAGTCCCTACCGTAGTTTCGCCGCAGGTGCCCGGGTAGTATGTTTTAAGATGCCGCAGTCTGGAAAAGTAGTTTTTAACAATGTCGGAGAGCTCCAAAATAATATTTTTTTATCATCCGTGATATCTGAAAGTACCACTCCGACTTGGTCTAGTGTATGTCTAATTTTTCGGTAGGTAAACATGGTTGGGACACGTAAAGTTTCGTCATAAAACTCGCATTTCTAACACGCAGCAACGAAGTTCAAGAACCTGCTAGGAAATCGCCATAACTGGTATCTGCTGCATACAGCTACATTATATTAGCGAAGTCATAAGTCACGTTTGAAGGACGACGGGAGTAAGTTCCGCAAGCCAGTTTTCCAGGTTGTCATCTCATCCGTTGCACGAGATGCCGTGGTCACATAGCTACCATTCGCCTGTCCCGCAATGCTTGAATTCATTCCAGTATGTCGTGGAATACGGAATAATTTAAGAATTAATTAATTTCTGCATCCGCCGTTCTAAACCTGATTGTATCATTCATGACTGACATTCGATAGATCGTGAGTTCGATTCCGACTAACTGCGTTTGAAATCGGGGATTTTCCAAACCTTTTTTCAACCCGTTTCAGAAAGTGCAAGTGCTATTAGTTTATATGTGTTTTGCCAACTCCACTTCCATTAAGTCTCTAATTAGAAGCTGTGCATATATAGCGGAATACGTATATTATTATTTTGCACGTAAAACTGCATTCTGTCCAGGTTTACACATTAAACATAGCTGCAATGTGACATATAAAATAGAGGTCCGATATTTTGGTCTTGTATTCAAGATACCTGAATGGTTGTTTAGAGGTCCTGGATTAGATTCCCAGAAATTAATTTTTGTGATGAAAATTTTTTTCTCTTTTGTTTAGAAAAGTGTGTCTTTTTACTCAACGCTATTTTGAGATTCACACTTCTCCTTTTTAATATAAAGTACTTATTAATTTTGAGCGATTTTGGTTTTGTTTTAGTTATTTATCACATATGCGGTTAAATGATAATCCTGATTTACACGAAAGATGGAATCTTTTGTTTATCCTCAACCACCTATAGGAAAAATTAAGTAGCTATCTTGTAATTAATTTTTCATGAGATTTATTTCGAATAGTTCTTGATTGCTACACAAAACTTTTAAATGATTCCATTACAAATTCTACAAACGAGAAACATGCAAAATAATAGTGATTGTCTTGGTAATCGTTAACTTACGATACCACAATATTGCACTGTGGAATCGTAAGTATTTACTGACGGCCGTGAATGCCAATTTGTAAGCTCCTCTATGGTCGCCCCAATAAGTTCTCAATACTTCTCTAAACAAAACATCAGGACCCAAAAAAACAGCTAATTATTTCATGATACCGACTACAGAGGCGATTTGCTTAAACAATCTGACGCCTGGAGCGTATGCAACAGATCCTGGATTGTTGTATTGCCTGCTGTAGACAGAAACGCGATTTGTTGTTACCTTACATGAACAAGTTCAAATCAATTGCTTCAACAATAGTTTGAAGACTTTAAGTTCACATTTGTACGCGCAAAACTATTTTACCAGTTTTAAGCCATAAATGTTATTATACATCCATTTACGTGTTGTTTAAACTGCATTTTGAGGTATATAAAATAGGCTTACACTTGTAAAAAAGAACACATAGATGGATGATTCGAAAATTCTACTTTTTAAACAACTTGCGAATTTTTCTTATTTTACTGAACGCTTGTAAAACAGCTTAAGCCACAAAGAAACATGCATAAGATTGTAAATCTGTATTTTTTAGATATTTATTGAACGTTCTGTTATCATTAGCTAGTACTGATAACTTTTGAGATACGTTTCACGTATTCACAGTTATATAAAAACTTTTTTCTTCTATTTCATTCTAAGTAATTTTCTAGTGCGAATGTAGAAAAAAACGAATATCGCATGAATGATATTTAAGCACAAATATTACGGTCGATAAATGTTTAATAATATGTACACACTTGGACATAAAATTTGAGCTGCTAGAAATAATGGTAAAATAAAATGAAAAAGCATGTGTTTATACGTCAAGTGAATTGATTGCAATTATTTCAGTACCCAATCACAAGGTCAAGAGATGGCAGTACAGGAATTCTGATGGCCCCATATTAGTAGGATGAAGCACTCCCTCGAGTATCTGTACGGGATACAACTCGGTTCGGGAGTCGTACATAAAGTGTATCCTCTCCTCAGTCAAGATAGCCCATTCAGCTACTGTAACTGGCTCTTTATATTCTGCAGACTGGCATCGGGTGGTAGTTGACTTTCCACCTGGTACCACACATTTTCTACTGGGAACATATTGGGAGATCTTGCTAGCCACAACGATACCGAAGTATGATGTAAACATTCCACAGATCATTGTCTTGTTGAAATAATGTGTGAAGGCGCTATCTCTTGAGAACGCAGGATGCTACTGACGTATCGCTATGCCGCCAGAGTCCCTCGTATGGCCACAAATAACGATAAGTGATTCCCTACGGCACTCCACACCATACGATGCCAGAAGAAACGCCAGGGTCTCTCTCCACAACATTGGCAGGATGCGTCCTCTGCCATCAGAGTCGTTATACTTTTAGTCATTCGTGGTAATGCAGAATCGAGATTCATCGCTGAACGTGATGCGATGCCAGTATCACTCCATGCCTCCATGTTACGGCGTCTCTGCTCTGGTTTTATCGTCAGCTTACCTACGGGACAGTGGATCCGTGGTCAATATGACGTCTGTCGCCTAGACGTGGTGCAGGATTACAGTGCAGAAAATTGGGCGGCTCCTAACATCGAGGTCTTCACAGCCGATGAGAATGAAACGAGGTGAGAATGGAACGGCACCGGAATGAAAGGGCGGGGAAACGGGAGATCCCTGAGAAAACCCCGCCGACCAGCGGCATCATCTAGCACGATTCCCACACGCATAAAATCCGGGAGCGACTCCGCCGGGAATCGAACCGCGTTCGTCTAGGGTGGAGGCGAGTAGTCTGACCACTACACCACCGTTACCCTTGGTAGAACGAGTATCGCACTCTGGTAGCCGTTCTAGACGTTACAGGTCATAGGAACTGTATGTATTTACAAATACAGCGATGGCATGCATATGTAGTATATAAATCCAATTTGGGCCATTGGGTGCTTCATTTCTTTTGTCGGTCAGTGAGTTATGCCATTCTATGACAGGCTTACAGCTTAGCTACCATGGCGGCACGCTTTACGATTGCAGGACTGTATGCCAGCTCAGTGCCTTAAGCTGGTTCTACAATACAGCGATGAACAGTGACGCGATGCGTTGCGATGAGCTGTAGCCAACCAGGATGAAGGAGGAGTCCTTCGCAGCGCGTCGGCAAAGAGTGCGTTGCTCGGAATTCTGGCGTCGAGATTCTCAGCGATAGCAGAAAAGGAAGAAGTGTTGTGTTCGTGGAGAATAAAAACAATTATTTGTTTACATTTTGAAGACGACACGCGCGTTTGCGCTTACGTCTGTTAAAAACATAAACATAATTTTCCTTTATATTAGATGTCTCTCACACGTACTTACTGTATACTGCTGCGTGTAGTTTTCATCGCACATCCTGTTCATACTGCCTTGTTTGTTTATCTTCTACCCACTTAAAACATTTTGATTTTGACAGAGTTACTGTTTAAAGCGTGTCCTTTGTTACATTCCCGAGGTCTAAAATGTTATTTTCTACTTTGGAATAGATGGCAGCATCATCTCAGATGGCGTCCGTTGCCTATTGATCTTAGCTCTGTTGTGAAACAGTAAGTACCTATAGNAGATGGCAGCATCATCTCAGATGGCGTCCGTTGCCTATTGATCTTAGCTCTGTTGTGAAACAGTAAGTACCTATAGCTCAAAAGTCTCTGAAGTATAGTCTACTGCCAAACGACATTCCCGAAATTTCCGTCTCTCTACCGTTTATTAGGGTGGATAAATCTTACTGATTTCATGGTGTATTCCTCTGTATTACACTGAACCATATCGCCCTGAATCATGGGTTACCACTTTATTCGACTTTGACACAAATGACAATTAAGTAAACATTATTCATTTACGTAATAATCTGGTGAATGAGGAAGTGGCCATTTTACGAGTAAATTAAAACACCAGTGATACTGNGATGGCAGCATCATCTCAGATGGCGTCCGTTGCCTATTGATCTTAGCTCTGTTGTGAAACAGTAAGTACCTATAGTTCAAAAGTCTCTGAAGTATAGTCTACTGCCAAACGACATTCCCGAAATTTCCGTCTCTCTACCGTTCATTAGGGTGGATAAATCTTACTGATTTCATGGTGTATTCCTCTGTATTACACTGAACCATATCGCCCTGAATCATGGGTTACCACTTTATTCGACTTTGACACAAATGACAATTAAGTAAATATTATTCATTTACGTAATAATCTGGTGAATGAGGAAGTGGCCATTTTACGAGTAAATTAAAACACCAGTGATACTGNATTATTCATTTACGTAATAATCTGGTGAATGAGGAAGTGGCCATTTTACGAGTAAATTAAAACACCAGTGATACTGAAGGATAGTGTTGAAATTACCAGCTTACATACTAAGCAAACAAAAAAAAAAAAAATGGAACCACACGCTAGCCGGGACTGAAACACATACCATCGTGGTCGTAAGGCGCCTTAAAGAACCTCGCTCACGGAGGTCACAGTCCTTATACTTCGTGGAAGCGTCTACCAGACTTGCCTTGAGCAAACAGTCGAGGAAGCCATTCTTTGTCAGCCTGCAGCACACACAACAGTGACAAATAGTTGACGACATTTCGTAAGGTCGCGTGTCGGCTCCAGCTCCCAGCATCCGCTGCGAACAATATGCAGCATTTAAATGCCAATTTCAATGACAGCTTCAAGCCTCTTCTACAACCACCTTGACGCTATGCGTTAAACACTAAACATTATCGTAAGAAAACTGGCATGTCTACAATTGATGTCAACAGGTATATAAACAAAAGGAAAGTATATAGGTATGTATTTGTGTGTGTACGAATATTTTAAATTATGGTGGCAGTTTTTAATAACCCCTTTTAAATAAAAAGGATCCCGCAGAGTTCAGAGTTGACAATGAATTATTTTATAATACTGTTTCGTGTTATATGTTAATCGAGTTCGTATAACGTTAACATAATAAAAATTTACAGCGATGGTGGTTCCATCTATTGCCGAACGTCTATACTATTTGTTTTTGCTTGTCTGTGATTTCATGAATTCAGGTTGGCCGGCTTTGAACGTTAAACGTAAAAATGCTTGAAGGGTGGCCAACTTTTTAACGTTTTGCTTTTGACGTTTAGCTCCGCGGAAACGTTTTACGTTGATTTTCGCCAGAGTCATTACTCCTTCGCGAATTCACGACTTGCTGCAACGCGTTATTGTAGCCAAGCCTTTACTCTCCACCAACCCGGACAAGACAATTGCCTATTTAGCAGAGTGCACGTGCAAGCTGCGCAGTTGCAACTCCCTATGTTTCAGCATTGAACTGCTTTAGGCCCGCTCTACAGTGGTACGACGGAAGCGGACACGTGCAATGGAAGCGTATAACGTAAAACACTATGTGTTCAATCTCCAATGGAGCGCGTGCGTATACGGATACGTGCGGAATAACGCAAGAAAGCTGGTCAACTACGGAATCTTCCGTACTCGTAAATCCACGCATCCAATAGGAATCGAATATTTCATTCGATGATATTCGCTTCCATGACGATTGTGGTTTACAAGTAAACGAGAGCATAGGTTTTGAGGCGGCTGATTTATTTTTGGTTTTAATAAAACACACGTGCGTGGCTCCACAGTACTATTTATGAAGTATCTAACAAGGTGTAAATATTTTTAATGAAATGCGTACATCACAGAGCTTATGTCAGTATTTTGTAACAGTAAAATTGTTTTCCTTGGGTTGATGATCGTTGAGTTAACAGAGTGTCTGCTGATTTCCAGTGAACCAAATTCCTGATATTTTCCATGAAGTCTTGATAATGCGTGGCGCAATGACAACCACTCTACGTGAGCAAATTTCATTGCCTGCGAGTGTTTAACGCATGCTGTTTATGGGTGCATGATCAAAAAAATTTATCTGTGGTTCCACCCTTCACCACTTGGAGCCTAGTATGGAATATCAATGTCAATCCTTAATGAGGTGGATATTAGACATTATACTGATACAAAAAATACTGTTTTATGATTACCCACTTATTTTCATTACTTTTCCACGGTCTTTGTGACCACATGCTCTATTTCATTACGTTTTAATAACTTTCATTACTTTAGTGAACAGTAGACACTGTGGTTACAGACATTCAGCTCGATTCGTCCGCTCGTTAAGTTTGAGTATTCCGTGTCCCTTTCTAGCCTACTTTTCGCTAAAAGAAATACTTATGAGATCAATTTCCTTTCTGTGTGTCCATGTGCGTATGTGTAGGTGTGTGTGCATGTGTGTGTCCCCCAAAAACTTTTGAATTCGTGAACCGGATGTCATCGTACTATTTACACATATAGTACTTTTATAGTTTTCAACCACGCTGAGTGCATATTTTCAACATGGCGACCATTAAAAATATTAGGGTGCTATGTATATCTCAGCAAACATGTTACCAATTTAAACAAAATCGGGTTAGTTGACAGTGGTATCATATTGTAAGCATTAATTTAGTGAGGGATATAGTTTCCGCCATTTTGTTAAATAGTATGACATTAAAATAGTAAACTTTTAATTTATACTTCGGAAAATTGTCAACAAATCCCCACCAAATTTGGTGTGTAAGTAATACTATGCTGGGTCATATACACATATTTAATTTAAACGAATAAGGTACTGTTTCAAAATGGTGTCATAAATATTTGAGTTAATTTGCTATAACTGCCATATTGTTTAATCAATTTTGACCAAACTTCATGTGCTTAAAGTATCAATTACAAGCATCAAATATGCTCATATGTACTATCTTTTGTACCCCATTTTGTAAGACTGCGCCTCATTAAATCATAAAGTTTTGTAATATCTCACGATGCAATCAACCGATTCCTATCAGATTTGACAAACAAGTAGTACTACGGTATGCCATGTTAGTCTATGTTTTAAGTGTACCAGACATTTATTTTCAAAATGGCAACCATTAATTTTTTTATCTTGGTATGCTATATCTACGAAACCATGAAACAAATTTAAAATTAACTTTGTATTCAAGTAGTATATATTACAAACTTCAAATATGTCTACAGAGAACCTCTTTTCCCCCACATTTTGTAAGATGGGGCCACATGAATAAAAAAATTATGTCTTAACTCGGAAAACAATCAACCGATTCTACCTACGTTTGGCAAACAATTTCTATACGAAATGTCATGTAAATCAAGATGTTTTAAGTGGGTTAGTTCTTATTTTCAAAATGTCGGCCATTTAAATATTTTAGCTTTGTACTCCATATCCACGGAACCACGTAAACCAATATCAACTTTTCTTTGTATGCGAACATTATCTGTTCCAACTATCAAACGTGTTTGTAAATCATATATTTTATTTACCATTTTGTTTAGACTGCACAACTTCGATAAATAAAGTTTTTATGTATACATCTCGCGAAACAATTAACCGATTCCCAGCAAATTCAGGCGACAAGTTAATTTGTACTTTTGTAGTTTATCGAAATTTATGGGTTAGGGAGTATTCACATGTTTTTAACATAACAGCGATTTATATATATTTTAGGTTAGGTTAGTATGCCATATACCCCAAATAAATTTCAAACTAGCTTTATATATTGCCAGTATCTGCGACAAACATCTAATTTGTTTCTATAAAACTTTTGTTCCCGCTATTTATAAAAGAAGAACCCCATGAGAAATGTGAACTTTTATGCCATATCTCAGGAACCAGTCAACCGATTACCACAACGTTTTTCACACAAGTAGTGCCACAGTAGGCCACGCAAACTTACACGATTTAAGTGATTCGCATATTTGTTTTCAAAATGAGGCCTTGTAATTATTTCAGGTTAGTTAATCCTGTGTACCAAAACATTATACTGATTGCAGCCGATGTTATTGCTCCTAATGATACCTTCTTAGTGGAGATTTTGCATGCCAGCTTACCGGGAGCGAATATTTCTGGGTTTGAGTCACGGGTTAGCCACGTGTGTATTTTAAATTTTATCACTAGTATTGCAAGGCATAACCACTACCTGCCCAAGATTCTAAGAACTTCATAAAAATTATCTGCACCTATGTAGAGTAATGTAGGCTCATTGGGCATATAGGTAACGTTTTTTACGCATATATGCATTGTATGACGGACCGTACTACCACTAACACTATAAAAACATAGTGCATAGGATTTGATTTTAGAACATTGCTGTTTTAAGTAAGTGCTTTGAGAAGTTCGTTCACTTCCTCTAACCAAGTTTTAATGCAGATAGATTATATACAACTGTTTCAGGGTTTTTGTTGATATAAAAGGGCGGGTCTATTGAAAATACAATTGTTTACAAACACCTTCAACGGTGTTGACCGTGTGACTTTCACAGCTGTATTTGCAGTGGACGAATCAATGTTGGTTGCATGCGCAGAATACGACAGTCGGTCTATAACGTCTTAAGTCGGGGCCGCGGTGGTGTAATGATCAGACTACTCGCCTCCCACTTAGACGAACAAGGTTCGATTCTCGGCAGGTTTTTTCTGGTATATCCGTTTCCCCAGTCCTCTCATTGCGGGCTACTTCATACACCTAGCTTCACCCTCATTGACCGGCCGAATCACTCACATCCACCTTCTATTTATTTATCTAAATGTATCGGCCGTAGTATTAACTGCTTATTCCATTCAGTCTCCGTATCAACGTTACAGAACATGTCGTACATGAAGGTTACTTGCAGTAAGTCCTTTCTCCGTACCCAGTGCTATGAGTACTTTCCTCGGGAATAAGTAACTTGATATGCAAAAGTTTCTGCATCTCTCGTTCATAAATGGTTAAAGGGCAGGTCCGTTCACGGTAAAATGAGCGCTGTTGAAATCAACATTTAAAAAATGTCACTGTTACTGTTAACATACTGACACGCGCCCAGTAAAGCTGGTAAGGACAGAAGGAAAGTAGTTCTACGTCTTAATATTGAATTATGTGTTTTAGGTTGGCATTTGTGAATACTGAAATTTTTTTTTCTTTCGGGTTTTATGTATATAATTGGGGCAATTAGCATGTATGTAATATGTGAGCGTGCGAGGCACGGATAACTTATTAACGCAAGCGCTATCAGTTGCAACCGAAGACGCAGTGGCTTCTGACAAAGGAATGTTTACAAAGCGTGCCTGTTATGCCTATCATGGCGCGTGCCGCTCCCGACCTTGGGTTTCGCGTGTCTTTTAGACATATGAAGAATGCTCTGTATTACTGAGCTCGTGTCGCTTAGCTAGACTCGGGGTGCGGCGAACCTTCCAGGTCAAGGCCAGCGGCTATAAAAAGCGCGTAGGGCCTCCGAGCAAGCAGTTGTTGAATGGATGAATTCCAGCTGTAGATGACTAGCGAGAAGAGAAGCGCGCGGCGAGAGAAGTGACCAGCGGGTGGAAAATCTGAGACTGCGAACATCATAGCAGTGAAGAGTACGACTGCAGGTTGAACTGTTGGACTGGATACGTGAGTCAAGGATATTACAAATGATGGCAACAGATAGACTGGATGCGTGTTAATGATGAGCATGTGTTAATTGACTATAACCAAAAAGTGACAAAAAGAAGGACGTTAATTAGAGTTGAAATATACATTAAATATTATGTTCACTGTGAAATAAAAAGAGTAATAGTGGAGACGGATAGTTTTATGCTGTAAATAATAGCTGTGTGAATAAATTAAAAATCAAATTTTAATTAAAAATCATACATAGTCCTTTTATTTTTTATTAAGACCTCCATCCCTCACGAACTAAGATATGCCTCTCAAGCGACCATGTAACCCTGGTTTCAGAAATGGGATGGAGGCATTCAATTTTAAATTGAGGCTAGCATTAGGCTAATAATTATTGATTAAAAAGTATTGAATTAAGGCTATTTCGTGTAATTATCGCAGTAAATTATAACAAGAAAAATGTTTGCAGAAATGGAAGCATTGCGAGTATTAATTGAGGGATTAGGCAGCCAAATGAGCGGAAGTGTTAGCAGAAGCTGTAAATACCCATGTTAGTAGTGCAAATCAAATTGAGAAGGAAACTGTAAATATCCTAATTAGTTCTGTAATTGAAAATGTAAATAGTGTAAATGAAAACGTAGACAGGAAAATTGATTCTCTAAATGAAAATGCAGACAAGAAAATATATTATGTAGATTATAAAATAAAAGGTATAAGTGAGTTAGTGAATACAGGAATTGACTGTGTGGACAAGAAAATTGACGGTGTAAATTAAAAAGTGGACAGTGTAACTGAAGTAGTGGACAGTATCTGCGAACGAATGGACAGCATCGATAATGAAGTGAAACAGAATACGAGTGCAGTAGAGAAGCAGATGGAGGAATTTCTTCAGCAACGAAGATCCAGTACCGCCACTTCGACAGCCGAGAAGAGTGTAGAAGCAGTGCAAGTCGAAACCTATAGAGCAACCTCGGAGGAGAGCGTGAAGATCTGCGGTATTAGTGTCGCGCAGCAAGCAGTTGAGAAGAGGGTTTCAGTTAAGCGCGCCCCTTACAATGGCCAGACTTCATGGCGGGAGAACCAACACCAGTTTGAAATAGTCGCAACCCTGAATGGCTGGTCAGCCGAACAGCAGGCCTACTACCTCGCGGCTGCAGTGTTGCCAAATAGTTTGCAGGTGTTCTACTACAGATCTCTCAAAATCATACTACTTTGAAGGATTTTTATAATAAATTATACTACGGAACAACATTTAAATACAGTATAAGAATACACAACATTTTATTAGCTGAAAAATCATTGTTTATGTACGAAACTGACACAAATGATCTAGAACAACTCTAATTCGTCTAAATACGACACAAAAGTACTCTAGAAAAACACTTCACAGTCTTCATTTGGGTTTGTTGTATACATACTTCTCTTTATGATTCAAAGGAGGATTCGTTAAGTCTAGCTAATCATAACAATTACGTGGCCAGGAAACAAATACAGGTTATGTAGTAGGAATAAAACACCGATTTGGGGACGATTATTTACAGTTATAGATAGATTATATACACTGAAGAGCAAAAAAAATAACTGGTACACATGCCTAATATCGAGTAAGGCCTCCGAGAGCACGCAGAAGTTCCGCAAGACGNCAAGACGACGTGGCATGGACTCAACTAATGTCAGAAGGTATGCAGGAGGCAATTCACACCATGAATCCTGCAGGGTGGTCCACAAATTCATAGGAGTGCGAGGCGGTGGAGATCTCTTCTGAACAGCACATTGCAAGGCATCCCAGATATGCTCAATAATGTTCATGTCTGGTGATTTAGGTGGCCAATGGAAGTGTCTAAAGTCAGAAGAGTGTTCCTGGAGCCACTCGGTGGCAACTCTCGACGTGTGGGGTGTCGCATTGTACTGCTGGAATTGTCCACGTCCGTCGGAATGCACAATAGGCATGAATGGATGAAGATGATTGGACAGGATGCTATGACTCTGCCACCTGTCAGAGTCGTATCTAGACGTATCAGGGGTCCCATTTAAAGCCAAATGCACACGCCCCATACCATGACAGAGCCTCCACCAGCTTGAACAGTCCCTTGTTGACATGTAGGGTCCATGGATTCATGAGGATGTCTCCATACCCGTACGCGTCCATCCGCCCGATACAATTGGAAACGAGACCCGTCAGACCAGGCAACGTGTTTCCAGTCATCAACAGTCTAATGGTGGTGTTGGAGGGCCCAGGTGAGGCGTAAAGCTTTGTGTCGTGCAGTCAACAACATGACTCGAGTGGGCCTTCGGCTCCGAAAGCCCATATCAATGATTTTCCGTTGAATAGTTCACATACTGGCACTTGTTGATGTCCCAGCATTGAAATCTGCGCCAATTTGAAAAAGGGTTGCACGTCTGTCATGTTTAATGATTCTCGTCAGTCGTCGTTTGTGCCGTTCGTTCAGATCTTTTTCCGGCCGCAGCGATGACGAAGATTTGATGTTTTACCGGTTTCCCGATATTCATGGTACAATCGTGAAATGGTCATACGCGAAAATCCAAATTTTATCGCTACCTCGGAGATGATATGCCCTATCTCTCGTGCGACGACTATAACAACACGTTTAAACTCACTGAAATCTTAATAACCTGCCATTGTAGTAGCAGTAACCGATCTATGCAACTTTGCCAGACACTCGTTGTCTTACCTCTGTTATTTGCATACGCACACGTATGCCAGTTTTTTTTTTTTTTTTTGGCTCTCCAGTATACGTATATAGATTGAATAAATCTCTTTCACTTGCTTACCAATTTCAACCATTTCTTCCATAAATTTTTTGTCAGCATCGTGTCATACATACAGGTTAGGAGGTATCTTGGGTAAATCTTGTGTAAGGTGTTCTGGTATTCTGGAATAATTTACTTATATATATATAATATAAATATATGCCTCATGTGTTTGGTATGCATATGTGAAGGTTTCGCTTGGATTTGGATGACATGTCTGGACCAGTTTCAGGATGGCTACAAAGTCTGCATTTGCTACAATTTTTTAATTACATGATTGGTCACAGTCCATTCTTTTCAGCATAGAGCACCTTTATTCGTTCTGGTGAATGCTTGTTGCAGTATTTTTTGTGCTCTTCAAGCATCTCTTTATCAAATTAGGTGCTAACTCGTTGTCGACCGTCAGGTAGATCGATATACGATTAAGCTCTGAATGGATCCAACTTGTTTATCTGCAGCTGCATTATCTTAATAGCTGCCAGAGTCCAGCCACTTCCGCCCATTTAGTCTTTTTCTTCCTCGTAAATCTTTCAAATGAACACCGTACAAATTGTATTGTGGAATATTCTTCGACTTGTATGTTCGCTGGTCTTCTTCATGGCGCCCAGATTTACGATACATACAATCCAACCAAACATTAACCTTTTATTCTCCATTTTCCATAACCTCGGGTTTTAGTCGTGATTCCATATTCTCTCGCATATTCTCCAAATAGGTGCAAATATCACATACTGTGCTGCTTGCATTCTCAGCAACGTGTGTTTTTAGATTTCCGTGGAATGCAGTCTCTGCTTCAACACACACATTTGCATTAGCTAACGATTTTCGGACGAGATACAGGATTGGTGTGCTGAGGAGCAGATGAGCCAGGTTGTTGTGAGGCAGTAGTCGATGCAGTACGTTTCCTCTTCGTCTGTACTGGAGATGATGATCCATTACATTTGCCTGCATGCCTTGCAAGACTGCCTGCTCGTGTGAACTCCTTGTCACACTTATCACACTGGTAAGTTTTTAGTCTGCGTTGCACTCGTACTGATGCTGCAAGACAACATGAAGTGTCGTCTTGCAGCATCAGTACGAGTGATGGCTGCATTGCAGTAGTTGCAGGTGGTGGTGACCGTCTGCATGATATCACTGATGCATCTTTCTGCATGTTGCTTCAGTTTATCTGTGCTGACGAAAGCAGCCCTGCACTTCTCGCGCATCAGCTGTTCTTCCCTGAAGGGATCGAGGCTACAATTTCTCTCATGACGCAAGCCATTGCGACGATTCTTAAAGACCTTGTCGCAAAAAAGTACTGCGTGAATAATGGTGGAACAAAGGTGCTTCCAGAAGACATGTCACTGGAAGACATCTTACACAAAATCAACGAAGCCAAAAAACAATGGCGGCAAAACTGCCTAACTTCAGCTAAAATTAACGAACATGCAAAACCTATTACTAATGAATAAATGTAAAAACAAATTAATATACATGCAAATACCTAACACTGGCTGATACTTATGAATATACATATAAAAATTATTGAATTTATACACAAAAGAATAAAATAAATACGTAAAAACTAAATAATATAGACACAAAAACATAAAACTAGATAAAACTTATTATAATATTAAAAATGTATTGAATATACACGCAAAAAGGATAGAATTAAAATGTAAAAACAAGTATATACACAAAAACCTAACACTATCGAAAACTTATGAATATATAAAAAAGTATTGGATATGGACACAAAAAATATAATAAATATGCAAATATAAATTAATATATATTCAAAAACCTAATATTAGCTAAAATTAATTAATATATATAAAAAAAACTAACTATCTGAAATAAAATAACGAAGACGAAACTCAAACGACAAATGAAGCAGTAAATCACAAGATGAAAAAAAAAATGGAGATACTCGAAGCTGGTCGTGCGAACAGAGAGAACTTGCTTAGTCGGCAGACAAACAACGCATGACTCTGCAGACTCGTACCCCCATACCTTCAGCTCCCCTCGCCTATTATCGAGTTTGTTTTTCCTCAAGTGAGTCATTCCCCTCTAGGTGACAGTGTGTCGGGAACCGGTTGTACATAGCAAAGTGTGTCGCAAGTCGGGTGAATCACTGTGGGAGTGCGAGTGCGAGCCCCAGACGTCGTTAGAGCCTTCGCAGCAGGACAATGACTCGGCTGCTTGTCTGTCTTACTCATCATTAACGGCCTGTTTGCGATCAAGGAGGCAACCACACATGTTAAGATTATCTCGACAGAGCAGCCCACTTGTGGTTAAAAGCGCGACTATGTGTCGCCTAACCTTTTCTACAAGTATGAACAGGAAAAATATGTCATACATTCTTCCAGACAGTTTCAAAGTTTTTGAAGTATTGTGCCTAAAGAAAAAACGTACTCAAAATTTATTTTCTTAAAACATTTTTTTCATTTAATTGCATCTATATGTAGTTAGTAGATAGATTATATGCGTTCCAAGACAAAACTTTATTAATTTGGAAGTACAGCACAATTTTAGTATTTTTTTATAGTCTTTATTAAATATATACTTTATTTTTTCATATGTGTAAGTAGTAGTGATTTGTTCGATCTAGACAATTAGTTTTGCCACACAAAAACACATGCAAAATATTTCAGTTTTTCATTTTACTAAACATTATATCCATATTAAAATGGTGTACTAATCCCTCTAGTAATAGTGGAAATGTATGCATTCAGACATATTTGTGAGATACTTACTTTTTATGTCCATAATTTTTTTTTCATTTGATGTTTAATTCTAGGTGCATAGCTATTATTTTCCCAGTTGAACTTATGTTGACAATTAAAATCACTTAATATTTTTTTTAAATTTCCAATCAGTTGAATAAGTTATTCAACTTTCTTTGATATTAACTAATTTCTTTATGACTTAAAGGTATATATGAAATCAAAGATAATTTCATTTTCACATACATGATGTATTCAGCATAAATATTCACAAATACTCAAAACTTGATACCAGCTCACCTGTACATACAAAATCAACAATACTGATTTTTTTTGCATTGATTAGAATATATTTTTTATAATTGTTAAAATAAATACTACACAATCAGCAACTGCTGGAGAGATTATCGATGTTGGAGTTGAAAAACTTGACTCAGCCACATCAGTAGATTGAGATAGAAGTCGTCGTCTACACTTAATAGTAGCTATGCCATCTGATACCTTACATTTGTCGCTGCTGTGACTAGACTCTCAAACTGCTGTAGCAAGAATAGAAGCGACATCCTTCTGTAGCAGATTCTGGAACTGATGTGGTAGATGCCTGGATGATGGCTGTGCTTGTAGGTTCTGGTGACACACCAGAGATAAGGATTGCGGAGCGGTCCAGCAAATGCAGAGGCAGAATTCTCGTAGCATGTGCTACAACTTCTTCCGACGAGTACGGCAATGGAGTATCTTCATGCAAGTAGACCAATGAGCACTGACTGTAAGTAATACAGTCAATAATCTTTTGACATGACTAAAAAATTACTGGTTCATGAGAAAACAGAGTATGAAAATGTCCATCTCATTCTTCTGTGTAAGTGCGTAACTGCCCTCCATTCCAGTACGACTACATAACCCTACTCAATTCAGATTTCGCAGTCAGTCGCATAGTGGTTTTCTGGATGAAATGCTGCCATCGTAGTCAGTCTGTGGTACATAACAAAGTGAAGATTCGTAGGTCTGGCGAGTCTCTTTAAATAATATCATGGCAGGAAACAATGATGTCTTCGGAAGAACTCAACCAGTACAGAGAAGTTCCTGGATACGACATCACAGCAGGTTTCCAGACACTTACACTTGCTTCTACAAATAATTTCGCCTTCTATGGTCACTCTATCTATTTCAGATTGCACCGTCTGGGCTTCGATGTCCATGATGGTAATCTATTTACACAGCAGTCTTTGGAGTAGCAGTGAAAGGTCCACACATGCTCACTGGAGGGCAACCTGCATTCGTGAAGAATAGCCTTGTGTTTGATGGTGCACTTTTCACTCCATCGAAATATATCACCAGATTTTAAGTCTGGTGAGTTAAAGTCTATTCTGCTTTCAACATGAAATTCATCAATGTCTTGGAATTCAGTACGTGTAGCAAGGTTTTCTCCACTTACCGGTAGCTTGCTGTTTGATCAGGAGAATGAAAACTGCACATATTTCTAGATGATGGCATGCAAATCTTTGAGTGTGGAAACCATCATAAATGTCATAAGAGCCCCACACATGATTCATACCATCACATACTTAAACTTGCTCAAACACACAATAGGTTTGAAAATTACTCTTGCATAACCAGCGAAATATCGTTCGTACTTGTCCACTTTATCTGGCTGGAACGGCACACACTCACGCTAGAAAATGCTGCTGCCATGAATGAGAGATGTTTGATGATTGCGCACAGTTCAGAGTGAAGGTGCTAAATATACTTCGCAAGGCAGCGGTAAGCACATCGTATTCCACGTCGTGCGGCCTTGGTTCATGATCGTGGTGTGTTGAGCTCTGTCACAGTACTCGGTCCATCTTTTTATGTCGTCTCTTACAGGACAGCGTTGCTCATAGCTGATACTCTGATCAAACCGTTTTTTAGAGCAGCTGTTCTTTGTTTGTTTGAGATATGAGTAAATTCGTAGAAGCAGGTGTTGCACTCTCAGTGCACATACTGTCTGGATTTAGATGGCACATGGAGCAAGTGATGAAACTGCAATTTATCGAAAATAATGATAAGCATTCTTTCCCATTACATAATATCCAATGCTCAATACCATTACACGATTCAACTTGGTCACACAAGCCAAATGGTTTAAAACGTATTTTGCTGTAGCCAATAATCACATCTTCGTCCTTGTGAACGTCCATTGGAGTGAAAGCCATGCACATGATGCAAGATATTTCTTAAAACAGTATTTAGCAGAGGTAGTATCTTTGCTGTGATAGAAGGGCAAATAACAGTTTCTAGACCCTATCAGTTTATATACACTCAAACTATTTTCTGTTTGAACAGACCTGTCCAGTATACCTAATAATAATTCAATATCATGGAAAATGTTGCCATTTGCAATGGGTTTCATCTCTCTGTAGGTCATAGACACAGATGCAGAATCATTCAATTTCTTCAGATTCTCTTTCTTAATGAGTTACACCTACATTCCGGAAGATAAATTCTGAACTCGCCATCTAACATACAGCTGATGCTCTTCGTGTAAGTTGTGTTCACCTACTGGAAATCTGTTGCTCTGTACTTCTTGCCCATTAACACTTCACTGAGTATTTGGAACTGCATATCATGGTTCAATTGTTCGAAAATTGCAAGCATGGTGACCGTAGTTGTTTGAGCACTGGTGAGGGAATAAAAACTGGCAAACAGCAATGTTGCGGCACGGTGCTCTCTCCTTCATATTCGCGCAGCATTGACGTCACCGCATACCAAGGATCCACGCATGTAGCAGCAAAGTGTTTTCGCAAGGGCAGGTCCAACCTTTTTCAGACTTGCAGGGCTCTGTGTCACAGTTGTGGCCCATATACATCCTCTTTAGTTTTCGCAAGGGCAGGTCCAACCTTTTTCAGACTTGCAGGGCTCTGTGTCACAGTTGTGGCCCATATACATCCTCTTTAGTTTTCGCAAGGGCAGGTCCAACCTTTTTCAGACTTGCAGGGCTCTGTGTCACAGTTGTGGCCCATATACATCCTCTTTAGTTTTCGCAAGGGCAGGTCCAACCTTTTTCAGACTTGCAGGGCTCTGTGTCACAGTTGTGGCCCATATACATCCTCTTTAGTTTTCGCAGAGTCAGGCAGTCATGGTTTCCAAGACAATTTTTTTATTTTCGTTTTAGTAAATGCCTAACAACCTCTTCTGCTCAGGGCCAGTCACAAAGACGACATCGTTATATTCCGTCATTTCAGTGGGCACACTGTTTATTTGATCATATTCCACATCTTCATCTTCCCAGTGGAGTCCGTGGAAATGATTAGTAAGCCATTTATTCTTATTCTTGTTTGTGTAGTTTAGCATATGATCTGAGAACGGAGGTAGGAATTTGCATTACTTTGTGCCACCACCAGAGTAAGCAATACAAATTTCCTTTATGATGAATCCCATCGGAGACGTGAAACCCTGCACATTAGCAATCATGACGGAGTTTGATAGACAACTTAGCTGTTTTGGTAACATGTGTAAGTATTTTAACAACTTTATCTCTTGCATTATACATTGCCAACCGATCGTGGATTATGATTGCATAGAAATGAGTGTTGTCAGGTATGTTCTCCGTAGCCATAATTTCAATTCTGCAGTCTACATACCCTGTGTTTATGCGATCATCTTGTTTACTGACATCGAATACCAGGAATGGTGCACTGTTCATGAACTCAATTGGTTCTAAAGTCGTCGAAGCTTCGTACACATAATACGATCTCTAAAATCTACAAACATTTGATATGCCAACATATACGATCCAACAATGAAGTTAGGTCTACATAAAGAGATATTTCATAGTTCATAAACACTTTAGCATTCTTTATCTGGATATTGTCGAACTTTGAGTGGACTGCACCAATAGCATTTTGTCTTCTTGTCTGAAATGCTAGAATTATGTATCTTGGTTTTTCTGTAGCAAAACTCGATTTAACATACCAGTTTACATTTTCAGACTGTGTGAGGCTCGGGTATGTTTCCAAGCTCCACGAATGGAATGCAAAATCGATATTCCTTCCTTTCTCGATAAACTTCAGCAGTCTGATTTGTTCTTGCATTTTTACTTAAACTTAAGGTAGAAACCACTTTATATAATGTAGTGATAGTATTACAACTTCTGGATTTTCTGCAGTTTCCACAATAGCATTACTTTGCATGTTTGCTAAAAGTATCACCAGTTCTTGTTGTGAATTAACTATTATATGTTTGTAGTCCTCGGCGAATCCAAGCAATGTAGAGAGTGGAACGCATACTTCAAATCTTCCACCTTGATATACTGGTATTTTTTAATCTGTTTCGATTCTCCATCTACTCATTTTGGCTGCGGGTAGTTGGTTTCTTGTGAGACATAGGTAGTTCTTCATCGTGGCGGTAATACCTACATCTCTTGTCTGATCGAGTTCGACACCATTGTGTTCCTAAGATATTTTATTAATCATGTGAAGTACACCATTTCGAATTATCCTGGTAGTTGCATGTATGTCATCTCCAGCCTTCGTAAGCGTACCTCGAAATCTCAAGTAAGAGTTGCATGGTAGTGTATATATATCTTGGTTTTGTACTGGTACTAGAACATCAGACGATAGCAGGTAAGGTCCTGTTAGGTGTGGTGAATAAGTATGAAATTCAGGTTTTGTGATGGCATAAATATTACAAAAATTATTACAATCATAAATTGTTACAAACACATAAAACAATTCAAATCATTTGTATTATATTTTTAAATTGCAATTTTACTACAGCAATATATAACATTTAAATAAATACATTGTTTTAAATAATATTTCTTGTTTTCCGGATTTGAGAACATTATGCTTTACTGCCACAAAGTACAGCCACAAAGTACAAATACTATAATGACTCATGTGAGGACAGCATGCAGGGAAGATAGCTGTGCAGACACTAAGCTAATATCACTGGTCTCTATAAAGTTCTACATTATTATTATCAGAATGTCTGAATTGTCACTAATAAACACTAAAATGCTATTAAAATTATCGTAATTGCATTTTTCAACACGAAATACATAGTAAAATTGTAAGTTCATCGTTATTGCTTTTGTGTTATTTTGTATGGATTTTTCCCTACACTGAGGACAAACTGGAACCTTGCATGTACCACATAGAAATCCTGTCTTGCTCTTGCACAGGCTGTCACAATACCGATTATAATGTATTTCAGTTGATTTTTCTGGGTAGTTCTGTCCTCCATTAAGTGTCAATTCTTTTGGTACAGCATGACTGGCTCTTTTTTTTCTTGAGTTCTTGACTTTCATTAGATGGGCATCCCCTCTCATTTTTACCCATTTATGCTTTTCCTTGTTACATGAGTCCAGGAGCTACTCGATATTTGAACTCAAGAAGATCTATGGTTTCATTAATTTCTCATTTCCACAAAATCCATGTATTTACCACAGTTACATTCAACATGTGATAAAATATACTCATGTACGAAATACAGAAAGCGGTTTCTTGCCCACCGATAATGGTAACTGCAGCACAGAAGGGAAGTGAATTAAAAATGTCGGTAATCCAAAGGAAGACAAAGATGCTGTTAACAAGCTTTATGTCAAGACCCTGAATGATGACTTGATGACTTTAATACAAAGTGTCCTGGAAAGAACAAGTAATGATGTTAAAGGTAACAACAAGCATGTTAATGGTAGCATAAATTATATGGTTTTTAAGCTCAGTGTTATCCCTATGGATGTGGGAAACTTTGATCGAGTGGAAACTCGGAAGTATAGAAGCCCTATTGAAGAGTAGTAGTGACGATGCTCTGGACGAGATAATACCTCATCTAATAACATTAGAAAATACTGATAATATAGAAAACCTGCTGACAACTGTTTCAAAATCGATACCTCGCAAGAAGATTATATAAACTTGGATTAAAACTATTTTGTATTCGGTATGATGTCTGATGTAATCAGTGACTAATACAAAGTGATTACGAATATCCGCTCAAAGTACTTACTGGCAAATCATGTCAGATTGGAACATAGCATGGCTTATCAAGATGCCTTTAAACCTATTACCGAGCACCTCGACAATTTGAAACTTACACCACTACTTTCATCGATTGTAGCAGTGAAGATGGAACCGGTAATCGAACCCAAGTCTCGGAAGGAACTTAAACATACTGCCATAGATGAAGATGACCAGCCACTGTCTGTATGGAAACCCCCAACCCTGTATAATAAGTTGAGATCTTACACATCTACGTTTAATGACTAGAAGCATTGTGTATAAAAAAAAAAACTAAGTGTTTCTTGGGGAGTAAACTAATATTTTCCTGGTCAATGATGATGTACAAGTTGGAAATGCAGTGACCCATCCCTCTACGGGTTTTTATGAAGTACTGTTTAAACCAAACCCTGCTGGATATTCTCGCAATGCACTGAAACCGTATAAACGACTGCTGAAACTTACGAGCACACACTTGAAGTATAACGACCCTTCCAGCATTAATATAAGAACACCTAAAATTTGATATTATTTTGCAGTTGTTTCCCGATGTTGGAGATACAGTTGGCTCTGGCCCACAAAATTTATTTACTGGAATAATGTTAATGAAATTGTCTATAGACTGCATCTGCTAATTGCTTCTCAGCAAGCAGGAAAGAATTCTCAAGCTAATGAAATATCTAGTATTATCGAAGAACTGTGTGAAGAATGAGAAGTTCAGATATTGCCTGTGTGTTACACAAGCCTGCAAGACGATATTATCCCCATTGCAAAGTACTAGTGTTTGGTTTGCGAGACATGTATCAAGCAGACCTTCTTGAAAGGATACCTTATGCATGTGCGAATAAAGGATTCAAATATATGTTGACTGTCATTGACTGTTACAGCAACTATGCTTGGGTAGTGACCGTAAAGACTAAAAATGTTAGAGATGTGTCAAATGCAATTACCTCTGTTTTGCAAGAATTTATATACAGACCAGGTAAATGAATTTTACAATCCTACATTTCGCGTCTTGATGGCGAAACATAATGTAAACAGCGGTATGAAGGCGAACATGGTGGAATAGTTTAATCGCACTTTGAAGAATTAAATGAGGAAGAAAGTTTCATTGTAAGGAAGTTACAGGTGGCTGGACATCTTGCTTCACCTGGTATTGAATTACAACCCCAAAGTACATCGAACTATGCGAATGAGACCTGTGGACATGAAGGACTACTCTATAATCGTATTCAAGAACAAGAAGAATTTGGAAACTCATAAACTTAAGGCGAATTTTGGAGATTATGTCAGGATATCATGAGTGAAGGGAACACTCCAAACTGGAGCATGGAAATATAAAAATCTGCCATAATTCCCCATTACGAACCAAGGACCTATTATCTCGAGAACATGGAAGGAAGACCAATCAGAGGTGGTTTCTACGGCGAAGAAATCCATGTTACCAAGTATCCACACACATATTTGGTCGAGAAAGTGTTGAAGTGCAAATTAAATAACTTGCTCATGCGGTGGCTTGGCTTCGATTCAAGTCACGACAGTTGCAAACTCATCTTTCACCAATAAATAATAATGTGCAGTTATGTTTCTGTGTATGAAGACCAGATATCTCTCTATATATTTTTTTTTTTTTGCGTGGCTGTATAAAGGAATGAATAAATATGAATTTTCATTACTTGAAATGTATTTTTTGTTATGATTTTCCACAAGGACACTTGAGTGCATGTGAGCACCTGCCATGACCTGCTTGTGGCTGGCCTCACCTCCCTGGTGCCTGACGCCTCTCTTCCACAATGTACCATCCCCACAGCTTGCAGAGACCTTTATGCCACCTACCTTATCTACTGACCACACCTGATGCCTCTTTCGCTCAGTGTATCATCCCCACACAGCTTGTCGAGACCTGCACGCCTCCTACGTCATCAACTGACTGCCTAACCCTTGTGATGCACAGGCTACATACTCACTTTGTGACCTGCCTGTATATTCACCTCCAATGTACCCAGGCATGAACTATCATTCTTGCTCGAGATGTTGCAGCAGCTACACGCGTTCCACACCATACTTGAGGAAGACAACTGCGCCTTCGAGGAATACCTTGGACACCTACCAGTCTCCAGCAGGGTCTACAACACAAGGCCACAGTTGTGATACCTCCTGCTCCACCACTCGTTCCAGCAGATAGGTAATGTGATCGCATCAGGTCGCATTTTCGACGACGATGGATGCCTACACCTCACCCACGATCGTCTCCGAGGGATTTCATCTCATATACGCTGCCGCCTCCAGCAACTATCGCTGCCTCCTCTCCCACGCCATCGATAGCAGAGATCTTCCTGCCACCTAATGAATTTGTACTCACCCTGGTACCCTTGAGTGAGTACACACTGGGCTTGACATTGGCATCGGTAGGTCGTCTCGACGATCAGGACAAATTAGAGGCAGAGGAAGAGAAGGTGACTGCAGGACCTGCACGCCAAGGTTCGACTCTTCCCGGAGGAGGCAGCAGCAACTACTCTCACTCTTCTGTGTGAAAGGAACGATTCTCTCCTTCTGGAGGAGGTGCGAAGCCTGAGTGCAAGTGTGCTGTGTTTGAGCGATGTCATTATTCCACCTGAGAAGTGAATTTTTGCTTTTTTACAAATGTAAATATGTAAATAAATGTATTATTTAAAATTTTTTAATGCGTGTGTTTGAGAAACATCATTTTATCGCCGTCAACACCGCTTCGATAAACTGCGAGTAAAAAAAATCTTGACCAATATTTAAGTTTTTTAAAGATTTTGTCGGTTCATGTCGGTAAATAATTATTTGATCCATGCTCGTGTTTTCATTTTGCACTTGTGGTATACAAGTGCAAAATGTATTACTTTGATGGTCTATGTTGGAGTATGCACATGCAAAATATTTATTTACATGCAGCAAATTATTTGATCATACGCTATTTGATGCTAATAATATTATACAGACATAAACATATTTCCACCTCCCGAGAAATACTTTAAACTTAAAAAACTAATTTTATATATAATTCGGTAGACATAAAAAAAATTTCCTGAAATTAAAATAAAAACATTTAATAAGAAAACTGCGATGGCAGTTACATTACCATCTCGTCGAGACTTATCCATCTCGAGGTATTTATAATAAAATTTAAATGAAAGAAAAAAATGGTAGACGAATCCCAGGCTCCGAACACCCAATGCTTTGAACTGTGCATATGCAACAGATGTGTGCTCTAGCAGGCTACAAAGGAACTATAACATACGTCATCCAAGATTATTGTCGTTGCCTTAGCTCCCCCACCTCCCACCACTGTTCACAAATCGACATTACATGATTAAATTCGGTGTCCTGGCTCCTCTACCTCACACAGTTATTCGCAGATTGACATTAGAAGATGGCTGTCAGAGGTGATGCATGCGACAGATGCACAGGCGACATGGAATGACTGAGTACGAAGGTTTAATGACAGAGCATGAACTGGAACATTCTAGAAACATGACCAGAACGACAAAGCATGAGGTAATGCACCAAGGACTGGAATAAAAGAGCACAACATAATGCAATCGAAAGACCAGAATGACAGAGCACGACATAATGCAATCCTAGATGGCAGCATACTGGCTGCCAATATGGTGACCCAAAATGGAAACATACTGGCTATCAATATAGCAGCTTAAGATGGCCAACCGGAATGACAGACAACTATGTAATGCAATCCAAGATGGACGCCTCGGCTCCCCCACCACACACTGATGCCCCTGAATCGGTATTTTCTATCTACTAATAGTATGACGAAAGAATATTATTCATTTATTCGCCGAAGTAGGTTTTGTGCCACTAGAAAATATAAACTACTACCAAATAGTAATTTAAAGATAAACGAAACTGTGTGTTAGAAGAATGTGGCACAAATCATCAAAACAGGGAAGGTCTAAAATTGCGTTATGTTAACAGATACCAGATGTTACAAAAATAAGTTTGAAAAGAAAAGGGTGATAAATGAAAGTATTGAAATTTGTGGATTTGTAACGATGTAGTTTCACAAGTAAACATGATATTTTTATTTTACGATACTTTGAAAATATACAAAATTGGTAAATTTAAGAATGTATAGGTTGAACAGGATAAAAATGTTAAAATGGGGACTGTAACGTAAATTCTTTGAGGAATTTTGACAGTATTATCCTAGTCACAATTACTAAAAATTTTGTCAATCCAAAAATCTTTTCCGCATTCATTACTTCCTTCCCATAATTGTAAAAAGTCCTTATAATATCTATATATTGTGATTTTCAACCGATTTATAAGATCTGCGCGACACAAAAGTTTTGAACATCATTGAGTTGAAACTTTGGAAATTAGAGTTAAACTAATCATGTGTTGACTCAACTCCGCCTGTGTGGTATGTGACCCGAAAGACAGGCAGCTCTCGGACACATCAGCTGATCGATATTCGTATTTCAGGCAATTCGGACAGATTAATTAAGGTCTGTTGAATGTAGTCCTCCTCAAATACAGAACTGATGCCGGGTTTGGCATATGGCGGCGGAGGAAATAGATCATTATTTGCAGACAGTCCGCAAATAGGTAAAGATGAATGAGAAGCAAGGTAAAGGCTAATAGAAACCTCTGCAAACAAAAAGGGGAAACTAATTAATAACCATGAACAAACGGTTGTAAAAACAAAACCGCCTGTAAACACACCGACTGGAGGGTTCCAAGTATATTTTTTACTGCAAAAATACATACTACAATCACGCTTTTCACTACCGCACAATTTGCGCTAATATACTTTTAGCTAATGCAGGCTGATAAACATAATTAAAGAAAAATAAACTTCTCTCCGAGCTACTACATCCTGCAAAAACAAAGAGGCAGCATTTTGTCTACGACGATTTACGTCTACCAGGTGCCGGAGAAGAGGTTCGAATGACGCAACGGCGCAGTAAAAAAAAAAACGCATTCTGTGTTTGATAATGTTTACAAACGTTGCAAGCTTGGCCTGCGACGGCTGTCTGTATGGAAGCCTCTTACCTTGCCTGCGATGCCATACGCGACAAAAATAAATTTAATATAGCCCCCAAAAAATGTAAACCTTTTAAAATCCACCAACTTATTATTAACTCAAAAATATATAAAATTTCCACAAAATAGCTTAAAATCTTTTAACATAAAAAATGTAAACAAAGTATATAGAAATATTGGCAATATAACAGTACAATTATAGTGTACTGCCAATGTTAGAACAAAGGATTAATTACAGTTATTCTCTTTTTATGTTGGCAGACAACGCACGTGCATTTTATTTTTAAGACTGTTTTATGTTTTATGGTCAATGTTATTGATTGCGTTGCTTATCAGGAGTTATTTCGTACCACAAATGCATTAGAGAATGAGAATCGTAATCATGGCGATGAAAAAATACTTTATGAACAGTTTAATGGAGATATGCATAATATGTAATAAAATACGTGAAAGCCACACACAGAGAATACAGTGGTAGCACCATCAAAATTAAAATGTTCAACCAATAACGTGTTTCTACAACATCTAAGGAAGGAAATTACATGACAGTTTATTTTATAGTTATAGTATGCTTAAATATGCAACTTTTTTTTTTAATCTCCCCTACCTGACTTCAGGTATCTTTGGTTAGGAATAATTTTCCCTATTCGAGTTTCTGGGGCCTGATGCTTCCTCATGCCGTACTTTGTTAGGGCGGCTTCATAGTGTTAGGGAAATTGTATTCTTTCTTTACAGTCTTTTCCTTGTAATAGTATTTATATATTTAAATTAATTTTATTGAACTTATCATTGAAGTCACTTTTATGCCAGAATGCAAAATAAGGGCATTCAGCATAAAAAAAAGCAATGCAGGATGCGAATTAAACTTTTTGCTAAGGAGGGAATTTTTTTCAGTGAACTCGAGACTTTTGAAGATATATGATATACGATCAAAAGTTAAAATATATGCATATCGTTTGTAAATATTTACGTTTTTTGAAAATTTAATATGAAAACTAAAGTAATAATAACCCTGTGGATATATTACGTTAACAGATTGGAATCCAACAGAATAAATTCGACGGGTATAAAATAATTATAATGGAGTTTTCAGCATTACAGTTTATGGTAGATACAGTAAAGTAACCCAACAATCATAACTGTGCAAGCGTTTCCAGGACAGAGATAAATTTAAAGTAAACCCATAGTTCAATTCGGCTGCTCAACTTGTTGCAACTATGGCGTGCTGAACTGTTAAAGTGGTTTAATTAAGACCTAATATAGGCACAAATTCATAAAAATCGGTTTAGTAATTTCTGGATGATACAGAAACAAACAAATGAACGAACAAACAATACACACAGAAATAGGAAAAAATTATATTACAGTACAAATTGGGGCTAACATACCTTTGTATCAAAGTTAAGGGAGTTCAGTCACTGTTGAATTATTTTTATAGATATTCCACCACAAATTCAATTTCAGGAGGTGCATACAATTTTTGGTACGACAAAGCATGAATAACATCTTCCTTAAGGTTCTTGACTTCTTACAGCTTCTCTGCATTAAATATTTTCTAAGTTGTAACAGCCGAGAAAAAATAATTGATTATTTTTTGGTAGCAACTACAGAGGTTATAATAGATACGGCAGTCGAACAGAACAGAGTTCAGAAAATTCATTAAGTTATACCATATGTCATGTCGTCCAAAAAAAATCTATCCAAAATCCATGTTTCAGGGTAGTAGTTAAAAGAAAATTCAATATGGCGGGGCCTGATCCCCCTTAACAAAATACTTCGAAAACAAATTATATAAAAATCTTCGTTGATATAATTTGTACACGAGAATGATTCATCTTATCAATGCATTTATTACTCTTCAGGGAGGGAAATCACTTTCCACAATCGGAAGTCTCTTTTCTTACACGAGCCAGGGAAAACATTTGATAAGAGTTGGGGTTCCTTGGAATATAGCGCCACCCGCACCCCCACCACAACTTGATTCGCACACTGCGGCTATGTAGTGCCTGTAAACTTTGTGGTCCTATGATATCACAGCAGCTTCGGCCCTACAGATGGCCTTTTGTAATACGAATACAAAAATACATTGGCCTCTGTAGGGGAGACCAAGTTTGTGTAGCAACTCACATTTAAATAAACAAAGACGGAAAACCTCCCTCCATGCAACATAGTTACTGTAACAACAGTTAAACATATCACGTTTTAAGTATTGCAAAATATCTTTTTTTAATTGAGTTAAAAAAATTTGACCAAATAGCCACTTTGACCTCCTATGTCGGGTAAAGTGGTCACCGACTGGCCACTTATGTTCTTCGCATTTATCAGTTTCTCCACTTTGGTATATAATTTACTTTCGTCATCTTGAGACCGAATTAAATACTAGTAAGTCACTTAAACACGCTTTAGCTATTGCCGAGCGTCTGGAAAATACATTGAGCTTATTATTACGGATGTCTGCCAGAAGTGACAGTGCTGTTCCTAGCGTTACTTTTCATGTCAGACTGTATGGGCTCTCATTTTTATAAGTGCAATCATTGTACTCTGAAGTGGTAAACGTTTCAACCCGCTAACTAGTTGGCTGGCCACTTTGCCCTCTTGTACGTCACTACACAAAAGCTTGTCTAGAGTAAAAACTAAGTAATCTAATACTTTTCATGACACCTGTTTTAAAGCCTAATACAAATTATTTTATATAGTGCGATTACAGTAAATAATTACACACTTGCTACGTCCTGGTATAAAATTAACAGCGTACATCACTTGCCAGTCATGAAATAAACCACGAGAACATTAATAAAACCATTAACTTATGAGTCAACCAGCTCAGATGCCCTCAGAACACTAGTTGATTTCTTATTAATTGTTTCAAATCCTCGCCACCAGACCGCAGCACTCTCCAGCGGAGTAACAGCTGGGCCACATTATCTTCACTGGCCACGTTACCTTGCTCTCCTATATGAAACGTACAACTCCGTAAGTAAGTTGTAATTTGGATAAAAACGAAGTTAATAAAAATTAATATTTCGGGTCACTATTCAAACGTGCGGGGCCGCTTGCACATACAGATACGCTTTGGGTTTTTTATGTGGTTGGATTACGTTTTCGAAAGTAACCGAAGAGGCACGAACAAAAATAAATTATTTCTAATATGTGCGCGTATCTAAGCGGCCGGCGCGTATGCAGGAATTTAGTGTGGAGAGGTTAGCATTAGGTGAAATCCTAGTAGCAAAATTTGGTTGGGTCAATGTTCGCCCAACATTTGGCTCTACCGTTGGGCCAATGTTGGCACATTACGTTGGCCCAACGCCGAAATGTCACGCGAGATTATGTTGGACGTTGGTCCATGACTTTTATGTTGGTTGCCAAATGAAATACACCATTGGCGGAATGTAATATTATGTTTGTATGCGCACATATTATTTTAGAGTAGCGTGTTTTTCTTTCAGAAAAGCTTTTACACAGTAATCTATCATAATGTTACTAACATGTTACGACGTTGATAATGTGTTCGCAAGATGCGTTATTGCATAGGTACTACATAATGCCAACCAATAAACATCATTCTGCCAATGTTGTTTACCAGTGTTTCAAATAAATGTCACCCATTAACAAAAAATTAGAAATAAGAGCTTTTATAATCCTATTACTAATTTCTACTTCATATTGTTACATGAAAACTTCCTTAACAGAGTTTGGATTCGAATCTGCGCCCTTTAAATTATCTACCCGAGGTCTTCTCCAATAGACTATTTTGACCTGTGACCAGTGAAGCTAATAAGTTCATACAATTATTGCAGTTTAATATACTGTGTGATGTACATTTCTTTATGTATTTACGTTAGCTGTAACAATTGTGAAACGGAATTAAAACCTACCAGTTACAACAATATATTACTCAACTAACAACCAATACACAACCAACAAAAAACCTAAAGAGGCAGTTTATTCTTAAAGAATCTCCAGGTTAAAATACTCAAACCATTAAGCAAATAAAATGACTGATATATTTTTTATTTTGAATTATTAATAATATCCCGTGATCGCATGTCTGCACTTTAATGTTGTCCAGCGTAATGGAAGGAACCAGTCGCCAACTTCTACGTTCACAACATTGTCTCAATAAATGAGGAACCAAACACAGTTTAAAGACAAATTACATTTGGTAAGTTTTTATACGCTGTGAGAATTAATATGTTTTTTTTCACTTAAAACGATCATTTGCTATTCTTGTATTTATGTTGATTGTACAATGTTGACCTAGCAAAGATTTACAGTACATAATAAATGTCGACATTATGTTTTCCAAGTAACCCACACATAACCAATTAAATCAGTTAAAAATAATATGTGATATTTTGTGTTAAAACCATTCTTTTAAAGAACTATGCAAAGTTTTACTGTTATTTCATTAAAAAATTATCTATTTCCCTTGCTAGCATAGTGTTGGTTACACAATCTAGCCTAACTAAATATTTCCGACAAGTAACCAACACATCACCAACGAAGTATATTTTAGATATGGCATCATTTCTGTGTCAAAAATATAATTTTTAAATAATAATTCAAAATTATGGGTTTATTTTATTAGAAATATTGTAATTACTGTTCTTAGCATCGTGTTGGTTACAAGACGTTGGCCCAACTTAACAGTTATTACCAATTACCCACTGTTGTGTTCCCAACATTGACACAACATATAACCAACTGGTCATATTTTAAAGAGAACCATCTCGGGTCATTTAGAACAACCATTTTATATAAAATAGAAAAAAGTGATATTGTTTTCATTAAAAAAAAATTTTCCACAATTTTATATGAAATGTTAGTTGTCCATCGTAGGCCCAACAGAAAAATACATATCAATTACCAGCAGTATGTCTAACAACTTGTTACAAACCAACAGCCAACTATTTAAAATTACACTTGCAATAGGATATGACATTTTATGATTTAGTGGCATCATTGTTTTGTGGGTGCTAATCTCTTAACATTTTCGTGGTAGCAAATTTTTCTTGGCACTTTCCATTGGGCCAACGTTGTATTAATAGGTGTGCTCCAACCTAATATATAGCCAATCTTTCCAACCAAGTGCCAACGTTGGGTCAACGTACGTTACTACTCGGGAATTTAAAGAATGGGAGGTTGCCGAGGCGGCAGAATAAACATTGAACCTATGCAAATAATAAATCAATGAAATTTCTTGTGTAAAATTGAAACCGAGTTAATAATACTAATACGCAAATGTTCAAAATTAACCGTAGAAAAAATAACTATTTAAAATTCTAGCTACAGTCATGGGACGTCAGCTGTTATTCCTATACTACTTCCGTGACCAGTACTAAGGGACGAAAGTTTAGTCATTAAAAGACTATACAAGGTTATGCAACTAAAAAACTAAGTAACGTTAAAAGATGTCTGAACTTACAGCACCATCAAAGGTGATTAGACGAAAGTCGAAAGGACGCCAACAAATTCCCTGTATGGATGATCATCTCAGCTACCGATTCATTAGCAACGCAATAGTTTTTATCTCAGGCATGACCAGGGAGATGTCCGAGTAATCAAAGAACCACCGATTTTATAGTGTTAAAACAATTGAATGTTCTCCCCTGTGGCTCGCAATCCCTAATGCGCGATGAACCGAGTGAAGCTCATAGTATTTTGCATATTATTTGTAGTACTTATTGCACCATGTGTTAAGCTACTCTGTGTAGTTTTGACCACACTGCGTTTTAAATTAAGCCGCCGGCTCGTGTGTTCCTGGGATAGGACTACTCGTTACCAGAATACTGTCTAACTACGGCCACGCCTACAGTTGTACTCCCGAACCTTTGGGAGGCGTTCTGACCTCCTGGGCCCTTCCCTGCTATACGTGCCTGATCAGCAGTGTAATGCGTGACGATCGTGTGGTAATGTTTGCAGGATGGTTCTCCGGCTTAAGTTCCCGAAGATAGCCGAAGGGTCACGGAGAGGAACCCAGCTGTATGGATATGGCATTTCCCATGTTTCAGAGTGTACATATAATGATGCTCGCGCTGGTGTGTTGGCAGGATGCGACTCTGGTTTCGGCAACATGTGCGCCAAGAGGCTGGACTCTCTGGGAGTGACGGTGTACGCCGGCTGCTTGCTCCCTGAGGGCGCCGGAGCCACTCAGCTGAAGGCGTCCACATCCAGTTGTCTGCACATCGTGCCTCTGGACGTCGGCAAAGACGACGATGTCAACAAAGCCGTCGAGTACGTCAAGAAAACTATTGGCGATAAAGGTACGGGACATTTATGTGCAACAAAATGAACTTAAATGAGTGACGAATCTAGAGATCGAAAGTACGAAGCTGGTGGAGGGGTCGGCTATGTATATTAATTCAAACCACCATGTTAAACATAAAGTATACATTTTAATGCTACATATAAGCGTCAGTACCTAGTATATAGGTTATCTAAATATTTTTCTTTTTAATATTTTATCTGAACATACTAAGTGTTTGTTAGAATACGAAATCTTGGTTTCAATAATAATCTCATTTCATCCAGTGTAAAATCCAGCTCCAAGGGAGGGTGTCCAGCCCCTTAGACCTTCATTGGATCTGCCCCTGACCGAAATATGGAATTTTGTTTTGGATTTCTATATGCTAAACTGCGCGTCACATATCTGCTAGCCTGGATGACTCTTACCAACAGCCTGCTATCTCCCACTGTCGCTCGGTGGTTCTCACCGAGGAGGAGCAGGTAACTTCAAAATACAGTGCGGAATTCTTTAAACTTACTGATCGGAAGAAAAATATTGTTAATATCATTCAATAAGTTCAGCACTGCAAAGTTAAATTAGTTTTCAATGCTCAAAATATCTATGAAATAATAGTAAACCTATGTAGCGTTAATAGTGAAAGCCGACACGAAAATGGCGTACTCTCGTCAACAGTGGCGGAAGGCTTTGAAAATATGAAGAGGAATGAGAAAAAATGGTCACCACATACAATGTTTTCTGTTATCCTTTACATAATATGGCAGGCTCTAATTTGCTCAGTTACACCCCAACCCCCCCACTCTCTGTGTACTGTATTTGAGTAATCGTGAGTGACGTTGTCCTTGCAGCGTTGCTTAAGCATACAGATATCTGGAGAACATTATACACTTTTCGAAATACGCCAGTATTGTTAGGTAAGCTGATGAGTGTAAACAAAGCATTTGGCAGAGGAAATATACACTGAAGAGCCAAAAAAACTGGTACACATGCCTAATATCGTGTAGGGCCCCCCGAGCTCGCAGAAGTGCCGCAAGACGACGTGGCATGGACTCCACTAATGTCTGAAGGTATGCAGGAGGCAATTCACAACATGAATCCTGCAGGGCAGACCACAAATCCAATCTGCGCCAATTTGAGAAAGGGTTGCACGTCTGTCACGTTTAATGATTCTCGTCAGTCGTAGTTTGTCCCGTTATTTCACGATCTTTTTCCGGCCGCAGCGATGTCGAAGATGTGATGTTTTACCGGATTCCCGATATTCACGGTACACTCGTGAAATGGTCGTACGCGAATATCCAAATGTTATTGCTACCTCGAAGATGCTATGTCGTATCTCTCGTGCGCCGACTATAACACCACGTTCAAACTCACTTAATCTTGATAACCTGCCATTGTAGCAGCAGTGCCATTCTATCTGCTGACCGCATCGCGTTACTCTGATTGGTTCCATACCTCTGTTATTTACATACGCACGCCTATACCAGTTTTTTTTTTTTTTTTGGCTCTTCAGTGTATATGTCGCGTGATATGTTTTTGTGTATGTATAGCGGAAGAATAAGTCATTGGTATCTGAAAATAGAACTTATGCAGGGCTTCAGTAAAGTATGGACTTACTGTTAATGGACTTACATAGCAGTTGTGTTGCCAAGGGTGGTGATAATATACGCCAAGTTAGCCATCCCTCTTTAAGCAAGTAGTTGCGGAGTATACTCTCACTTTATACAGCAAGCAAACATTATTAATATTTTATTAACATTTCCAATTTAATTTTCTTCAATGATAATTCATCTTTAATGGAAATATTAGTAACATTATCCTCTATCATCGATATTTAGTACACGTAAAAAAAGAAATCTATAGATTAGTAACAATAAGTCTGATTTCTGAAAGAGTCTTATTTTATGTATTGCATTGTTTGAGTCTTAATAGAGTGCACGTGACTTCTTCACTTTGCAAAATGTCTTTTTCCACAGCACATTTTTGAACATAGTCCAAGTTTATAATACACTCCAATGCTTAAAAATATAATTTTACTGGAAATTATTTGGTGTGAGTGGAGTTAAAAGGACAGGAGATAAACAGGTATCGATAAACAGTACTCATACAGAGGTACAGTTACATACACTTCAAAGTGATCACATTAGATGACTGGAATCTTTTCAAGAAAAAAGACTAGCAACACAAAACCATTTTCAAAATAAAATTTTACTGTTTGATTTTAAGGAAGATATATTAAAGACGCTGTATGTTTTTCGTGTTGGAATACAAACGAAACAGCCTGATTTAGAACAAACGTTTCTAAAAATATAATACTGCAAGTGTAAACATCGCCTTTCTGAGTGATACGAAGAGAACTGTAATCAATCACATTTATCATATTGATCTGAACTGACATGCACCCTTGTAATCACGCCGCATGAAAATTTATACAGTAATTATACAGTTTGATATATTGTGAATGAAGATGACTTTGGACTTCATTCGCGTACATTAAATTTAGTGAAATAAATTAAAAATTACCCATTTCACCTGCACTACAATAAAAAAATCGTAGATGCGTGCTGGCGATGGGAGTTGGGGCCGTTGGAGCCCCTGTTCATCTCATATTTTACAAGCCAACCCCTTGAAGTACCGAAATGATATGATTAAGAAAAAAACTGCCTGCTAATAGGAGGAAGCGCACTACCTGGAATCAACAACTGGCTTCGATAGCATTTACTAGAGTGAGGTCATCGACACAACAAATACTTGTAAAGTATTTCCAGTGAACTCACGACTGGCATCGAACCATGTTAAGTAAACCTGCAAGAGAACAGGAGAAACGAGAGCAAATTCTCGTCGCACCCGAATATGCTATACCAAAAGCACACTGGTGGTACTACAAAACACATTGCCTAGGATAGTGTTTGGAGACTGTGGAAGAAATTAAGTCCGAGGACCAGGCACTACTTGATGTACACTCTCAAATAATCAAGCAGAGAATTTTGTGTTGGTTTTACCCCTAGATTAAGCGACCACATCGGGTAGTGTTTAGAAAATGAGATCACTTGTGTTACAGTATCTCATGAGAAGCTGCAGAAGGTATACCACAGAATTCTCATCAGTACTTCAACTGTGAACCTGAAAACCACAGAACCACAACTTGGTGAGAAACTTCTGTGGCAGAGCTGAATGAAGGCACACCAGCCCAGAACACATGGCAGCACTTCGAAGGACGACTAGCTGGACACTTATGTATCCATTTTGTCCACAAACATGAGGCATCTGCCTAGAGTCCAAACTGACAGGTTGGGTCTGTATATCTGCAGAAGTTTGACACCACTGTTCTGGAAGAAGAAAATAATGAAGATCACTCCAGGGAGAATGTTTAGGAATTGTTCAGATTTCATGACCATGAAGACTAAATGATCTATCAGACAACACCTAAATATGTAGAATGCTCTTGGGGAATGTCCTGTAGAAAGNTGACCATGAAGACTAAATGATCTATCAGACAACACCTAAATATGTAGAATGCTCTTGGGGAATGTCCTGTAGAAAGGTGGAAGTTTTACGCAGGAATCACCTTCGGATACTCCCATAGAACACTGCGACCATGCCAGACTAACTCCACCAGATTGTAAATTACACTTAAACCACCGACCGTTCAGAAACACCATCTACAGAAAAGCAAGAAACGATTATCCTCTGGAAGTTTTGATCATGGGAATATTCCACATTGAGAAAGAGATCCAGAGAGCAGGGTTGACGACATCCCACAGAAAGATAAGAAACTGTGTGACGTCAAGTGGCCTGATATCAACGAATTTTCCAGAACTGGAAAAACATTGAAGAAGCAATGGCACCAGAACCTTGGTATGCATCCATGCACAGTTATTATAAACCCGAGGCATCCATATGTAAATGCAAGGGTATCAAGAGACATTGAGAAATTAACTGAGATTGAGTAATTCACAAATAGTATGAAGAATACCCAATTACGATACTACAACAAATCATATGGGAGTATGTGGAGAGAACTTCCGATCCAAATGAGATGGGGGAAAATATTTCTCCATGTGACATTTTAGGGATACTACGGATTGCTCCTGCAATCACCAGATGGAATGATGTCATAATAACTGTAAGAAGGTAGAACAAGATCATAGTTATTGAATTCCAGAGGAATACCACATTATAATGTTATAAGAGAAATGGTCAATCTAATGACTTTGGAAGTATGTTCCAGGATCTTAGATGCATTGTAAGATACAATTTATTTGAAGATACGAGTCTATACTAGTCCCCACAAATTGCAAAATGACAGTGTGTGAGCACAAGTTGTCTCACAGCTGCTAAGTGAAGGACCCTAGCTCTGATAATTTATATGTAAAGGTGACAGGGATTCCATCATACACCCATTCATGTTTGTACGACGATGCACAATGTAGCCCCAAGGATGGCCGAGATGGGGACATGTTAAGTGCAGCCTAGGGCGTGTCACATGGACTATAGGAGAGAGGGTATGGTCGTTGTTTATTGTGTCTGCTTCGGCTCCTGCTGGTGGTAGGACCAGAGGTAGGGTAGGACAATAGTATGTACTCTTGATGGCCAAGGAGCCAAGAGAGTGAACTCATTCTGTTCTTGTACATATACACTGAAGAGCCAAAAAAAACTTGTATAGGTATGCATATGCAAATAACAGAGGTATGGAACCAATCAGAGTAACGCGATGCGGTCGCCAGATAGAATGGCACTGCTGCTACAATGGCAGGTTATCAAGATTAAGTGAGTTTGAACATGGGGTTTTATAGACGGCGCACGAGAGATGGGACATAGCATCTCCGAGGTAGCGATAACATTTGGATGTTCGCGTATGACCATTTCACGANGTACTCATACAGAGGTACAGTTACATACACTTCAAAGTGATCACATTAGATGACTGGAATCTTTTCAAGAAAAAACCATTTTCAAAATAAAATTTTACTGTTTGATTTTAAGGAAGATATATTAAAGACGCTGTATGTTTTTCGTGTNAAAACCATTTTCAAAATAAAATTTTACTGTTTGATTTTAAGGAAGATATATTAAAGACGCTGTATGTTTTTCGTGTTGGAATACAAACGAAACAGCCTGATTTAGAACAAACGTTTCTAAAAATATAATACTGCAAGTGTAAACATCGCCTTTCTGAGTGACNACGAAACAGCCTGATTTAGAACAAACGTTTCTAAAAATATAATACTGCAAGTGTAAACATCGCCTTTCTGAGTGACACGAAGAGAACTGTAATCAATCACATTTATCATATTGATCTGAACTGACATGCACCCTTGTAATCACGCCGCATGAAAATTTATACAGTAATTATACAGTTTGATATATTGTGAATGAAGATGACTTTGAACTTCATTCGCGTACATTAAATTTAGTGAAATAAATTAAAAATTACCCATTTCACCTGCACTACAAAAAAAAATCGTAGAGGCGTGCTGGCGATGGGAGTTGGAGCCGTTGGAGCCCCTGTTCATCCCAACTTTTACAAGCCAACCCCTTGAAGTACCGAAATGATATGATTAAGAAAAAAACTGCCTGCTAATAGGTGGAAGCGCACTACCTGGAATCAACAACTGGCTTCGATAGCATTTACTAGAGTGAGGTCATCGACACAACAAATACTTGTAAAGTATTTCCAGTGAACTCACGACTGGCATCGAACCATGTTAAGTAAACCTGCAAGAGAACAGGAGAAACGAGAGCAAATTCTCGTCGCACCCGAATATGCTATACCAAAAGCACACTGGTGGTACTACAAAACACATTGCCTAGGATAGTGTTTGGAGACTGTGGAAGAAATTAAGTCCAAGGACCAGGCACTACTTGATGTACACTCTCAAATAATCAAGCAGAGAATTTTGTGTTGGGTTTACCCCTAGATTAAGCGACCACATCGGGTAGTGTTTAGAAAATGAGATCACTTGTGTTACAGTATCTCATGAGAAGCTGCAGAAGGTATACCACAGAATTCTCATCAGTACTTCAACTGTGAACCTGAAAACCACAGAACCACAACTTGGTGAGAAACTTCTGTGGCAGAGCTGAATGAAGGCACACCAGCCCAGAACACATGGCAGCACTTCGAAGGACGACTAGCTGGACACTTATGTATCCATTTTGTCCACAAACATGAGGCATCTGCCTAGAGTCCAAACTGACAGGTTGGGTCTGTATATCTGCAGAAGTTTGACACCACTGTTATGGAAGAAGAAAATAATGAAGATCACTCCAGGGAGAATGTTTAGGAATTGTTCAGATTTCGTGACCATGAAGACTAAATGATCTATCAGACAACACCTAAATATGTAGAATGCTCTTGGGGAATGTCCTGTAGAAAGNGATTCATGGTGTGAATTGCCTCCTGCATACCTTCAGACATTAGTGGAGTCCATGCCACGTCGTCTTGCGGCACTTGTGCGTGCTCGGGGGGGCCCTACACGATATTAGGCAGGTGTACCAGTTTTTTTACTATTCAGTGTATATTAAAATATGATTTTGTATATGGTATGTCCTATTGATTGGGTTGGTAGCATTTGTTTTATATATATGTTATTTTGTATCATGTTTGACAATTTTAAATTACTGCATATACATTTTATTTGGAAAGAGCATGATTGTGTTCTGTAGGATTTGAATGTTGGCTTACATTCTTAATTTGATTCAAGAGAGGGTAGGGAAATCCCACAATAAGCAGATTTCGCTTGCAGTGATGAGACTCTCTTGTCAAAGGCATGCATTTGTAGCTACATACAGTTATTATAAATTTAAATTTCGTAGAGGGAGATTTGAACATATACCTGGCCATATTCATTATGAAGACTATAAATGTTTCAGCTTTTGTACAGACAGATAAGCACGACATTAATTGGGTCAATGGCAAAGTGACTTACAACTGTAGCTGCTGGATGGGTTGTGGGTCTAGGGTAATTGCAGTTTTACTCATGGCATTCAAGACAAGTAATAGGAAGGGAGAATCCAAAGGACATGATTAAGTCCAGCAGTCCATATAATGCTCTGGCTGAACAAGGGTGTGAAGCTGTGTGCACAAAGTTGTCAGAATGCACACTCGGGTGTAGGCAATACATTTACTTTTGATAGGTAAGCTATATACGTCTCCTAAGTTAAGATGGGGTAAACGTTGTGCATCCACATTCACAAACTGTCTTGGTTTTGGGTGATACCCAGTGGTATTGTGGAGGGTTAAAGTGTATTTTGTGTGAGTCTGCCATAGTGAAAAATATTACCCCAAGCCAAGTAGACATAATGGATGAGGAAGGCTAGAGGGACTAACCACATATGCAGTATGAGGCACTCATTGTTTGAGTAGATGGTAATTGTAAGCGGCAAAAGTTTTTACAGCTAGGAGCTTGTGAAGTAGAGGTGATCAATTCTGAGTCTTTCAGTGGTCTAGTGTCCCACTTCTGTATCCGATAGCTAACTGCATGCAACTGCAGACTTCATGTCCTTGGCAGGCCAGTATCGCAGCCGGATCATAGTAGGTTCACTGAGCAGTAAGTAAGCTGTAAGTTAAGTGAGTTCAATAGCCGAGCTTCCAGACCACCCTACAGAATAAGTGATTCTTCTCATTTGAGAAGGTGGAAAGAAGGGAGGTATTGTGATTTCCATATTTAACCATGGTACCTTTTCTCGGCCCCGCATACAAGGTGCATAAAGTATGATGAATGTTTGTTGTTTTTGGTTGCAATATTCACCCTCCCATTGCTATGCAGAATTAAAGTTATGAGGGTGTCTGCTGAGTAGGAGTATTGTATTAAATTATAATAGTAGAGGGTGACATATATAATTAGCTATTTTCTGAGTGGTGTACTATTATAGTTTGAATATTTGTCCACGATTCCTCTATGGTTGCACAGTCACTGTGTCCTAAGCTGATTTGGTTAGTGATGTTAAACAATGTCTAAGTGCTGGCATACTAGTATGAAGAGATCCGATGGTTGTTTTGGTGACATGGGTTTGAAGGCTTTCGTCAAGGACCAGTAGATATCCAGCAACATGGCTTGCCACTTCTGAGTTTAGTGCATAGTCGACATCTAAATCGGTAAACTAGAGGCAACAAAACACATGGTTCGCAGTATCGGTCATGGGTTCGCAATGTTATGTTGATGACAGAAAAAACATCTTGTTTTGTTTCTTATGTGACTGCCACCCAAGGACACCCTTAACTGTTTCGTCTTCCATAAAAGTGTCCGTGTTCTATATCGAGCACCCTGACATAAATTGCCCAACCATGAAGTTCAAGTAGGCTGAATATGTTGACCTAGCCTAGGTGAGCTCTTACTAATCCGAATATCTCCTAGGATCATATATCAACACCATCTAATCCCCAGCATTACCAAGACAAGTAGCCAAACCCAAGAGGAGCATTTTTTTATGACCTTTGTAGGAAATTTAGCAGTTTTGGCAGTCGAAGAGCAGCATCACGAAAACACTGCTGCCCCAGCTGCCTTACAAGATCGTGTCATATGTAGAGAGTATGTATAATATGAGAATATTACATATGAGAATATGTAAAAACAACCCCCAGTAGTTTTTACGGTACTTGCTGCCAAGGTAAGCCAGCCACTACAACTTAGCCAACCGATGGATGACTCAAGACCCTCTTGGGGGTGGACATCTCTCTGGTCCAATGCTCACTGATGGTGCATTAACACTGGTAACTATCGACTTAGAGTCGCAGTCTCCTTGTCCACTGTAAATGAGAATGGTAACAGAGCACTAGCCCAATAGCATAGGAGGTGGTTGACTTGTTGCCTCTCTTCCCCTGGCCCTAATATTACCAGTATGGCAATGCTGGTAACAAGAGTAATGTTTGTCATTACTAATATACTCAATCATCACTATGCAGTACCGTTAGTCATCTCAATAATAGTAAGCAAGGCCTAATAACTTGATTTTCACTTTTTAAAAGTGGAAACTAACTTGTATATTGTTGTTTAGTATAAAAATGTGGTGTGCTGGAATGCAACCAAACTTCATAGCAGAAACTATGTTTAAAATGTACATTGCCTACTCGCAGAGATGTGGGCGGTGATCAACAACGCTGGCATCCTGAGCGGCGGCGAAGTGGAGTGGACCAGCATGGAGATGATGTACAAGGTGTTCGAAGTGAACACGTTCGGCGTGGTTCGCGTCACCAAGGCGTTCCTCTCGCTCATCAGGGAGTCCAAGGGCAGGGTTGTCTGCATCGCCAGCATGGCCGGTACGTGTAGATAGCGTGTGAACTGTTCGCTCGACATGACTCATTTAAGACTGCCTGAGAGGTTGGTGCCTCTCTGCTATCAATTTAAAGCATCAAATACATTATTGATTTATAACATTAATTTTTTATGATCTAAACAAAGTTGCAATTGTTATAAGTTGTAAGTAATTTAATAACTGAATGCTGAATACTGAAATGAATGTTGCAGATACTGCAATTTCTCATTAATAGTGATGTAAATGAAATATTTATAAAAAAAACATGAGCACGCATGCACGCACATACAGAGAGATATGCATATGCGTACCGGTTGGTATTTAGATGTGTTTTCCGAACGTTTTATTGTAGACTCAAACAAGAATATGTATGTGCATGTTATACAAGTACTGATATTTTACTGTTTACGACATTGTATTTTAAATTTTATATAGTCCATTATCATTGTATTCACACTTTTGGAATCAAAGCTTTGAAAAATCATCCCATGAATTACGCGTTTGGTTATTTCCTCAATATATCATGCATCACAAGCGTTTTATTCGTGTGTTAGTATAAAAAAAAATTTTTTATTACGTTGAACTTTTACTTGTACTTTATCTATACAATATAGTAATTCATTTATACTTATTATGAATAAAAGCAGGGAGAAAACAGGCTTCTTGGTAATTCCTAGTAAGTAATGGTTCTAATGCAAAATGATATTACACTGAGTGAGCAAAAACTCGGTGCGTTGTCCTTTGGTGTAATTTTCTAGACTCGGTTAAGTTTCGTTTGCATGAGGCGGAGGAATATTCTATAAATAGAACTTTTGCAGGGTTTCAGGAACTTTGGAAGTAACCGTGAATGGACTATAACACATTTGACTCAGTGGGAACGTAATAACGTCGCGGTTTTTTTTGGTTCCACCAATTTGAAATTGAAATACCCGTAAAAGCGGCACCCACATGGGTGTTTACCTGTAATTCAAACAGGGAAAGCGAACCCGGAATAGTCTGTTCTTATACACAGCAATGGATTCCACGAAATTAAGAAGTTCGGAAAATCCTCTTATCGGCTGTCTGTCTCATTACTTCGTCCAAAACCGACGTATGTTAAAATATCTGTTATATCGTTGAGCATGACATCGCAGTACAACACACATTGGCCATCTCGTTCGCCTGATGTGAACCCCATAGAATGTTTATGGGACATGGTGGAGAGGTCCATTCGCACCGAAGAATCTGCACGTACAAACAACAGGAGCTATGGGTAGATATCCAGAAGGCATGGATTAACGTTTCTCCCCACGTGTCGTCCGCTTGTGGAATAGATGCCACGACGATTTGCAGCACTTCTCCGGGCTAGAGGAGGGCCTAAATGATACTAGACCCTCATGTCATGAATTTGGTCATATCCGGTAATGTTTGGTTTAGTATTTNTAGACCCTCATGTCATGAATTTGGTCATATCCGGTAATGTTTGGTTTAGTATTTATTAAGGAAATGCATTAATATCGAGGGTACAGTAATCAAGACTATACAGAAAATAAAGAGAAAATCACTCAGTACATAACAATTAATATAAATTTCCCATTATTATATATATAAACTTGGGGTAATCACTTTATAGTTAGACGATTGTTATGCATGTAGTCACTATATTTTTGTCCTTTGATATTCGTATGATTATGTTTGCAGCAGAATCGATGTCCCAAGAGAATATTTAATCTTAAAATATTGCCAGCAAAGAAAAATACAATTTTTGAAACATACTAGATTGTAGTATGGGGTGCAAATAATGGCCACAATGTTCTTGTGTTAATTTCCAGAACGTCGCAAAAAAATATTTTTATGTATTTTTTTAGTTGTCATCAAATATTAGAAATGCCCATGAAATTGCAGGTCGCTTGACATCGCCTGGCTTAGTTCCGTACTGCATGTCGAAGCATGCTGTGGTTTCTTTCTACGAAGGTCTCAGAAGAGAAGTGAAGAAATGGTCGATATCAGTGCACGGAATCGAACCTTATTTTTATAGGTCAGTTAAAACCTCTGTTACGGCTTTCTATGTTAGCATTATTATAGGCCACTGTTACTGCATTTTAAAGGTCAGTTAATGCCACTTTTTGTTTTGCTTTTTATGTCAACATTTTAAACTGCTTAAAACAGTTAGCAAGAAAATTGTTACGAACAGGTATACGCCCCGATTGTTTCTTAGTTCTATGTTAATAAATTATATCATTAATTTATTATTAACCAAAATGCATGATCAAACTTAGTGGGAAGTTTCTCTTCACAAATAATTTTATTTAACACTCAAGTCAACATGTCAGTAATATTTAGGGGCAGTGATATTTCGCGAATAGATTTCGAGACCATATGTAATTAAAAGAATTGTAGGGCAGTTGAACTTTCTTGTTTGGCTGAGTCAAGTTTTAGTCGGTTTTATAAGTTAGCGCACGAATCACGAAGGTTCAGTGCCGGAGTTACGTAACCTTGAGTGGCTCTGTAAAATGTGGAAACGGATTTTAATTCAGGCAGCAGCCAATGGAGGTATATATATCGCCGGGCTTTATACATAATGTTGAAGTCTACTATGAGAACCGATTTTTTTGCGAAAAGTCACTAGCCCTAATTATAGATTATTTAGTCCATTAAAAATAATATTAAGTTTCATAAAATATTTTTTACAAAAATTAGCAAAATAATAAAAAAAATGCAATTTCTTATGTTTAGAACGAACCTATTTAAAGAAGAGAACGTGAGAGGAATTTCTCAAGAAACATGGGATAAATCCTCGAAAGAAGTGCGTGATATGTATGGCGATGAATATTACAAGTACGGATTGGTATGTGTTACTATCTATTGAAACTTTTAATTAAAAAGATATTGCAATATGTTCGGGTATTTTCCACGCATTCTNTGGTATGTGTTACTATCTATTGAAACTTTTAATTAAAAAGATATTGCAATATGTTCGGGTATTTTCCACGCATTCTCGAACACTTTTTAAGAACTTTTCGCACAAAAAAAAAACACTTAATACACACAAAATGGATAACTTTCAACAGTTACAACATTTTTGTAAGCCAGATCATGTGGCAAGCATGGCAAAGATTATTCCGTTATTATTATTCTGATTATTCTCGTTTACAGTAGGTCTAACTTAAATAGTTATCCCGTTTACAGTAGGTGTAACTATTTAAGTTAGACCTACCATAAACGGGATGAATTTAAAATCGTATTTCTCAGGATGAAGCCTATAAAAGTGATAGCTGTATGCCAAATATTTTTCCATTGCTTTGTGGTCTTCCATTGTGTTCGCGATACCTAGGGGTCGCGCAGGTATTTCCTCGGCATAGTTTTGTATGTAAAAATGTTTGGAAANTGGTATGTGTTACTATCTATTGAAACTTTTAATTAAAAAGATATTGCAATATGTTCGGGTATTTTCCACGCATTCCCGAACACTTTTTAAGAACTTTTCGCACAAAAAAAAACACTTAATACACACAAAATGGATAACTTTCAACAGTTACAACATTTTTGTAAGCCAGATCATGTGGCAAGCATGGCAAATATTGTTCTGTTATTATTATTCTGATTATTCTCGTTTACAGTAGATCTAACTTAAATAGTTATCCCGTTTACAGTAGATGTAACTATTTAAGTTAGACCTACCATAAACGGGATGAATTTAAAATCGTATTTCTCAGAATGAAGCCTATACAAGTGATAGCTGTATGCCAAATATTTTTCCATTGCTTTGTGGTCCTCCATTGTGTTCGCGATACCTAGGGGTCGCGCAGGTATTTCCTCGGCATAGTTTTGTATGTAAAAATGTTTGGAAAGGAAGTTGGAAAATTACTGTTTGTGAAATTGCCTGGTGCCAACAGCACTGTTTTGACCTGCAGCTGTGCGGGTTTGCTGTGGACANTTGATGCTTATTTCCCTCGAATCAGCATCGTCGTAGTCCGTGTGCAGAAGTGGAGAAATTGGAATGGTTAAGACCACTCTATACACCTGCACATTTGGTTGTAGATTAAGGGCTATGGAAATGTCTCGCAGTGTGCGAATTCCCGAAACACAAAATAAATAACAGAATTTGAACTATAATAAATATATTTTTATGGTACTGGATGTATTTATTTGATACTTGAATGCTGGTAACTATCATATGCAGCACTATCTGTTACTTTCTATAGTTTTTAATTAAAAACTTGACAACTTCGTACGAGAAATTAGGGCTATAAACTACAAAATGCCAAAATAATTTGTTTAAAAATTTTTTTAAACAAATACTTTTTTAAAAGAACAATTTATGAAGATGAAATACGGGTAAAATTAAAAAGGAAGATTTGAAGAATTTTTTATTAAAAAGTTTATTAGTTTTAATACAATTATTTTTGTATGTGTACTAATTTTGTGGTTTCTATAAATTATTATTTAAAAAACAGATAACCTTTTTTATTCGAAAACTACGTAATGTTTTATTATCTATTATTTTACGTTTTTTTTTTTTCAATTTAAATACCGACTCAATAAAACCAACCCCTCCAAAGTGTATTATATAGTTCGAAATCTGATCTTGATTTAATATTTCGATAGTTCACGCGCATAGCGAGTCATTTTCCTAGCCCTTCAGTACGCCATGTGTTACATTTGATTTTAAAGGAAAGGTTTGAGTTTGTCAGTGATGACATAGTTAAAGTGTCATTTGTTGGGTATAATTTCTTAACGGGCCAAGAAATGGCCCAATGAAGGCACAGAGAAACACGGAGGATCGCCTTAGGAAGGACGAGGTCGACTACAAAGCGAGAGGATCGACGTATCGTGCGCCAGGCGCGGGGGTATTCAGTGGTGACCCGGCCCCACGATACCAGCCAGTGTTGGGGCTCATGCGTGCACGCAAACCGTTTCCCGACGCCTCGTGGTCCCGAAACTTTGTGCGCTTGCTTGTCATCGGCTGGTATTTCTCGCGCTAATGCGGCTTCGGCTACACGCCAGTGTCGACGACCGCTGCTCGGTGCTCGCAGCGCTACTACCGGCTGTATGGCGCACCAACATTGAATCATGTGCATACGAGCCCATACGCTCGCAATTCACAAAGTTTCGTTGCTGTCGCAATGGTTACTTCGTGGTGTGCTATTTTCATTGTCTGGCAGTGCAGGTGAAATATACAGGTTGATTCACAGCACCCGTATCACCCCCTTTTCGCGGGAACAACACGACACCGGGGGTTCGCGAAAACACTGTGAATCATCGATTGGTAGTAATTCCATTCCCCCGAACATACCGTATATAGTGGTACGGGGGTGAGTTTTGAAATTGCAAATGGGAACAGGGGTCGTATATNCATTCCCCCGAACATACCGTATATAGTGGTACGGGGGTGAGTTTTGAAATTGCAAATGGGAACAGGGGTCGTATATGGTAACATTGGTTAGCTCGTCTAAAAGAAAACAACATTTACTAAGACAGCTGTTTTCTGTACGTGCATTGTTCACACATAATTAAATAAATAATTTAGGCGTATTGTTTGTGGCACGCGTAGTTAACGCACAATGAAACTGTACATAAACTATTTTTATTCTTACTACTTATGAAAATCAACGAAACATGTTTTTCTGGCACGCTTCCCTAGTTTAGGTACAATCAATAGGACGTCGGATGTACTGTAAATGCCGATATGGTGTGAGAGAACTACTGTGAAATGGGAACTGGGAACACTCATTCGCTCACCTCACTTATCATAAGTGTTCGAAATGTTGGCCACCCTGTATCAGACACGACTCTGCTCTCCTTGTTGCGCTGGCGGTTGCTCGGTGGACCTCAGCACAGCTGAGAGACCTACATGCTCCTCTGATTATGTCTTTCATGTCTTCCCCCGTTGTTGGATGCTCGAAGTTGATGGTTTCTTTAATTCTCCCCCATAAAAATAAGTAATTTGGGGACAAGTCTGGAGAACGTAGTGGCCTAGCTACAGGACCCATTCGTCCAATCCTAAGTCTAGGGAATAACATATCAGCAACTAGCCGAGCTCTGCGTGAAAAGTGAGCAGGACAGCAACCCTGTTGAAGCTACAGCGATAATGTCAGAGCGAGAGGGACATCCTCGATCAGCTGATACACCGTGGTAACTTTTCTGACACCTCTTACTGAAAACTCCTCAAGCCAAAAGGATCGATAGGCTGTGCTTTCGCAGTCCCTACACATTCTGAGTGTCGGGATCAAACCAGCTTTTGCCCTTTTGCTCCACGCGAGGTTTCTGTCCTCGCTGAGCTGGCCTCAGGACACCTGCGTTATCATTTGACAGATGTACCACCCCAGTCAAACTCCCCGCCTGGCAGTGTCCTTGGATCGGATCACGCGGAGGTATGCAACCCGAGCACACGCAACAACGCCATAAGGACGAAGGACGGCCTCGAATTCCCTTAAACGCTTGGTACCAGAAAAACTGTTATGAGGTACATGAGAAGCCCAACATCACGCGCTCCGCTCAACCAAGTACACGATACACCTTTTACACGCTGTCCGAGAAGGCCACACTAAGTATTAAGGCTCCACACATGCTGGTTATCCACTTGACGGAGCCAATGGGGGCTGACTGCAGACCAGAAATGGTCATTATATGTGTTAACATTACTATTACTTTTGAATGTGTCCTCATCAGTCCACAAAATACTGCGATGGAAAGCACGGCCCTTGCTCAGGTACCAGNATTACTTTTGAATGTGTCCTCATCAGTCCACAAAATACTGCGATGGAAAGCACGGCCCTTGCTCAGGTACCAGTTTCATAAATCAATGCGCTAAGGAGAGTCATTATTCTCAAGTCCTTGATGCAGATGTACATGGTACGGATGTAAACGATTATCAGAAAGGATTCTCCACACTGTACTTTGAAACAATCCTGAGTCGCGGGCAATCCTCCGTGTAGAATCATTAAGAATAACTACCATGGCAGCAAGTACATCAACAGCCTTCTCGTCTCTCACAGGTCGTCTGATGCGACGTTTGTTGCGTGTCGGTTGCACTAGTCCGCACTTTTGCACTTGCACTTGTGCGCACGCGGCATGCAAGACGCTGGAAGACATTGTACGAATTATGGACGCGCTATGGGTATCTCTCTGCGTAAAAAAGGGCAGCACCTCTGCAGTTCCGGTGACATACTCAAAATATCATCAGTATCTCAAATGCTTCTTCGTTTGTAAACGACATTCCATTCAGAAATCGACACCACACACAGACAATGTCTGACACTGTAAAACAACGCACACCATTAATGGTTGCAATGTAAAACGAATGACTGNCAATGTCTGACACTGTAAAACAACGCACACCATTAATGGTTGCAATGTAAAACGAATGACTGTTAAATGAATGACCTTTCGATTGCCAGTTAACTTGTGTGCAAAGTGTGCAGTTCCTGTAAGTTGTAGATGACTTATCTGCTTGTTGCGTAGTACCGTATTATTCTCTGCGTTTGCTCAGAAACAGTCAAATACCTACTGCACGAGTCCGTGTAGTAAGGCACACCGGTCACTGTTAGTATCAAAACGAGTCTCATACTCCAACCGGCAATACCGTAATGGCTCACATTGTTTATCTGACTTNCATAAGTGTTCGAAATGTTGGCCACCCTGTATCAGACACGACTCTGCTCTCCTTGTTGCGCTGGCGGTTGCTCGGTGGACCTCAGCACAGCTGAGAGACCTACATGCTCCTCTGATTGTGTCTTTCATGTCTTCCCCCGTTGTTGGATGCACGAAGTAGGTGGTTTCTTTAATTCTCCCCCATAAAAATAAGTAATTTGGGGACAAGTCTGGAGAACGTAGTGGCCTAGCTACAGGACCCATTCGTCCAATCCTAAGTCTAGGGAATAACATATCAGCAACTAGCCGAGCTCTGCGTGAAAAGTGAGCAGGACAGCAGCCCTGTTGAAGCTACAGTGTTAATGTCAGAGCGAGAGGGACATCCTCGATCAGCTGATACACCGTGGTAACTTTTCTCACACCTCTTGCTGAAAACTCTTCAAGCTAAAAGGATCTATAGGCTGTGCTTTCGCAGTCCCTACACATACTGAGTGTCGGGATCAAGCCAGCTTTTACCCTTTTGCTCCACGCGAGGTTTCTGTCCTCGCTGAGCTGGCCTCAGGACACCTGCGTTATCATTTGACAGATGTACCACCCCAGTCAAACTCCCCGCCTGGCAGTGTCCTTGGATCGGATCACGCGGAGGTATGCAACCCGAGTACACGCAACAACGCCATAAGGACGAAGGACGGTCTCGAATTCCCTTAAACGCTTGGTACCAGAAAAACTGTTATGAGGGACATGAGAAGCCCAATATCACGCGCTCCGCTCAACCAAGTACACGATACACCTTTTATACGCTGTCCGAGAAGGCCACACTAAGTATTAAGGCTCCACACATGCTGGTTATCCACTTGACGGAGCCAATGGGGGCTGACTGCAGACCAGAAATGGTCATTATATGTGTTAACATCACTATTACTTTTGAATGTGTCCTCATCAGTCCACAAAATACTGCGATGGAAAGCACGGCCCTTGCTCAGGTACCAGTTGCATAAATCAATGCGCTAAGGAGAGTCATTATTCTCAAGTTTTTGATGCAGATGTACAATGTACATCTGCATCAAGATGCACATGGTACGGATGTAAACGATTATCAGAAATGATTCTCCACACTGTACTTTGAAACAATCCTGAGTCGCGGGCAATCCTCCGTGTAGAATCATTACGAATAACTACCATGGCAGCAAGTACATCAACAGCCTTCTCGTCTCTCACAGGTCGTCTGATGCGACGTCTGTTGCGTGTCGGTTGCACTAGTCCGGTTGTGCGCATGCGGCATGCAAGACGCTGGAAGACATTGTACGAATTATGGACGCGCTATGGGTATCTCTCTGCGTACAAAAGGGCAGCACCTCTGCAGTTCCGACGACATTCTCCAAATATCATCAGTATGTCAAATGCTTCTTCGTTTGTAAACGACATTCCATTCAGAAATCAACACCACACACAGACAATGTCTGACACTGTAAAACAACGCACACCATTAATGGTTGCAATGTAAAACGAATGACTGTTAAATGAATGACATTTCGATTGCCAGTTAACTTGTATGCAAAGTGTGCAGTTCCTGTAAGTGGTAGATGGCTTATCTGCTTGTTGCGTAGTGCCTTATTATTCTCTGCGTTTGCTCAGAAAAAGTCAAATACCTACTGCACGAGTCCGTGTAGTAAGGCACACAGGTCACTGTTAGTATCAAAACGAGTCTCATACTCCAACCGGCAATACCGTAATGGCTCACATTGTTTATCTGACTTNGGTCACTGTTAGTATCAAAACGAGTCTCATACTCCAACCGGCAATACCGTAATGGCTCACATTGTTTATCTGACTTGCATAGTTAACGCACAGCCAACGATAATAGGATAAACTTCGAACAAACGCGGATAATAAGGCAGCACTAAGCAGCAAGTAGATAAGCCATCTATCACTTACAGGAACTACAGGTTTTGCATGCAAGTTAACGGACAATCGAACGTTCGTTCATTCTGACAGTCATTCGTTTTACATTTCATGAACGACAGGATCAGAGCAACACGTGGATCTCTCAGCAGTGCTGAGGTCCGCCGAGCAACCGCGAACGTAATAAGGAGAGCAGAGTCGTGTCTGATACAAGCTGGTCGACATTTCGAACGCTTATGAAGAGTGAGGTGCGAATGAGTGTTCCCAGTTCTCATTTCACAGTAGTTCTCTCATACAATACCGGTATTTACAGTACACCCGACGTCCTTTTGATTGTACGTAAACTAGATATGCACGCCAGAAGAACAACATGTTTCGTGGATTTCCATTTGATTTTAGTAAGAATAAAAATAGTTTTCGTTCAGTTTCATTGTGCGTAAATTACGCACGTCACAAACCATGTACTTACATGATTTATTTTATTGTGCGTAAACTACGCACGTCAGAAAGCAACTGCCTTTTTTAAATGTTGTTTCCCTTTAGGCGATTTATCCAACGATAACATATTCGACCCCCGTTCGCATTTACAATTTCAAAGCTCACTTCCGTACCCCTACCTACGGTACGTTCGGGGGAATGGAATTACTACCAATCGATGATTCATATAGGGTATTGTTATCACAATTTTTTCGCGAACCCTCGGTGTCATGTCGTTTCCGAGAAATGAGGTTATTCGGGTGCTGTGAATCAACCTGTATATTAAAAATATCTTAATGAATATGCATTGTTCAACTGTGTGCATCAAATGTATAGATGGGTGTTAAGATATATAGTGAAGCAAGACAGCGTATCCGGGATGTAACCTTACGACTGACACGCACCTATTACAGAGTGGTTCTCTATTATTGAGATAAACTCGTATGGGCTGTAGAGAGTAACAAAATTGAAAGTTTTCATTTATAAGCCCATGTCCAAAAATTCAGATCTATACCATTATCATATGTCAAAAATGTGTCGCGCAGTACCTGCTAAAAGGAAAACATTTGCATGTGAGTGACATTTCCACCCTTGTGTGGCGCCCATTTGCAACTGGACAAGTACGGCCCACAAAGCGGACTGAAATACTAACCAATATCAAGGTTCTTATATCCCTTGAAAATCGTAGCATAATAATTTTTTGACACAAGGCCTTGAAAAGTCCTTAAATTACGCTAGACTTTAAAAGTCCTTATTTTCTCACGTTATAAAATAATATATATAGGTAATGAGATTTTGGCGAGAGTTGGAATTAAGACTTTTTCTGCAGAAACTCGCTTGTGATACATTACGGTTCTTTAAGCTGTGTTGTAAAGTTGTATTCACAGTTGCTAGTAAAGAGCATAGAGAATTATTTATGACGGTAAAGGTCATCTTATGTTGCTTATGACATGTAAACTAGTAAAATTAAGTGCCTTGAGTGGCACTTTCACCACTGTCAAATGTTGGGAGCAAGAAAAAGCATGGCGAGCTACCAGAGTTGCATGCACCTTTGTATGTTAACTAGAAATCGTAATATAATGCTGAAATATGGTTTGGTTCAACTAGCAAATTTGTGATGTTAAAGTAGTTTTAGGTTTAATTTCTTTCAGGTATCTTTGTATATTATTTTTGGGGTAATTTTAAAAATTTTCATTTAGAAAGTCTTTTGACTTTTTGATTTATCAGTTACTAATTTGGCAATTATTTATTCAAATAATTTAGTTTTGCAAACTGTGTATATCATTACTTGGGAATTAAAAAAAAATTCTTGAATTTACGCCTGAAATGTCTGTAAGAATCCTTCCTGCAATGCACCTCACTTCAACAACGAATGTGAAAAGACGAGCACTACTGATGTACAGTCTGCAATAGCCGCAACCAACACGCCACATGTGTGCTAGAAGTTGCCTATTGGTAGGCGTTGCACAAAACATTTCCGACACCTACTGATTGTGAACACCTGTATTTGATAACGTGGGTTTATGAAGTAAGAACTCTTTTTTCTTTCCTTTATCCCCCC
>NQII01004290.1:0-24223 GCA_002778355.1 Clitarchus hookeri
AATATATATATATATATATATATATACGAATTTTATTACTTGTCATTTGTAATTTTCCCGTGTGTGTCTGTAACCAGAATGTCCATTTAATTCTACTAAACGTCCCGCCATTTTCAGTTTACCCTTCGTTACTCGCTGAAATAGTGCGTGTAAATGTTATACTCTGGCAAGATGCTCAGAATAATATTACTCTGCAGTTTTGGGGCACTGCCCAGAGAAAGTAAAACAGATACTCAAAAGTGTTTTGGGAGAACGTCTGCTTTTGCTACGCTTTCAAGGGTGGTTGCACCCTTCCGGAATATACTTAATCTATGTCGTAACATGTATTTTCGACCAACTTTGGACGAGNTTCAAGGGTGGTTGCACCCTTCCGGAATATACTTAATCTATGTCGTAACATGTATTTTCGACCAACTTTGGACGAGGAATCACCTGCCGAATTTTTGGTAGAGCTCATTTACATCCTGTATAAACCATGCCGTTTAACGGTTTCCGACCAAACTTGGTATGCTGAAATTTCAACCACAGACGTTAAATATGTTATCACATAGCCTCTTTGTCCACCATTTTGTAATACAGCACTACATGAAAAATTAAGTTATATATTTCATCTCGGGGGACAGTCAACAGGTTCCTACCAAATTTTGCAAGCAAGAAATCCTAGGGTACATAACGTAAACTGAAGTTTTAAGTGCGCCAGACACCTAATTTCAAAATGGTGGCCATATGCTAAATCTATACACAGCGAATACTTGCTTTGCGCCATTGCTTGCATAATACTTCATTCAGGGAGATTTTCTTAACACCAGCCAATGGAAAACATTTAAGCTAACTATTTAAATGAAAAGAATCAAACTGTTTTTGTCTTTTATTTTTATATGTGATTTAAATAATTGTTTACCGACGTATTCGACAATTCTTATTACATATATTCAAGCTCAATATTTCTTGAATTAGGTTAATTAGAAATACTGTTACAATCTTAATAGAAATCTTTCTCTCTTTGTCGTTCATTGTCTTCGCTGAAATTTTTGAGAGGAACGATTATTACAAAGGCATTGCAGAACTCAAATGAAAATAATGAAAGACGTATGAAATGTGGGAGGAACGCGATGCCAGCTCAGACGAGATGGCATGGCGGTCTCTTTGATGTGGGCGTACCCCTTCCCTGACTGGCTGCGCGAGTTTCTGGCAACGAGCAGTAACGTATCATTAACTCAAATTATTATCTGCATGTTACCTATTATTCACGCGTCTGTTATTTTTAATTTTTGTGTTTCTTAATTTTACTGCTCGCGTAGTTAATCAACATCGTAATTTTAGATGCTGGAACATTTATTTTTTGTTTCATTAAGTTAGTTATATATCTTCTTTCATAACAGAGGTATGTGGAAAACTGCACTGACTCCCAGAATTTAAAAAAAGTGGACAAAATAGTGTACATAAGAGTCATAGCACGTTTTTTTTTAAACAATGCTTAAGTATTGCATCTATAGCGGAGCTAATCCCATGAAACATGGTGCGTGCAGAATTACAAAGAGAGCGATGTAGATACAGGTTGTCTGAAATTAATGTTTATACNTCCCATGAAACATGGTGCGTGCAGAATTACAAAGAGAGCGATGTAGATACAGGTTGTCTGAAATTAATGTTTATACTACTTGAACGGGATTAACAGAGGAACTGGTTGATGGGACTGCGCGTATTCGACACTATAAGAACGACATTGGGTATTTGCAAGCGCGTGCAGCCATTATGCTGTTGTCAGTTCCGTATGCATCCCCAGGCGGCAGCGCAACAATTGTACTGGCAATGGCAGCGTGGAATTCAAAGTGTTATTGGAGATGTGAGAAGATGGTTGTGTTGAAGAGACGACGGGAGGGAGTGGCAGAATTCGATGCTGCACCGATGCAATAACTTGTGTAACAACGACACGATGACGAGACAAGATTAGGAGGAATGGAACTGCGTGTGATGTGAAGAAAGTACGGTGAGGCAGGAAGAGAGTTACAATGGACGATGGAACTGCGTTGCGCCACTCGTGCGTCCCCTCGAGGGGAGGTGAAAAGGCCTACGAGGAAGTGTTGAGTATCCCACCCTGTGTACGTCACGAAGCCGCGGACCCTGGGAAGCTACGAGAGACGTGATTGTTGCCGCCTGTAAATCCACTACCATGAAAACCATAGGTACTCTCTGTAGTTCTATTCTTCAGCATTACAGTCGACGTAGAGCTGCAAATGGCGAACATTTTGAACATTTGTAACTGTTATTAACATTCGCACACACCCAATGTTGCCATTATAGCGTCAAATTCAAGCGGTCCCATCAGACTTACTAATAGTGTCTCTGTTATTCCCACTGGAGGAGTATTAGCAATAATTTGGGACAACCTGTACGTTAAACTTTAGGAAGGAAATATGAGAGTTTCACAGTTAGTGTTCTAGAATTATCATGAGAATTTACTTCTGGAACCATTTTCCCTTGTCACGTTATCCTGTCTTATTAAGTAAAAATAATTTTTTTCTATTTGTTATTTACGAGGAGAGGGATTTTAACCACCAGAACACCTCCCTTGCATACGGCCCCTTTAACCAAATTGCTTGTATTATTCCACAAGACTAGCTTAATATTTTTTCTTTATCATTGATCAATATTTTTTAAATAATATCATTACCATTTGTAAGATAATGTTACTTTATTTTTACTCCGAGTGTGGATTTATATATACGAGGGTTTATGAGTGGTTTAATGAATTGCGTGTTCACGGAATTAACCATTACATGGTTATAAATTAGAGCAACATTTTAAATTACCCGCATTTGTCAAACGTACGATACTCCAAAGCATCACCGGAATGCGTAATTGCTTTTTCTTGCCTTTTCAAGTCATGGACAAAACTGCAGCGTTTTGCAGTGTTTCATCCTTTTAAGCACAGCAGTTTGCAGGTTTGTTGTAAATATCAAATGGCAAAGAACATTTTCGACATTGGAATATAAGAAAAGAATCTGTAAACAAGTTATATTATCTGTTTATTTTCCTTTCTTTCGATTTCCTTACATTAGTATCCTAGGAACTACTGAAGAAAACAGTATACGTTATGGTAAATATCTGCGAAACTGGAGCAAGATACCATGCACTTATATCTGACATCTTAATCGCCAAACCCATTTATATAAAAAATTATAGATAGCTAGAAAAGATTTATACCTTATTTAGAAACAGTTTTCTCTCACTTTTTGATGATAGCACATTCTTAGAGGACACGTGTAAAACTTTTCCATCAGGTATGGAGAGTTCTATAAACAAGCCTTGCTGCGAAACTTTGTTCTTGATCTAGGGGAAGCTGTTTTCGTATCCACTGACGACAGCTATTTACGAATCCTCAAAGCTATCGAACCACAAATGACGGCTTTCTATCTTCTCTGGGTTCGCTTACATTCTTTTCGTTTTGTTGCAAGTATAAAACTTGCTGGTGCATGTGAACGTCCTTCATTTCACCGCTGATGTACAACTAAACCAGCACAGTAACCTCGCTTCACACGTGCGCGCTGCTGAGTTCGCACTCGAAATTATGTCCAGAATAGGTTATCTTGTAAAAAAAGAAAAAAAAAAAGGTACGATAATGTATATTTAAAGGCGATTACAGAGTGAATAAGATTTACTTGTGCATTCACTTCTCGAGTAAGCGAAGCTGTTCCACGCTGGCTTACGGTAGGATTCCCGGTTAAGACTAGGACCCAGGTGCCTCTCTTTAGGAATAACTTGGCGTTGGTGTGTTAGCCTGGTTATTGGTCAGCCAAATTTACGGATACCATGACACGTTGATCCACACCCGGCGTTTAACTGAACAGCGATCTCGTCTCTCTGTAAACAAGAGCGTAACTATTTAATTCTTGACTGTTCACGGAAAACTCAGCAATTTTGAAAATCCTGCTTAAGATACGCTTGTATACTCATAGCGTAATCTTTGACCACGTGTAAAATCAACATTTTCATTAGCTTTATCACTCTATTCAGGCATCGGTCAATGTAAACTGTGGAGTTATTAAAAAGTGAATGCTTTACAAATTCGCTAGTTCGCACAATTATATTCAATAAAAAAACAGAAAACAAAATAAATAACTTGAGTATTCACAAATTTGCAGCGTTAGGATATGGAACTACTTTTCCTCCACCGTTACCAACATTACTGGAGGCATGCCAGTCATTGTGTCCGTTAAAATTTATGCAAGTAGGGGCAGTAATATTTTTCAATATTTGACTGACTCAATTAATCGTGAACTGCCTACAACTTTCTTCTTCGTGAAGTTCGAGCAGTAAACGAAGAGTTATTGACTAGGGATTCAGTTATTTTACCTCAGTGGTGAGCACATGGAATGCACCAACTTTCATTGACTTAAATCAGTGAAATTTACTGAAAGTTAATATGTTCCACTTGCCAACCTGTCAAACTAAGTGACTGAACTAACGAACATATTAATTTTATTCCAATGAAATTGTTTCCATTGACCGTCAGGCATTTCAGTTAATTTCGAGAAAAAAAATGTATCTATTAATTGTTGAGTGTTTTGGCCAAGGAGAAGTTAAATTTTGAGACGAATGTTATGCAAAACCGCTGTGTGTGTACGAATAAAAGCCTATATTAGAGGTATCTTGCAGAGGTGACTGTTGATATACATTCTGATTACAACCAATTTAATAACACATCCACACTGTTGCTAGCAAACATACCACCCTGTTTTAAACTAGTATTATTTGTTACAGTTTTATCGCTAATGAGTTGTCACTGTTATTTTTTTTTTCATATCGGCTACTTAATGTCAGATACTGTAACAGGACAAAACTACATCCTTACATTAGCCAACCCAGACGAAGAAATTCGCATGACATTTCGTGCTTAAGAGTTGATCTAGAATTTTGTGTCTAAGAATTCACCCGTAGCAAATAAAAAAATTGTCAGATTCTATCTACAATAGTTCCTTAACAAGCAATCTTTTATAGCATTCAAAAACCAACAACTTCGTGATAGAAACACGTGGTTTTGTGGGATCGCGGTGATGTAGTGGTTAGACTACTCGCCTCCCACCAACCGGGTTCGATTCCCGGTNACACGTGGTTTTGTGGGATCGCGGTGATGTAGTGGTTAGACTACTCGCCTCCCACCAACCGGGTTCGATTCCCGGCGGGGTCCCCCCCGGATTTTTAAATGTGAGAATCGTATCGGACAATGCCGCTGGTCGGCGGGTTTTTTCGGGGATCTCCCGTTTCCCCCGCCATTGCATTCCGGTGCTGCTCCACACTCACCTCGCTTCACCTTCATCGACTCTCAATATCCCATTTTTAAAAGACGCCCAAATCTTTCCACTCCACTCAATGGAGTATACTTTGCTTGAGGTACAAATTTAACACAACCCAACACTTCTGTGTAATAAATATGTTTATCAAATCCGTATAGACTGTTAATGGTAAACTGAGCACTTTTGAAAGCTCTGCCTAAGTTCTACTTGTATGAATATTTTGGGTTATTTCGCCACATGTTAAATTAATATTGTCATATGTCTGATCACTTTATTCATGCTTCGGTGAAGTGAAACTGTGCAATTATTAGAAAAGTAAATATTTTACAAACTTGCTCATTCTTACATTTATACGAGTAAAAAAAAAAAACGTATCGCTTCTGTTTCCCAAATGTTCGCCCAACACCTGTATTTCAACGTCCACGCGCCAGTTCAGAGACTTGCGCTTAGCGGCGATGGCGCACTTGGTGCGCGTGGCAGTGTCGCCCTTATTGCTCCCGCGCTTCTCGGCCTCGGACGCGGAAGAAAGCTCCAGGCAGGCAGGGGCCGTAAGAGCCAGCCAGGTTTCTCCACTGTGCCACGGGCAGACCAACCGCTAAGAGCGGCGCCAAGCCTAACACAGGCGCGGCACAGATCAGGCGGCTCTGATAGCAACCGCTAAGAGCGGTGCCAAGCCGGACATAGGGGCAGCACAGATCAGGCGGTTCTGATAGCAACCGCTAAGAGCGGCGCCAAGCCTAACACAGGCGCGGCACAGATCAGGCGGCTCTGATAGCAAACTGCGTCGCATTGTGCGGCTTGCAGCACCCACCCAGCTACAGTCCATTCGCAGTATATTCACACTTTTCAAATCAAACCTTTGATAAATCACCCTATGTGTGACGTGTCTCGTTCTCTCCTAAACATGTAATTCATTATGATCATTCTGTACTCCTGTTTATATAAAAGTGTCTTATATTTTGGTGAAATAAAACTTTCACTTACATTTGATCTATTAATCGTAATATTTTGTTGATAATTAATATGAGTAAACCAGAGAGAAAATAGGTGTGAAGGTAACGCCTAGAAAGATATTATCAAATGAAGTTCGCACGAATGCTGTACGTTGTCCCTATGGTGTAATTTTCTAGTCTAAGTTTAGTTTTGTTTGCATGAGGCGGAGAAATAGCCTGAAAGTAGAACTTCAGCAGGGCTTCAGAAAAGTAGGAAGTAACTATAGCGTCGGTCGGTACATCGAAGGAAAAGTTACGTTCNAGAACTTCAGCAGGGCTTCAGAAAAGTAGGAAGTAACTATAGCGTCGGTCGGTACATCGAAGGAAAAGTTACGTTCGTGCACGTTCTGTTTGAACGGTGTTTGTGGATTTTACTAAGTGTGAGCGGGATTATTGTGTTGCTCATTTACGTAGAACTGTGTCGCGTGCTGTCGGTTTAAAAATGAGTTTCGAGTGGAACCATCAACAAATAGAGAAAGTGATTGATATGAACACAAGAAAGCAGAAATTGTGGGATGCGAAAGACAACAATTACCTCATAAAGAATATAAAAGTGACGCTTTGGGGGTGATATGGTGTGCGATGTAACCGAAGTTAAAAACGAAGTAAAGTCCCTTTCATCTCCATATGTTACTTTTATCAATGTGATGCATTCAAATGTAAAAACAAATTCCTCGTATATTTTTAAAACTTTATTCAAAAGTTGTGTTATGTATGATCATTTATACGTATATTGCAACAAATATAATGGAAGCTTGTCAGAATTATGCCCGGCTAGACTCTTGCTGTGTGGCTAGGACTGTACAATGTAAGAAGCGTTGTGGTGAGGGAGACATATCACTCGGAACTCAACTCTACTCTCCAAATAGACAAAACATTTAACAACCACTACCTCTCTTCCCAACTTACTACTAAAAGGGACACCGAGCAGGTGATTTAGAACGTGAAAAATAATTACACGAATAGCATTAAATAAAGTATTAAATTACTGAAAGACAACATTTCAAATGATATAATAATGATTAAAGTGGCTGGAAAATTTAACATGTTTAATTTTTATATACTTGCCAGCACGCGACAGATGCCTTAATTTAAATTGGAAAATTCCTTAAACGTTTGGAGTTGCTGGTAGTTCATATCCAGTCATATTGGTAGAGCATTAGTATGAACTGATTAGGTTGTACGCAGGTATATATACTGTTGGGCTTATCAGGCTTCTGAGCAATAAGTTTACTTCGTGTCTGCCCCGAGTAAAATATTTCAACTATCTGCAGCAGTAGCAGTCAGGTTGGTTCGACACTGGATGGCGTGGTAGAGTCTTCTCGGTGTCTTCCTTGCAGAGACCCACGGGTGCTTGGTGTTATTACAAACCCGTGCACCATTNCGTGGTAGAGTCTTCTCGGTGTCTTCCTTGCAGAGACCCACGGGTGCTTGGTGTTATTACAAACCCGTGCACCATTTTTAAACACTTATGCAAATTTGTATGCCATATTAAAACTCCGCTCCATGAACCTAAAATTCAGGATTACCTCAAAAATTAAAAAAAAAAGGATTAAACATAAAAAAAAAATTATTTGCAACTAACGAAAAAATTTACTTTTTTTCGAAAGTATTATGGTTTTAGACTAGTGCCGCGTTTTACAATACGGTGCTAAGCAGCAAATAAACAATCTCAGAACATTGTGCATTTCCATACAATCGCTATTATCCCTAAGTTAAACGATATTAAAATGGCAANAATAAACAATCTCAGAACATTGTGCATTTCCATACAATCGCTATTATCCCTAAGTTAAACGATATTAAAATGGCAATAAAATAAATATTCCAACATCTAAAACTACTGTGTTAATTACGTGGGCAGTAAAATTAATAATCACCAAAAAAATATTAATGGGAGAGGCGTGAATAAAAAAAAATGGAATACAGAAAATAATGAGAATATAATGATACTGTTACGTGTCGCTGGTCTGCGCTGCTGACCTTGGCCCGTCCCGCGCANACTGTTACGTGTCGCTGGTCTGCGCTGCTGACCTTGGCCCGTCCCGCGCAAGCGGGCGGAAGAGAAGGACAGAGTAGTGATGGTAACGGGGAAGCACGTCATTAGAATGTTTGGAATGGCAGGCGAGCGAACCGCATTTATGTTACAAAAAGCGAGTCGACACGATGATCCCTTTTGCGGCGCATGCTGCTGACCCTGGTTTTTATTGATTTCTACGTTAATCTGGAGGATGATCTGGACTACTGAACTCGTTCTCTCAGCGTGACTCGGAGTGCGTTGAACCTTCCAGATGGCCAGGGCGAACGATATAAAAAGTGTGGCAGTCCTCCGACCCGAGTAGTTGATGATAGAATTAGTGGCTGAGTTCCGAGCGACAGAAGACGAGCAGCGAGAAAAATGACCAGCGGAAGGGAAATCTGCGACTGCGAGTATCAGGCAGTGAAGGGTGTGGCCGCCAGACTGGACTATCGGAATAGATGCGTGAGAGGAAGACATTACAAATGTTGGCAACAGATAGACTGAACACGTGTTAATGGTGAGTATGCATTAACTGACGGTAAACAAACAGATCCAATTAAGAAGGACGTTAATTAGAGTTGAAATATACATTAAATATTGCGCTCACTGTTAAATAAAAAGAGTATTGTAAAGACAAATAATTTAATGATTTAAATAATAGCTGTGAAAATAAATTAGAATTTAAAATTTAGTTCTTTTATTCTTATTAAGACCTCCATCCCTCACGAACTCAGATACGTCCCTCAGACATCTTTGCAACACTGGTGTCAGAAGTGGGATGAAAGCAATTATTAATGAATCGATTGTAAATCAATTTTGGAATCGGGTTAGTAATTAGTGATAGTCAAATTAATTAATTGTACTAGTTGTAGGCCGAAATATTAAGACTGTTTTGCACAACCAAACTAGAAAAATTTCTGCAGAACTGGAAGCACTGCTGGCATTAATTGAGGTGTTACATAGCCAACTGAGCGGAAGTGCAAATAGCTTGAGGGAACATGTCGATACCCAAATTAGTAGTGTGAAAGATAGAACACATGACATTGTAAATATCCACATTAGTTTTGTGATTTAAACTGTGAATAGTGTAAATGAGAATGTAGACAGGAAAATTGACTCCGTTAATGAAAATGTAGACAGGAAAATAGAGGGCATTAGCGAGTTGGTGAATAAGAGACATGAAGATTGACAGTGTAAATAAAAAAGTGGACAGTGTAACTGAAGTATAGTGGACAGTATTTGCGAAAGGATGGACGGCATAGAGAATGAACTGAAACAAAATATATGTGCATTACAGAAGGAATTACATGAATCTCTTCAAACAATGGAGTTTCACCATCACCCCACCTGCAGCCGACAAAGGCGAAGAGGCAGTGCAAGATGAAACCAACGCAGCAGCCTCGGAAGAGAGCACAAAGATCTGTGGCGTTGGTGTCGCGCAGTCAGGAGTGGGAAAGGGGATCCCAATTAAACCCGCCCCTTACGATGGCCAGACTTCATGGCAGGAGTACCAACACCAGTTTGAAATAGTCGCTACCCTAAATGGCTGGACAACCGGACAGCGGGCTTACTACCTCGCCACTGTACTGAGAGGCCCCGCGCCGAGCATACTACAATCTCTACCAGAGCGACATCGACTAGAGTACCCCACACTGGTGTCGGCCTTGGAACTAAGTTTCGGCGACCAATACGTGCGACACGCCACCGTGCCCAACTACGAAGCTGCACCCAGCGACCAGGAGACCCACTGCAGGAACTATGGCAAGACATCGTGCGGTTCTGTTACCTATCTCTGACAGGGTGCCCCTACGAAGTGCACGGCATCACAGCAGCCAGCTTCTTCATCGATGCCTTCGCCGACACAGATACACGGCAAGGGGTACGTCTGGCTGCACACCACAACACGCAGGACGACCTAGCCCGTGGAGGTGGAGTCAGCAAGACAGGGGGCCACACCCCGACGCCCGATAAGGGCAGTGACACTGAATGAGGACGACGAATACAGCACGAAGAAGACACTGAAGGCGTTACAGATGGCTGTGGAGGACATCGCTTCCAGGGTCCAGCTACAGAGTTTCGCCGCAAACCACCTAGATGGCCAGAGTGTTGGTCATGTGGACAGCTGGGGTACCTGAGAGCCTACTGCCCACAGCAGCAGCAACAGAATCTGCAGGGGAGAAGTTCGGTGACTGCTGGAGGGAAGGCCCCGACGTTCTTACTTGTACTGTCGGTGAAGCAGGATTGCAATGCAATTCTGGTGGAGGGGAGCCTGAAGGGTGTTCCTTGCCAGATGTTTGTCGATACTGGGGCGACCATAACAACAGTAAGACGAGACATCCTCGGGCCTTCCCCCGGCGATCGCCCGACGACATAATGGAAAGTTGTTATTTGACTACAGTAACAGGTGACACCACATCAGTTATCTGTAAGAGAAAAGTGATCTTGAAGCTTGGTAACCTTAGCATAGAAACCTATGTTTACATAGCAGAAATCGAGGATTAATGTATTTTGGGGCTTGATGTACTATGTAGGCTGGGATGCTGTATTGATACTCTACTTGGAGGGCAAAGGGTAGACAGTAGAGAGTTGGTGGTGCCAATACGGCATGATTTGTCCTCCCCAATTAGCTGCCCAGTAAAATGTGGTCAACCACTGTGCTGCCCACTTTAAGTGAAATTGTCATTCCAGGCAGATGTCGAGGAAAGTTTGACAGACATTTGGGTCTAATTGAGCCATCAGAGAGAATTGGTGGCCTGCCAGATAAAGTCGTAGCAAGGACGTTAGTCATTTCTAATTCTGACAGTTTTCCAGTTAAAATAATAAATTTGTCCAATAATGCCATTCGTCTTAAGGAGAGGGCCATGATAGATGTTTCCTAGCAGGTCACACAGGTAGTTCCAAATGTTCCAGAAGATTATAGATTAAAACAAATATAATGCAATTTTGGAGAAGTACTTGAGGAACTATTAGTGAGAAAAAATAAAATCTTAACTGGTAACAGGAGAAGGCTGTCTCTGAATTACTGCAGAGAAATAGGGATGCTATCTCATGTGGACAAAATGACCTCGGAAGGACTAACGTGACATGCCACCAAATTGAGACAGGAGATGCCAGGCCCATAATCCAGCCACCAAGACGACTACCACTAGATTCGCATTAGGCAGTTGAGGGAATTCTGAAGGAAGTCAGGGAGTTGGATGTGATAGAACTATGAGTTAGTCTATGGTCGTCACAAATTGTACTTGTTAGGAAGAAATATGGCGCTCTGGAGGTTTTGTGTAGATATCTTCAGCTTAGTAATATGACAAACAATGTACTTTTATCTGCACCTAAGGATAGATGACACATTAAACAGCATAGCAGGTTCACAATAGTTAAACGCTTTGAACACCAGGATTGGGTCCTGGCAGTGCAAGGTGGCTCCAGAGTACCAAGATAAGACTGCATTTTGTGTCCAATAGAAAGGAACCTGGCAGTTCAAAGTTATGCCTTTTGGGCTATGTAATACTCCTGCCACATTCGAGCACCTGATGTAATAAGTCCTGCCTTTAGATATCTGTCACATTTACCTAGACGACATTGTTGTGGCAAGAAGGAAATTTGAAGAGCACCTATCACATGTAGATTCTGTATTCTTGAAAGCCGCAGCCAACCTGAAACTAGTTTCGAAGAAGTGCCACTTGTTCCAAAAGAAAATTCATTTCTTGGTATACATGTAGTGTCGGCCCACAGGATTGAAACCGGCCCCTAAAAGAATAAAGAAATAGGAAATCGGCCGACACCAACTGACAAAACCGAAGCGGGGAGTTTTCTAGGATTATGTGCCTATTACCATCGATTTTTACCTGGGTTTGTCACGATCGCCAAGCCACTACATGAACTGTAGCAAAAATAAAATTTCATTGGACCACAGAGGGTGAAATGCTTTTCGTAAGGTAAAGGGAATTCTGATATCTCCACCAGACCTGGGTTTCCCGAAAAGTGAGGGCATGTTCATTTTGGACACTGATGTTAGTGATGTAGACATTAGAGCGGTGTTATCTCAGGTTCAAGGTGGGAAGGAAACACCACTAGAATACTTCAGTTAGGTATTGCATAAGCCTGAGAGGAATTACTGTGTTAAACGCAGGGTGCTTCTTGCCATGGTGATGGCAATTTCACACTTCCATGGTAGACATTTTATTTTGAGAACCAACCATGCTTCATTACGCTTGCTAGTAAATTTCAAGAACCCCGAAGGTCAAATAGCTCGGTGGATGCAGTATCTTCAAGAATATGACTTAGAAGTAGAGCACAGGTACGGACGCCTTCACAGCAATGCAGACACACTGTCTAGGAGGCCAAGTGAGCCGTTTTGTCGTAAATGCGAACACCAATAAGAAACGAGCAGTGAATAGCTGAAAGTGCAGAGAGCAAGAATCCAACGTTCTTTATCTTGCAATGAGTCACCTACCTGGAGTGATAAGGTTATTAGCAAATATCAGCTGAATGATCCCACTTTCCAGCCATTATTAAAGTGGGAAGAAGCTGGTTGTCGCCCAAAGTGAAAGGATATATCTAGCCTGAGAACAACAGTCAAAGCATACTGGGCACAATGGAAGCCCCTCGTACTGAGGAATGGCATAGTTTACATAAACTGGGAAACTAACGATGGAAAACACACATGCTTACAGTTGGTCCTTCCAGAATGCAGGGTTCCGAAGTTTTAAAAGAACTGCATAATGCAGCAGTCATTTAACACTTAGGTGTTGATAGATCCTCGACAGAGTTAGACTGAGATTCTTCTGGCTTCATTGTCGGGGGGATGGCGAAGTGATGCCGATTGTGCGACACCTGCACTGCAAGGCACGTTACTGAGGTTACATGCGTCACCGAACTTCCCACTCTCCGCGATAACTCACCTCCACACAGGACATCATCTCACACCCTGCGTCCTCAGAGGTGGCGCTCGACCACTACCTGCAGCAGTAGCAGTCGGGCTGGTTCGGCACTGGATGCCGTGGTAGAGTCTTCTCGGTGTCTTCCTTGCAGAGACACGCGGGTCCTCCGTGTTATTACAAACCTGTGCTTCATTTTCAAACACCTATGTAAACTTGTAAGCCAAATTAAAACTCCGCTCCATGAACCTAAAATTCAAGAAGACCTCAAAACTCAAACAGAATTAAACACTAAAATATATATATATATATATGTATATATATATATATATACAACGAACGAAAAATAAACTGTTTTCGAATATATTATGGTTTTAGGCTAGTGCCGCGTTTTACAGTATGGTGCTAAGCAGCAAATAAACAATCTCAGAATATTGTGCATTTCCATACAATCAATATCATTCCTAAGTTAAACTATATTAAAATGGCACATAAAATAAATGTTCTAGCATAAAAAATTACTGTGTCAATAACATAAGCAGTAAAATTAAGAAACACAATAAAAAAATTAAAATAATAGGTGCGTGAATAAAAAAAGTGACATACAGAAAAAAATGAGAAAATAATGATACATTACAATAAGTTTATGCTTTCAGGATAGGTTGACATACATGAAAGCAATCGGTTTTCTTTTAAATACATATAAGGTTTGTTAAATTATACACTCACGAACACTATTAAAACAAAAACATAAATGCTTTAATTACATTATTTAACTAGTCAACCATGTATATTTTTAAGAATTAATTGTATTCATGTACGATTATCTTGCCGAGGAATAAATCCATACGATACGAAACATTCAGGATTTCATCCCAATTATGCAAAAAATAGTCATCGAAACTATAACTCTGGTTCTTTCTGGCTTCAGAAGCATAGGTGTTCTCAAGATATTACAAATAAACGTAATAATCGCAAACAAAAGTTCAACTTTTCTCCGGCTCTTAAACGATAACTGAATATCTGTTTCGGCCGTTTGTCACAAAAGTCTGAATTAGGTTTCATTACATAATCAGCAAAGCAAATGTTTCATCGGCCAAAATACCTGAAGATATAACCTGTTTACGTGTAAATTCAGATATGTTAAGGGGTTTTATGTGTACATTTTTCGACGATACACTGTTTTTTTAAATATGATTTCAGGTAGGCCTAAACGACTTTGTAAAGTAACATCGGCGAACAAGAAATTATATATTGCATCCACGAGCGCGAAAAGAACAATGCTAGAACCATTTGTAGTTAAATTATTCGCCACCACTGTTTATTGGCGCCTTTGGCATTGTATGTTTACCGTCCGTAGAAGATAAGCCACGAGGGTAATACCGATTTCAACAAATCCCTTCGAGCGTCGTAACCATTATTCTGCAGTGCGGGGTATCTACAAATAACAAAGAACCACAATTCATTAGTAGTACTAATGAAAAAATTAAAAAACTGATATATAATACAGACAAATCTGAGGATATACAAATATTAAAAAAAAAACTGAATCCAATAAAACAAGTTAGATTAATGGATAAATATTACTTTCATTACGGACTTATTCACGAAAAATTCAGAATGTAAAACGGTTTGATAAATATATTACAAATTCTACTCAATATNTTCATTACGGACTTATTCACGAAAAATTCAGAATGTAAAACGGTTTGATAAATATATTACAAATTCTACTCAATATCTTTTTAAGTACATTTCCTGCTCGCTTTAATTGCGTAATTTTAACAGTTTCTATTTAATTTAAGTTTCTCCGATGAAGAATACTCACGAGATTAATCGCATCTACCTCTACATGAAACTAGTGTAACCCAAAATGCATAGATGATCCATCACGTTAGAGTGTTGAGTACTCTTCTCGTAACTGAAGGATGTGATTCGTCCAAAAGGAACAGTTTGTTCCTCTGCAAAATATTCAACACTAAACTCAAGAAGAAAGAAAGGGCCCAAGGCTAACTCAGGCTTTCAATTCACTGATTGGCAAAAAAATTGATCACCATGGATGAATCGCTCGAGTACAATGAAGGTTGTCACACAATATCATCATAGCCCGACATGTTTCCCATTTGCGCCTACTGCGGTTTGCTTGCACGGATGTACCTCTAAGAGGGCATCATACGTAGCTGCAAGACACCTAATAAGGCCTTAGTAGCAGCGTTAGCCATAGATCAGAGTTCAGTGAACACGCATCATGCCCCGACAATGCATTAGACAAGCCTTTGCCCAGCTGGACGAGTTTGAGAGAGGTAACATTGTCGGCCTCCGAGAGGCAGATTGGGCGTCTCGGCGCGCAGCTTGCCACTTGAACCTACACATAGGTGACAAAAGTCATGGGATAGCAGTATGCAAATATACAGATGGCAGTAGTATCGTGTACAATATGTATAAATGGGAAGTGCATTGGTTGGGCTTTCATTTGTAGTCAAGTTATTTCTGACGTGATTATAGCTGCACGACGGGAATTAACAGGCTTTGAACGCGGAATGGTAGTTGGAGCTAGACGCATAGGACATTCAATTTCGGAAATGGTTAAGGAATTCATCATTCCGAGATCCACAGTGTCAAGAGTGTGCCGAAAATACCTAATTTCAGGCATAACCTCCCACCATGGACAAANATCATTCCGAGATCCACAGTGTCAAGAGTGTGCCGAAAATACCTAATTTCAGGCATAACCTCCCACCATGGACAAAGCAGTGGCCGACCGCCAGCACTTAATGACTGAGACCAACGACGTGTGCACAGAATGGTCAGTGTTAACAGACAAGCAACACTGCGTGAAATAACCGCAGGAATCAATGTGGGANGCACAAACTCCTGCACCGGCAACACTTTCGCAATTATGGACGTCTATAGAGGCAGCATGGCTCAATATTTCCGCCTGGGACTTCCAAGGACTTGTTGAGTCCATGCCACGCCGAGTTGCTGCACTTCGCCGGGTGAAAGGAGGCCCGACACGATATTAGGAGGTATCCCATGACTTTTGTCGCCTCAGTGTATATTGTGAGTCTGTGATTGACGCAGTGGGTTCAGGAGGGCACACACACACCCGTTGAGAAGGCTCGGATATACCCCGGTGGACCACCACACTATAAATATAATTGTAATTTTTACACATGTTGTTTGTCATTTTACAAACAAGTTTAACAGTACACAAATTGCTCTTGTAAAATTACTCGTTTGTAAAACTACAAGANGGTGATTGACGCAGTGGGTTCAGGAGGGCACACACACACCCGTTGAGAAGGCTTGGATATACCCCGGTGGACCACCACACTATAAATATAATTGTAATTTTTACACATATTGTTTGTCATTTTACAAACAAGTTTAACAGTACACAAATTGCTCTTGTAAAATTACTCGTTTGTAAAACTACAAGAGCCTTGTTTGTAAAACACCTCAAGTAATACTTGTACTGTACTGACCCGTACCCACTAGCTCAAGCAAAATGGTGGACACTCAACAATGTAAAACCGTTTATAGCGGTTTGTGCAAAAACTAGGGATGATGTAAGGTGTGACTGGGTGCAAAAATAAATGTGCTGCAGGTTCGAATAACGTTAAACACTGAAAACAACTGAAGTAGCCATAATAGAACCACGACAGTATTAAAAACACGTGACACTATTACTCATTATCTAATTAATGTTAAAGTTTCATATCTACACAGAACTCTTGAAATGAAATAAATATGTTTTTCATTATTATTTAGTAGGTATTTGAAATGATATAAATATGTCTTCTTTCTTCATTATTATTTAGTAGGTATTTACTGCTGCCTTGAGAACAAAAGTAATTACGAAGTTCTCAAGTCAAGCTACTCTGCCGGTTAAGGCGTGGGATAATACTCACAGGATGTGGATTATAGTACCTGTGCTGGCGAGGCGCAACTTTTTTTTTTAAATTATATTTTGAAATAATTATTTTTCTTATTTTCTATTATTAATTTATTGCATTTGTTCTTTGGAAGGAAAAAAATGTTTTATGTCCACTTCTCAATAATGTAACCGGTAATACAAGCCTATAATTTGTAATATTACAATTATAGGTTTTGTAAATTTTACAAGAAAAGTGTTTGTAGTTCTTCAAAGGATTTTCTTGGCAACTAGGTTTCCAAATAAAATAAAAATGTTTACACTGCATGCCCGTCGCTGCGCACCCTCCAAGGACATGGGACGACAGCTGGGGATACTGACATTGCCAGGCGGCTAGTAGAGCGAGATCTGTCGTCGCGGCGTCACATACGTCGTCTACTACTACGGCCTGAGCATCGCCGAGCACACGTGACTCTCTGCCGGGAATGGACACAATGGCAGCTCAGGACTGGCGACAAGTGATATTCACCGACGAATCACGGTCCTGTCTCGACAAAGATGACCGTCGAAGTCGAGTCAGGAGACGCCATGGTCAGTGCCGTGATCCACGCATCATTGTAGAGTGGCACACCACCCAAAGAGAGGTGTCATGGTGTGGGGTGGCATTTCTTACGATTCCCGCGCCCCACTGGTAGTACTTGAAGGAACACCGACGGCGCAGCGTTACGTCCAGGAAATTCTGTGACCATGTGTGCTCCCCTGCCTGGTGGAAATTAACATACTTTTCCAGCAGTATAATGCACGGTCTCACGCAGCACGGGTATATCTGGCCTGCCTTCGTGATGACCACATGCTTCTTTGGCCAGCAAAGTCCCCAGACCTCTCGCCCACCGAAAACGCTTGGTACCAGATTGGACGGCAACTTCAGCTAGCGGCAACTTGGTGGATTTGGAAGGTCAGTTGCACAAGCTGTGGTAGAATCTTTATCAGGAGAACATCCGACGTCTGTATTCCTCCATTCCCGACCGCATTGCCTCCTGTCTCAATGCTACGGATTGTCCAACACTATACTAAGTGAATTCTACAAGTGTTGGTCCCCTGCATTACATGTTTGATGTGGTACAATATTATGATGTTTTCTGTATACATACTACTGTGCCCTGTGCCTGTACTTACTACGTGCCCCTGCGATGGCATCTTCAGGACAATAAATTTTTTTTGTAAATGGGTGTATTTTGGATAGTGTCGTAACTTATTCGCGATGAAGGTACGACACTTTCAGAAAAAAATGTTAACTAACCTGTAAAAATTTAACGAGTGACAATGAATTATATTAATGCACAGGATCAACAGTTGAAGTTTTGATGCAGTTAATTACATATTTTCACAGTAAATATACATCTACAATAGTCATATTTTTCTGTTGGCCACTATCCTCCTCCCCTCAAATGCAATTCTACTGCACAATAACGTTATAAACCTTTCCCCAAACAAGTTTAGATCAGATGCAGTTTCGTGATTGGGTGATTTTAATTGTCATGTGTCTTCTTTGGTGTCTGTCCGCGAAACACGGATGTCTATTTTCAGAGTAAGTAAATAATGACTGCCCGAGTCAAGTAATAAAACATCGTCTAACAAGGACACGCTGTGAATAACCAAAGGAAAGTAGCAAGTGGGCACATACACTGGGAAAAAATTATTTCAGTAATCTTTATAAACTGTAACTTATTCCTATTCACAATATGGAAAATTTACCACACATCGAGCTTAAATATAATGGTAGCAAATCTAAACAAGTTTGGAGACCTCATTACGCATTTAAAAATGTAAAAAAAAACTACCATGGATGTATGGGAAAGTATTTACCATTCATGCATTCTTGATACGCGTATATAAGTTTGTAAATTTGAGAACTATTTCTTAGATTGTAGGGTATGGAATTCTAGCCTTCCCGCTAATAGTTTCTCCGAATACAGGTAATACTATGTATTATCAAGTGAAGTCAATTGTACACTTAACAATTTATTTTTTATTTTTTTAATGTATCAATAAATACTAGCGTTGGAGTTGATATAATTAATTGGCGCATTTGATTAGTTTTACCCAGTAGTGATTAATTTAATGTCCATGTTGTTCAGAAATGAAGAAAACTCATTTTCGATACCATTAATTTAAAATACATTAACTGTACACTGTGAATTTATTTGTATTTGTACAACGAATTATTTGGAAACTAGTTGTCAAATATATTTATGTAAAACTACAAATAAATTAAATTAAATTTTAAAAAACCCCGGTGTGGTGTGTGTGAAATTACTGATGAATTTTAACAAGCAAGTATTGTAGACTTCAAATGTATTATAAACATTGAGCTACATAAACAATTTTTGTGTGTTTTCTAAAACAATATGTTGTAAATATGCAATATTTCTGCCGTATAGTAACAGGAAAATCTTTGGCAACTGGTGTCCAAAGAATTGTTTGTAACAAGTAGAGAGAATTGTCACTGCGTACAAACGTCGTTAACACGGGCACATATTTCCATTGCCAATATCGGATTTAAATAACTGCACGAAAAAAGCTTGAATTCCTTGCAACATCAGTACTGGCTCAGTAAGTTGTTGAGTACAATCATGTTAGTGTATCAGAACGGCTTGTCCATCGAAACATATTTATTGGGTGCGTCTCGTCGATCGGCGAGGCTCCGCGGATCGCAGCATTCCATTTGAGCAGCATTAGCTGTGGGTTCTTNTTATACACAGCCGCCTCTTTCCTTCCCCGCATTTCTCGTCTCTCCCTCTCTCTCCACCCCTTCAGTCCCCCCGCCACTCGCGTTTCCACGCCTCGCGTTTCGCGAGAACTGGTTCTGATTGGCCGGTAACGAGGTACGCGCGATGAAATTCAACTGTCTCCCATCCTTTTCCTTTTATATTCCAAACAAAGAGATATAACTCGAGGGATGCTGCGCTCCAATCTCGCTACCTCGGTGTGCTGGTTGGATACCCCCCACCCCCTTCTCCTCATCAACCCATCACCACCCTGCAGGGATAGCGGGGTGGGATCCACAGAACTTTATGGGCTGCAAAAGACGTGCTCAGAAGCGAATGAGGCCAACAGCCTGCGTGGAAAAATAGTGTTCAAACTTTTCACTCGCTTTCTTTCCACGTACCCTGCCGACATTCTGTCTTCTCTACCCCCGTCAAGTCCCCCTTCCTATCGCGTCTTCCAGCGATAATTATTGTTTGTAGGCACAGCGAGACAAAGAACTACATTTTATCTACAGGACTGACTTGCACTAAGGACATTTAACTAAGGTCTTGTAAGATAGTTTTTTTAAAAATAATTCGTCTGTGTCGTTCGCGCCATTAAACATTCAACAAAATTCGAAGTTTCTAAAAAAAACGGTACACGTACTTCTGAGAAGACACATCAGTCATTAATCATCGACATTTAACATTCAGTGAAGATTTTTCCCCGTGACCTCAACGTTCATGACATGGACGTTCCCATCTTATAGAAAATGAGTAATTACGTCGAAATATATTCGGTAAGATACGTCGAACCACACAAGGGTGTATGCGGTTGCTATAAGCACAATATGTAGCTTTCAAACTTCGGTTATTACAGGTGAAATTTGATTTCTCTAATTTTCAAATCATGACGGATTTATCCAAGTAAACACTACACGAAAAATCAAACGACGTTCTCTTAATTATCTACATACCTTTAAAAAAATGCTTCCTGGGTGTTATAGTGGGCCCCGAACTATTAAAAAATAATGCGTTCTGTCTGAGAATAGTGGGTTCCGAACTGCACGACATTCATTCGCTGCTCATACTGAATTATGAACTGTACTGTGTTGTGAGCGCGATTATTTGTAGACGGAGGACCCTTAGTGATACGCCAAGGGCGGGGAGGGGTAAATATGCAGTCGGAGCCTAAGACAGGGCGTCTCATCTCTACGTCCCGTGAACAAGTAAGAATGAAGCTGTGTCCACATTTAGTAGCTAAGTCCCGTGCCATAGGAAAGTGCATCAAGGTCGTGACATCTTCTTTCCACTGTCCCAACTCCCAGAAAGGGCACAAATGCATCCTAGAATGCCCACTTCTGCTAAGGGGACCCGGCCTTCTCTGACGCTTGGTTGGTTTTCGATGCTCTGCTGTTTGAAGTACTTCCATTTGTTGGTGTTTATAACTTCGCACGCCGGCGGGAAACACTTGCTCTTGCCACAAAGAGAAATGAAACTAGCGTGGAGTAGGGTTCGACAGAACATACACCGAGGTGGAAACGAACGAAAGCGTCCGAGTTCACAAACAACCATTTTGTCGGAAAGGGAACAAGGGGTCATCATCACACATGAAGGGATCAAGGGCAAAGTGAACGATGACACGTGGTTCTGAATTTAGACGCAGCCTGAATGCCTGCCTATCTTAGCTGTCTTACGAATCTTAGACTAACCAAAGTTGTGGTTTTAATATTAACATTTTTTTTCTAGTTTTGGTCAACAAAGTCTAAGAAATAATATAGTCGATTAAGCCGGGTTTACTCCCGCTAAGCTCATAGACCAAGGGGTGGGGAGGGGGACCAATTAACGCCTTTATGTTATTTCCCAGATCAAATATGTTCAGTGGAAGCAGAATGTTGGAACTTTCTGATTATTAAAATTAAGCGCTAAAATAATAATTAATACTATTTATTGCAGTTGCCAGCGTCATGTGACAGCTATGGCTTCGCGTCTTATTTTCTTAACAACAGGCAATAAATAAATGTACGTACCTCTTCAATATTGTGTGTACAAGATGATTTGAGTATTAGGTGACAGGAAATAGCTATCCAATAGAGAACGTATTTTTTTTAGCTAAGTTTTTATATCGGAAAACCTGTCTACTGAAACGGGATGTGCGAGATCCTTAACAACTCTGAACCCTCGAAAATTCGCTGTCACAAATAATTAAAGCTGCATTTACGGACGTACTTATATAACAAAATACGCATTTGCGAGAAAAAAAAACATTCTGATCGACATAGCATGACTATTTTAGTAAAGGTGAAAGTGAGCTGTGTTGCACCGCCTTCGCCGAGTGTGCTACGGTGCTCAGGTGCTTACTAAGTACCGTATACTGTATGTTCGTAGCACTACGACAATACGTAAGCTAGCATGTCGCCCATCTTGCGATCACCTCGCGGCACGAGCTACGTATTTATCGCACACACACGACAAAACTCGGCTACGTCCAACTGCGATATGAGAAAACTAATACAGCATACCGGGTGATTCTAAAGAACACCAACAACTCTTAGTATGCGAGGCGTCGACAACGCTTCTGATATGGCGATGGTTGTACGTTCCACATTGTGTCACGAAACCGCCATAAACCCAGAAAGAGCATCACGCCGTGCAATAAATTACAAAAAGTGTAATTTGATTGCAGAGCCTACGTGGGTGCGCCTTAACAAGCCTTTGTTTTTCGTCGGAAAGTAGGCTAAAATATATATTGTTGTACATAACTGTACCTTCAACTTTGCCTTCCATCTTGGAGGGTCCGAGCTGTGGCCATTGACCATTTACCATATTAGTCTTTGCAGCACAAAACACGTTTCCAAAGACACGTACACAGCTTCATAAATAAACGAGTGGTGCTTATTTAATGGACAGGATGCGACTGCAAATTGTCCATATACTCTCTTATAGCCAGTAAAATGACGATCAGTTTGCATGCATATTTTACGTGAAACCTCGTAAAATTTTTCTTGGAGCTCTGAATGAAATAAAAAACATTCAGATTTAATTTGTGAATCACAATAAATTTACCTATGTCAGTCATAACTAATTCTGAAACAACAAATAAATTAATGGTTTCCAACTTACCTTGAAACACTGCTTCCCAAGGGGACATGAAGCTTTCTTGGCTGTGATAAAATACACGATTATGACAGAGGCTCAGAAACGACCGCTGCCACCAAGGCTATGAGGTGACTAGTAGGACAGCGAGCACACTAACGTTCGTTGTTCCCTTTCGTCTTATCTCGCTGTCCTGGGCACACCCTAGGTGTTTATTAGAGAACGCCGCTTCATCCGGAACACTTATCTGCTTCTTAAAGTAGTTTTACAGACTTTTAGAATTTAAAATTTTGTCCCGCTAGCATCAGAAATACCACTGTGCGCCGGCNAGAAACGACCGCTGCCACCAAGGCTATGAGGTGACTAGTAGGACAGCGAGCACACTAACGTTCGTTGTTCCCTTTCGTCTTATCTCGCTGTCCTGGGCACACCCTAGGTGTTTATTAGAGAACGCCGCTTCATCCGGAACACTTATCTGCTTCTTAAAGTAGTTTTACAGACTTTTAGAATTTAAAATTTTGTCCCGCTAGCATCAGAAATACCACTGTGCGCCGGCGTAGAGATTGACGCACGTGTGGCCGTGTGCTCAGTACTTGATTCGCTGCGTGGATTCGTGCGATAAGGTCCTCCTCTGATGGCACAGGAGTCTCATACACCATACCCTTCTCACTACCCCAGGGAATATAGTCGAGAGGTGTGAGATCTGGTGACCGTGGTGGCCACAGAACAGGCCCCACGGCGCTTACACCGTGATTCTCCGGATATGGTTTCCCCCTTGCAAAATGTAAAGTTTGCCGTCCATCACAACGTACTAGACGTTGTTGATGTCGTCTGTCATCATGCGGTATCATTCGAAATGCATTAAAAAAAACATTATTTCAATATCGACGTTATTCTGAAAGTATTCGCGCGGTACGCCCTAAACCAGTACGACCTCGAGGTTACGTGCAATCGAAACAGCAGGCCTTGGGGTCAAACAAAAAAAAGGATCAGTATTACTCCGCGTTGCGCGGAGAGTTCACACGGGCCGGGGCAGATAAAAGGGGAATACCCGGGCGGCGTGATCACGAATAAAACATGAAGAACGGGCGCCTAATTACCATACAAGAACACCGAGATAACATCGGGCCGCGCACTTAAAGGTACGCGGATTAACATCCCAAATCATTCGAATGTGAGATTCATACGTGCGTACGGTGGGTGTGTATGTAGGCTGCATGAAAATTAAACGGTCCGGCAATGTAACGTAATCATCTCAAAGATTCTGAAATACTTAATTGGGCAGTGTTAGAGGGTGTGCTTGGGCGAGAAAGCAGTGCC